>JAXQQM020061895.1:0-240419 GCA_034641835.2 Pinus albicaulis | reverse complement strand
CTATGCTCACTGCTCTTGGGTGAGTATGGTTACCACCCAATATCTCATATTTATTTGACTCATGCCTTATGTATCAACGATAGAATGAAGCAGAGGAAGGCATGTTCACTTTGGTTGAGAGAGTTTGGCCATCACATGACATCTCCCATTTTTTTGTGTTTTGTATTGTTTGTAATATGGCATAATACTCTCATGATGTGTGATAATGGAGTTTTTTTGTATTGGGTTGATATGACATTCCATATGTCATTCAGTATGTTGTTGTTACTCCATGATTCACATGATGATGTGAAGAGGCAGCGAGAGATTTTGTTTCTTTGGCTTTTGTTGGGGGACTTTGGTCCTACATACTCCCTTACTTTGCATGAAAGTTTTGGAGGAGGGCAACAAGTTGCATTCCTTCGATGGCTCTTACTTGGAGGGTATGGACACTGTACTTGATATGTTTATGGTGTGGTGTGGCAGCAAGGAGCATTGTTGCGTTGGTTACTATTGGGAGAATATGGTTTGACACCTTTGTCTACCCATATGTCTCTATCTCTTCTTTTGAGAAGTGTTGGGATGATTCTTAGACCCAACAAGGCCAACATAGCTAAGGATGGAGGCATGAAAAGCTTATTTTTACTTCATGTAGCATGGGATGGGGGATTACTTTGTGAGTTGGAGCTTTCCTTTTGTGGGAGGATCCATATATTTTTATATATACCATATATTATGGAGGATGTTGGATGGATTATGGTTGTCACTTGGAGCTTCATGATTGATGAGGGACATCTAGCTACACAGTTAGAGGTCACTCTAGAAATTATAGAGAGGTAAGTTTGGTGCTGGGCATACATAACTCATTACAACAAATGGGGAGACATTCCTTGTGTGGATGCCATTTGGAGGGGGACAGATTGCTTTAGCATCTACTTTTGTAGTTTCTTGAGGAAAAACAACATTTTTCTGGCGAGGACTGTAATATTCCCAAATTTTCACATGATATTTGGAATATTAGAGTTCTTAATAAACTTAATTAATTAAGTAAATAAAAGGGTGGAGGGACCCATACTCCTCAAATATGAATAAAATTCACTTTTGATATGTGTATGTGGATATTATAGATCTAGCTCTAAAAAATGGAGTAGTAGAGTAGCTCCATTAATGATAAAGTAGTGGAGATCATGTCTCATTTACGAGATAGATCATGGAGGATGAAACAATCAAATAAGATCATGGATCTTAAATATAAAATCATGAGGATATTTGAAGAGGTCAACTGAGATCGTAGTGCATTCAAAATAAGATCATAAAGCACTTATGATAAGTTAGTGGAGGAAGTGATGCATTTAATGCACACATGATGGAGAGGGTGATCACCTCATGTGAACATGATGGAGGACATGGATAAACAACATAGTCAACCATGGAGACTTATTTCCACATGTACAATGAAGTTATGGAGTGGGCCTAGGCTATGGAAGGCTCATAATATATATAATGAAGGTGAAGGCACAATAGAAGGGATGATTTTGATTATTCATTTCTTTGATCTGTTTAGATCTGGATTGGTCTTAGGACATTTCTATGCATACTTGAGCTGTTTATCTAAGTCTACAGTGCTGTTTAGCATAGGGTATTTCCGAGCGGAAATCCCACCCTTACCCATGGGGGACTTGTGTGCCTACTCTGGGAAGGTTTTCTATTGAGTTGTATTCCTCATCAGGCATTGGTGCCATCTTCAGGAGGCTGTTTCTAGAATTCAACTAGGAAACCAGTAGAGGATTCATCCTACCACTTGTTCTTCAGTTTCAGTCTTCTAGGAGAAAAAAATCTATATTCGACATTCAGGCCATTAGGTTTTACTTCCATGCAACAACAGTCCCTTCAAGGATTGCGCAATCCAGTCCTGTAGATCTAGTAGAGGAAGAAAGTTTCGAGTATTTTAGCTGGAAATCCTATGAGGGATCATCTCCCCACATTAGATCTATTGTTTCCATCATTCTGGAGCTGTATTGACATATCTAGCAGTAGGATATTGAGCCTCCCTCCCTTACAACACATTTTTCTGAAGCTGTTGTTCATCTAACAACTATTTTCAGTGGAGGAGATTGGAGGATCTAGATCTTGATATTTTTAGCCCAAGGATCTAGTGAAGGGATCAACAGGTCTTGCATAGATCTGATTGTGCATCATTTCAACCATCTTATCATCATATTATGCAGCATATCTGTTAGCGCTCAAATCTACCTCAGGCTGAAATGAGGTAAAACTCAAGGCTACATCAAACCAAGCTTAGCCTCGTAGCTAGCCCTACGAGGACAGGAGAGGGCTCTCTCCGGGTCTATCTCAGCAAAGGATCTTCAAAGGGGCTGCGATGACTCAAAATTGATACTGATTTTAGGCTAGTAAAGAGATAGGTATGTTTGATTTTGATTTTTGAGTTTTCATTGGAGAAATGGGAAAAACAAATTTTGGGTCCGGGGATAAGGTCAGATCTCTGCAGAGTTCGAGTTGGGGCGAGGTAGGCGATTGTCTTGATGCTTTTGATTGGATATATGGAAGGATTAGAATGATAAGGAGCTGAAGAGGGAAAATAAGAACTTGGATCCTCTCCAAACAGTCGAAAACATGTAAAACTAAATGAATTCAAAGGCAGAGCATTGTAAACAATGGTTTCAACCTCATCTACTCATTCATTTTAGTTTCAGAAGCATATGAAAGGAATGGCCTACATTAAACATGAAGAACTTACAATAAATAGAGAAGAAACACCATCAAGAACAGAACACCACAAGAATCCCAACAGGTGCCGCAAAACCTCTGATCTTTCCTTAGCCAAAATATGAAAAAATATGTACAATGGTGCCAAAAGTCTCCCAAGAGTCCAACCTGTAGAATGTCTCAGAAATTACAATATATAGATCACTCTAACCCCTTCCCACACCTCTAGGTGTCGAAATCCTCCTTCTAGGAGCAGTTCCAACAAATTCTAATCAAGGAGCTAAAATCTAGGCAGCTAACAACTTGCCTCTAAAAGAGTGGAAACTGATTCATTTACATGATTTTCACTTTTTTGAGAGTGAATCTTCTAGAATAGGTAAAAATGAGCCAAAGTTACATGTAAACCATCAATTTACATCATGAAAACCCAAAAATTTCATCCACAAGCAAAACTGGTCCCAACTGGCCGAAATTCTGAGTTGGAAGTTGAAAATTCAGCCAAAAATTTAAGTGGGTAGCGCCCCTGAACTGAGTGGGTAGTGCGCCTTTCAACCTGATTTTGAGGCACTTCCCGGCATCCAAATTGAGCTCATGATAGCTCGTTGGAAAGCCATGGGTTTTTTCTATCCAACCCAAGTGGAATTTCTCAATTTGGAGCTCAGTTTCCCCTCCAAAACTTCATTCTCCCAGAAGTACTCCCTGCTGGTGCAAAAGGTGGCAGCAAGGTGGTTTTCATGGTGTTTTTGAGCTTTTGGCCATCCAGAATCTGATGAAATGCTTCGGAAATGCCTGAGGATGCATAAATTACCATGAAAAATATAAAAATGCAAAAATTTCCTTCAGAAAATGTCCCGAAAAAAAGTGAGCATATGGGCGCGCTACCCGCTTAACTGAAAAACCTGTTTTTTAGACCAAAATATTTCAAAATGACAAAAATTTCTCCGAATTTGCTCAAATTCGGAGTGAAGACCCTCCATCATGTATCTTGCCCAGCCAACGAAGCCTCGGCCAAAATCCGGAGTGGATCAGGCCTTTTTCGCCGTTTTAGTGATTCGCTCAACCTCCTCTTCAGAATCTTCATTCTCGCTTTGCAGACATGCATGCGAGCCCAATAATGGCCTTTCATGTGACGAAGCATGTCTTTCTCTCTATTTTCCTTTGCCAAAAACTTCTCCAGATGAATGTTAACGTGCGTGAGTTCAGTCTCTCGCTCAACTGGTGTCATATCGCTTGGTCTCTTCCGGGCCAATTGTCGATCCTCACGGATTCGACGCAGCTCATAAAGTGTGTGCTCATCCTCTAGCTGTTTGTTGCGTTGCTCCAGATAGTTTATCACCCACTGAGCCTTCTATAATTGATCCTTCAGCGTGTCATTCTCATCCCTTTGCTCCTGGATGATCTCCCTCCTGATGGGCCCTCATCATGCATGGGCTTCTTGCCCCTGTCCTGGATCTGTACCTGTGCTAAAGAAGAAGGCGAGACCCCTTCCACATCATGTGGAGATAATACTCGCTCTGCTGATGAAGTTGGCAAGACCCCTTCCACCCTGGGTGGAGATAATACTCGCCGTGTAGCTGCAAATAAGGCCCTGTGGCCTCGCTGATATGTCATAAACAATGGAGCGCTGATGTGCTCAATCTCAGGAATGCTCGGCTGGTGTGAAGGCTCTCCCGCATCATGAACTACCTTAGGAGGCAGCTGTGACGCTGTGAAAAAGTCACGGGAGATGAAATCCTCCCAAGCGATGCCCTGCTGTGCCAACTGATGTAACACTATGATCTTGATCAAAGCGTAATGATATATACTTCTATGTTGCTGTGCTGGGCTCTTCTTCTGTACAAAAATCATCATCCTCTCTATGTTGCGATACATGAAATACGGAATGTTCATCATACGTACCCTTGTGAAGTGCATCAACAAACGAACATGGTACGCAAAGAGACGCGCGAATCTGCCCTCGCAACTGAAATACCGAATGATGAGTTTCATCAGCGGTGCAAACTCATCCCTCAGGAATCTGAAAGGAAAAACTCTGCCCAAGTGCCTCATATACCCAGGTTT
Organism: Pinus albicaulis; assembly: GCA_034641835.2. Lineage (NCBI taxonomy): Eukaryota > Viridiplantae > Streptophyta > Pinopsida > Pinales > Pinaceae > Pinus > Pinus albicaulis. Next base: position 235,652 of record JAXQQM020061895.1, on the reverse strand, counting down.
GATGAATGGATCATAGTGGAATTTCTCTAAATGCTGACGTTTGTTCCATTCCTCTCCCAGATTTGGTATGCCAGTGGCCTGAGCAATAGTCATTGGTGACAGAAAGAAATCTACTCCAGCGAGATTTACACGGCCATTACGTAAATGAAGAACAAACAGGCGAGCTAGTTCACGATGAAGCTGGGTTTGTGAAATCATTTCACAAAATCGAAAACATGACTGAACCCGAAAACAATCCATTGCAAGCGGACATGCCTGCAATTGAGCCAAAGAAGTAGGCTCCTCCCTGAGATGTTTACCACCTTTGCCACCTCTGTGAGACCTCCGTGGCACATTACCCTCTGTTGTGGAATCACTATCCGACTCCTGCTCATAAACTGACTCTGTCTCTGACATGGCTTTGAACAAGATATTTGCAATATGGATACTGATATAGGTGCAGTGAAAGCAAAGTTTTAATGTATGTTCAAAACCAATAGATATCACCCATGTACCCAAGTATCACAGGAAAACAAAATCATAATGAGGATGACTCTGTTTTAATGGCATAAAAACTATCACTGTTTCGATCATAAGTGAGTTTGACAAATGAAAACCAAATGCAGATGTATGGTATAATTTTATAATGATGGCCAAAATTTGTCAAAGAAGCAAACAAGTATAGGACTGTGTTTTATGAACTGGAGAATAGGGACATCATGATAGTAACCATAATAATACAAATGACCATGACAGTGGCAATATTACGGTGATGGCAGCAGTGATATGGTGATGGAGGCTATATACTAGTCAACATGAAACTGTGCAAAAACATGAAAGGGCATGAACAGCAGTGATAAGATGATAACTGAGGGTGTGAGGATCATATATACAACGTGCCAGGGTGTGAACATATCTACCATTCAAAGGTTTTCAAATTTTTCATAAAACTGCCCATACAATTTCAAAACCCTTACAGAATTAACTTGCATGTGAATGAAGGATTCATATATTTATCTCCAAGCATGGATTTTTTCTCCAACATCAATGACATCACAATCATATTAAAAATCTACTGAGCAATGATTATAACCTGTTTGCAAGCTGCTGGAGTCAACTTGAATCGAAACTGGGCGCAAAACACGAATTTCTGGACTCTGTTGCTAAGTGGGTAGCGCCCCTGCTCAAGTGGGTAGTGCCCCTCAAGTGGGTAGCGCCCGTTCAATTTTGCACTGGCTGTGGAGGTTAAGTGGGTAGCGCCCCTCAAGTGGGTAGCGCCCCTCCTGTATGGGTAGCGCACACTTTTCTATGAGTAGCTACATAGTGAATTTTGTAGGAAGATTTTGGAGGCCTTCCTGGTGTCCAAATCAGGCGTGTGATAGCTCGTTGGAAAGCTCTTGGAGTATAATTTCCAAAACAAGTGGAATTATGCAATTTGGATTTCATTTACCCTGTCAAAAATCAAATCTTCCAACACTTGTCAAAATGAGAAGAATGAGGCTGCCTCAAGGCAGAGCGCTGTTGCAGTCAACTTTTGAAGGTCTTCCTCAACTCCAAATTGAGCTCATGATAGCTCATAGGAAAGATCTTTGTGTCTAGTTATCCTTTGACTCATCAAGCAAGTAATTTAGCCAACCATGCTAGGAGAAATCTTGATTTTCCCAAGGTCACTTCAGAGGTGCATTCAGTTCTCCTGAGGCAACGATATTTTTGACATTTCTCTAAAACCATGATACCTGTGTAAAAAGTGAAAGAGGTTTTTCTTCCTTGGGATGTTGTGGACAAAAAAATCTCTCATTTTTCCAAAATTCATCTTTTATTTCTCTGAAACATCTTTTGAGTGAAACTTATCCCGATGTGTGAAACTAGGGATTTTGTCGAAATGAAGAGAAATGAAGGGGATAAGGGGCTTCTAAATTATTGGGGAAACTTTTGGAAGTAGGGAGGGATGTGAGGAAGCAGGGGAAAGTGTAATATTAGAGTTTGAGTGAGGGGAAGGGGTCCAAAAGGGCAAAACACAGGCCTAGCCTAGAAAATTGCCAAGTTGTGGCAAGAAACTAGGGTTTGTGCAAAAATGAGGAATTTGGGGGATCTCAATGATGGGAAGTGTTTAATAAGGTACATTAATGATAGGGGAAGGTGTGTGAACATCAGGATACAAGTTTTTTCGATGATTTGACCATCCAAGAGGAATTACCTCCAAAACCCTAGGAGAGGGAAATGGACCTTACCTAGGCACAATTGAAGCATGAACGAGGTGTAAAATGACTCTTTGGAACCTTACATGATGATGAAAAACCTCTGAATGATGGCACACTCAGCTGAATGGTGACATGGACCGAAATTTGGACAAATTTGAAAAGAGTGAAAACAAACCCTAGACCTAATGCCTAGTGACCAAATTTTGCTTGAAGACTCATTGAAATGACAAAATTTGACCTTGACACCTTAAAATAACTTTGTAAGAGCATGTTTGATCACTGCAGGAAGGCTGTAAAGACTGACTCTAACAATATCTACATACCCAGTAGCACATGTGTGAAGCCCTAAGAGGGTGATTTTCTTAGATTGACAGATCTGAGAAATACTATCTGGGTTATCTTGGTTATCCATCATAGAGTTCATATCTACAATTTTAGCATCATCAGAGCTCCCATACAGCCTAGATATGACTTTATATATTTCTAATAGTTGCAGTCCCAACAGTTGTTGCAGGGAAACTGCATTTTACCTTCCAACATTTCAACAGTTACACAGTCCCTCTTGTGGGATCATTTTAGGGTCATTCTAGGCCATTTCTTTGGCTTGAGTGTCTCATATTTTGAGCACTGTTGTACTTGCTATTCACCTCCCATATAATAAAATGGATCATATTCTCTATATATTCTGATGTGTATTTAGATTTATTGTTTCCTTTGCTGTAGTTCTTATATTGTGTTGTGTATCAATGCATTATTCCATTTTAAGATATTACAGCAGGTGAAAAATGTGTAGGGTTCACTACCATTGGGCTTACGGAGTCAGTGTTAGGAAATCTAATGGCAATGGCTCTCCTTGTGGAAGCCGAGGCTTGTAGTGTTTCAATGATATGAAAACATACTTAATAGCTTAATTTTCAAAGGAATTCAGAGCATGAGAAACACGAATTCTCAGTAATTAAACATCAAGATATTGAAAGAAAAATATTAAGACACATATGACAAAATCTCATTGAAACAAAAAAAATATCTCAGGTGAAGAAGAAAAGCATAGTCCCTGTATATTACTGATCATCAAAAACTTTACAAAGTGGTAGTTTCAAATAAAATTCTCCAACTCTTTCTGCTTCGAAGTTCTGCCTATTAATAGGCTTTTGTCAATTACATTGGATCTTCCCACCTGCCTAGATCATCGAACCATCACCTTTGACACCTCACTTAACAATCAACTATATTCTTGGAACTAAAACATACACCTAATGAATTTAAAATTAGAAGCCTTTTAGGAATTTACATCTTATTTATTACATTCAATAACTGCATAGCTAGATAATTACATCAATAATATCCAACTTCTCGAGTGGCACTAACCATAGTGAAGACACACATAACCCCACTAGATATAACAACCAATCACCCTAATTTTAAGGAAAAGATAATCATGATATTTGGTCACTGTCTTTATGCTAAGCTAGAATAGATGACACCTTTGTGGAGGAGAAAATATCTACTGGAGTGTTCCACTGTTACCCTTTAATGCCTCCATGTGGTTGGTTGACCTTCAATACACCTTAAAAATACCAAAATACTACCAAAAGTTGCTCGCTGCAAAAACAGAGTGAAATAGGCAGTTTCGTAGAGTGGTTTTGTAGCATCTCCATTTCACCCATATTGGTCAATTATTAGCCTTCCTCTCTGATTTGGATATGTTTTTTTTGGACAAAATAAGCTAAATACAAATTTTATCCTCCTTTGATTTCCACCCAAACTGTGATTTTTTGCAAAAAGTAACCTACAGGGATTTTGTAGTGAAATCTGGCCTTCAAGCCTGGGCTTCGCTATGAAATTTCCTAATTGACAGGAAAACAAAATTTTTTCTTTTTTCGTCTAAATTTCACTTCAAAGTTTGGAATTGATGGTTCTTGAATGTTGCAAAATTGTCAAAAATGTTTTAGGCCAACTCTTCAAGCTTTGGGACCTTCATATTTAGTAGTAGAAGGATGCATCTCCTTAGGCTCATTTATTACTTTGATTTTAAGTCCTCTTTTCTTCAGTTCTGACTAAATCATCTCCATTTTATCCTCTAATTATTTAACCTATCCCTTGATCTTCTTCCTTTCAAGCTGTACCCATAGGTTTCTTTTTCTGGCGTGTTTCATTACCCTTCTCAAAGGAAGTGTTTTTTTCAACAACTTTTTTGCATTTGTTAGTGATTGATCATATTTATTTAGCTGATCATTTAATTCTTCCTTGAAATATTCCATCATTTTTATGTCCACCTTGGCCTCTTATAATTATAAATTGATTTCAATGACCTCTTCTCTGGCCTCTCTTAGCTGTTCCTTTAGTACCCGTACTTCAATTTTTTCCACCATCTTCTCTTTTCCTTCCCTTTGTACAAAGACCTCTTTTGTTGCTGGGGAAAAATCTATAACGTCTTCTATGCTAGGATTCTTTCCTTTGTCAACATATTTTGCCTTCTTGTTTTCCATGAAATGCTTTGCAAGTTACAACCTAGTAAGTGGCTTCCTTGGCTAAAATAAGAAACCTGCATCTTCTCCTACAAAATCAAGATTTTTAACAGTCTTACCTTTCCTTTTCTTCTTTTTGTCACCTTCAATGTCTTCAGCTCTGAAAAATGGAGTCTCCTCAATATCTATAGCTTTAAGGATGTCTTCAAGATTTCCATTTCCAATTGTTTGACTTCTAGTTATCCTCCTGCTACCATGCTTACCGATCTTCTGTTTGTTGCTTTTGTACGAAGGTTGTGGAATTTCTGCCTCTTGTATGGGTTTTGTTTCGACTTCCATTGGCTCTAGGATATGATATACCTCTTCTTCATTCACACCTTCTGTCATAGCTGGAGATTTATCATTTTTATTTGATGGAGTAGATTTTGGCCTTGGAGTTTTCTTGAGTGTCACTGAATCAAATTCATAACCACTGAGAAAAAGGAAGTTGGCCCAATCTCTGTTTAATTTATTGAATTATTCCAACACTAAGAGTTTAATCAAACCATGGTCAAAGATTGATGTCTCACTTCCTTCAGCCCTGGCTTGAACCTTATCAAGCATCTTCCCTAAGCTTCTAAACCAAAAGAAAGGAAGATCAAGAGACTGCTTACCAGTGAAGTGTAATAGAAGCCTGAAATAGTACAGGTAAACCATATGAAACCTCCCCTCACAAGTAAAGTAATTTTGGATCACAAAAAAGAGTTTAGAATAATTCTCTTTCATATAACTCCTTGGAATCCTAGATGCCATGTCAGCTTAAATGTGTTTTCGTTTAACAAATTCATCACAACTTTGCATCTTGAATTTAGTGGCTTTAAACTACTCTTCACCCTCTCTTGGTATCTCTATGGCCTAAGAAACGGTATCAGGTGACACTGTGAAATTTAAAACCCCTACCTTCGAAGATGTGCCCATAAAGTTCAGTGAAAAATCCTTTGATATTTGAGCATAAAATCCTTGAATATTTTGACAGAATTGCAGGCATCTGACATTTCTGTATGCATATACAAAATTGGGGTCTTCATTTAATAACTTGAGGTCCATGGGCTCGTATCTCACACAAGAGCCTCCCTTGTTGAATTTATTCTTCATAGCCATCCTTTCTTATAACCACGATGTCTCCTTCACTGTGACACCTGCAGAGAGAAAAAAATAAACAACAAGCTGGTTGGGGTGGGAGTCAGCTTCTCAAAGATAATGGTGGACTGCTGCATGCAAGAATTCGAACAAAAAATGACAGGGGTGTACTTTGATATGAGTTTAAAAGATGGAATTTGAAAGCGGGGAAAATGATTCTAAATGTGGGAGTGAAAGGTAATGATGAGGGTATTTACGCTTTTGCATGCTTGGGTGATCATGATAATGAATTTGATGACCCCACCTTTATCCATAAACATTAGAACTTTGGCAACTCATCGTCTTATGTTTTTATGCAGAAAAACATGATTCCCAAGCGAAGATAGTTATAAACCTGGCAGATTCGCTACATAATTGTCAGGTGATTCCATAGTGAAATCTGCCATTCTGTAGTTATATTCGCTGAAAAACCATGAAAAAATAGACAAGTGGCATTACTTTGATTTGAAACCATGCATGTGAACCTAAAGTGGAATTTGTTGGATATGAGTGACATGAAATGACTAATGGAGTGTTTTAGACTTAGGATAAAGGTTTATTCCATGGATTTTTTCATCAATTTCATGAAACAATCTATTTAGACAAGATGAAACCTAGGTGAATGACCCTATCAATAAAAAATTAAAAACTTATGTGTGATAACACAATGTATATAATGACTTGAATTTATCTAACTGACTGTAAAACGACACCTATCATGAGATCTAGAATTATTTTAAAAATATTTGAGGCGTATTTACACTATGACACATGGTATAACTAAAGAGGATGCACTTTTTTGTTTTATTTTAAAAAATAGATGCTTCCAGAAATTCCGGCAGCAACGGAATACAAATTAAAAAAAGACAGAAACAAGAAAATAACAGATTTTCTGAAAAGCCGACGCTTCCGGAAATTACAATAGTAGCCAATATATATATATATATATATATATATATATATATATATATATATATATTTAGAAACTGTTTTAAGTTTAATTCTAAAAATAAAACTATGGAATGGACTCATGACTTAGCAAAGAACTGGGCTAGCATCCTAATTGATACTAGTTTTCCTACACATATTCATGAGACCAATGAGTCAAACTTAGATTAAATTTTACCAAATATTAAATTTAATTTCATGAATAAATAACAATTCAAAGGAATAGGGTGCATGAATACTTGAATGACCTCCTCTTGGTTTTGAGGACAAATTATTGGAGTAGTTTAATCTTGAAGAAAACCTTCCTTCACTCAATGAAGCAACAACGAAATCAACATTGAATTTGTGGTTGCTCTATTGGATTGAGGGTTTTTTGCTCCAAGATTATCCAAATCATAATTTATTCTCTACTGAACAGGGCCAACCATGTGAAGGTGGAAGCTCCCATGGACACTCCCCCCACATCACTCTCAATTACCTAGTACCAATATATCTACTATATAAGAAATAGATGAAAGCAAGACATTAAGATACATAAAAAAACAAATACCAAACATTCATTCATTCATAGATCCACAAAATATTTCATCTCAATAAATTTTACCATAAAAAATATGTTTACATAATGTGAAACAAGGTCATGTACATTAATAAACATATAAAAATTATTCATTAACATATAACATTCATTCATTAATCATAGACACAAAATACTTCATCTCAATAAATTTTATCATAAAAAATATGGTACGTGATGTTTCTAATGATATAACCAGTACACTCATTTCTTTTTCTTTTTATTTATTTTTGATGGCCTGGTCATATACCCATGACATCGTCAAAGCTGCCGCAAGAGGGGTGGATCATCACCTGTAACAAGAAAGAAATTTTAAATTGATATTTTTTGTTATTATTATTATTATTACAAGTATTTCATTAATAAAAAGAGCATTAGAGTTTTCTTTACCTAGTGCCCTAGTAGACTCAGTTGGAATGGCTCCCCTGTGCTCTTCTTCTAGTACAATATCCTCATGTATGACACTCTCTGCCATTGAAATTTGGCTCATGATGTCTATATGTTGTGGTGTGATCTATGCCAAAAAATCATATATAAGATAGAAAATGTTTTTTTGATTAGATAATGTAAAAGTTAAAAAAAAACCTTCATAATTGAACTCATGACATAAAAAAATCACTTTAAAATATGGTTATTTCTTGATAACTCTGAATATGTTGGTTGAAAATGTTTATCCTATCTTTAATCTTAGGAATTTTATTTCTAATGTGAACCAATCGAACACGTTCTTCGTTTGTTCTAACAATAATATTATTGACTCTTACGATTGGGTCGGGAGAAATGAACAATTCATTATCATTAAACCAATTGTTGGGGCCCTTGTTTTTGAAATCTTGGTTAGAACATTTTGAATTTTGAATAAAGGATGACCTTTTGAGTTGCGGCATGAAGACACATGGCAATCGCGACCGCGTCACAACTACCAGGAGTCGCGGAGCTATCAAGGTGGCGCGGAAGCATGAGATCGCTGAAGAAAGAACACACACAAGTACAGATGAAGAAAACACACAACAGAAGACAAAAAGCAGAACACACAGATAACAGGAGAGAAGCTAGAAGTAGCTGAAGAAAAGACACAGAGGAACTGATAGTTGCGATAGCGAGTGAATAAATAACAGTCACCCGGCTGAAAGAAGAGAATGCTGCAGAGGTTGTGAGGCTCACGACAGGAGAAGAAGCACAGAGCGATTGCGGGAAATCATGCATGACATTTCTGTGGTTCCTATTCTTCTCTATTCTACCTTTCTGTTCCGTAAGACATCTGTATCAGAGTTGTAAGCTATCGCTGAAGATGCTATGTAATCATGGGCTTGGCCAAGAGATTAATATAATGAAAGGTTGCTGTTTCAATGAGAGGTTCACAGGCATGTAATGTGTTTATGCTGGTTTAAAATTTTATTTGCTAATATCTGAATGCTTCTTAAGTGCTCTTGCGTACATGACTCTGTCTATATAATTAATGCATTGTCCATCATGAGTTGCGACTCTGTTCCTTGCCATTGATGTCATCCCCTTCTGCATGTGGTTGCGGCACGCCTCGAGTGAGACTCACTGCTCTCCGAAGTAGGGTGAAAATGTCGGCGTGATCCTAGACTACATCGGACTCCTTTGTTGGCCACAACTCCTGAACCTGGGTCTTGTCCGCGAGACCTGACTTCTCGCCAAAAAATGGTTTCGTTGCCGGGACCTGCATGTTCTGAAGGGAACTAGATCATGGTATCGAGGATTTTTGAAGGAGAGATACAACGATGGTGGGATAATCATCTCGACCAATTCATTTCTCAGCAAGTAGAGCTGACCAAGAAAAAGGAGGCGGCAATCAAGGAGCTCGTCCTTTTCTCTGACTCCGCCAGTGATATGTACGAAATTTTCTGGGGAAGGTTCCCTACCGACCTTTACAATTGGTTGCGGAGATTACAAGCGACGGTGCCTCGAGAGGGTTTGCGGAAGATAAACCGCAGGTGGGCGCACGAAGATCTGGCGGCGCTGCATCGGGTGAACACTGAACTAACCCGCGCGGTGGATTTTTGGGTAAGGACCACATTGGAAGGATACACTGTGGAGTTTGTTGCTGAGTGCTATCAATCTTTCTCGAAGGCCAAGGCTGTCTTCCACTCAGGGCAAAGAGGAAAGCTGCTTAAGGAGATTCCGCTGTGGATTAAAGCTCTGATGGTGGATGAAGGGTTGATCGAATTCCACAAAACGAGTATGGAAGCGTAAACCACCCGTGCTGGGGGAAGGGTTGAGGGGACCGATGCTATGTAGAATGTGAAAGCGGGAAGCAGGGAATGGATGTTGAGGCCGAACGCAAGTTGAGGGAGCGACGTGCGCATCGGCGGGCACAGATCGCCAATAGGTGGTGAAGAAGGGTGATGCGAGATTTGAAGAGATGGGAGATCGAGGGGAAAAATCAGAAGGAGGCGCCTCAGAGGATAAGGATTATGGACGCGGGTACCCAGGGACGAGAGGGGACCGCTGCGAGAGTGCAATGGGTGCATGGGAGCCTAGCGACGTGAGGAAGAGAGATGGTGACTAACGAAGACGATGAAAAGATGCAGCCCGAAGAGAGTTCCGATGACGAATGGCACGGCGTGATGCAGCGGATGTTTCAAGAGCAGACGACACTCACCTCTCCAGGCAGCCCTACTTCCCACATTCTGCATGGCCAGGATCCCTACCTTCCCCTGGTACTGTATCAACCTTTAAGTAATATTTTCATTCAGTTACAAGCATTGAGTCAGTCATACAGTAGTTCATCAGTGTCAGTAACGTTCGGTAATAGCAGCGTTACTAGTAGTGTTGTATTCCCTAGTGGAACCATTACGCAACCAGGACCTGGAGGATTTATCTTGGTCAATACTCCGCAAGTACACATGGCTGGGTCTTTCACCCGGTATCCAGAGTTCTCTGGCCAGGGCATTGATGATGTAGAGCAACACTGGTATCTGTGCGAAGCCATCTGGAGGGCTCGGTAGACGCCAGATGCAGGGAAGTTAATAGAGTTCCAAACCACACTCGGAGAGAGGGCTCTGCGATGGTTTATCAAGTGGTCCGAGGCTCATCCTAACCCTGTAATTGCAGATGTAAAGCAGGATTTTGTCCGCGAATTCAAGCTTCCCCAGACAGACCAGCAGGGCCTGTCCGAGCTGTGGGAAATTAAGCAGAAGGAAGGTGAGACCGCGTGGGAGTTGATGCGGAGATTCAAGGATACGATCGGGAAAATCAACTACCCGATCGATCCAAACCACCAGAGGGACTGGTTCATCAAGGCTCTGCTTCCCTTGACACGAACCCCTCTCACTCAGCAGAAGATTGATAATCTGCAGAACGCCTTGGAGCAGGCCATGAAGATTGAAGCCATGGCGGGCTACCCCCAAGAATACCGAGGGGGGCCGGCCCCGTAAGATCCTTCCTTGATAGGGTTGCAACAACAGATCACCAGCTTGACTGAGAAGCTCAAGGAGCTCCATTCGGTGAGACCAGCGTGGCCGAATGTTTGGTGCACTCATTTCCTGGTCGAGGGCCACGTCGCAACCGAGTGTCCCCGGTTGCGTGGCGCAGGGGTATGAACCTCGGTCGCGGCAATCCAGGGGGGTCCACCACCTGGTGGTGGCGCGACGATGAATCTGCAGGGGGTCTACCAGTTGCAACAGCCTTACGCAGGGTTCCCACCTCAACCGGGTTCCTCCACCACAAAGTACTGCGAGATTTGCCAGACGTTAGGGCATCCTCCTCGGATGTGCCCGATAATACAGAAGTAATCCATGGTCCCAAACAATGTGTACTACAAATTTTTTGTTTCCACGACTCACAACACTGAGCAGTGCAGGGCGCTCGACGCACTTGCAGATAGATTGGATCGTCCCTCCTACAGGGTGAACGAGGCCCCAAGGGGAAGAGGCGGAGGCATGCGGGGAGGCCGCATAGGCAGATGTGGTCCGGTGAAATGTTACAACTATGACCAGGAGGGTCACGTGGCTCGAGAATGTCCCCTTCCGCGACGACCCTGGTGTTCCCAGTGCCGGGTGAACGCCCATGCCACAGAGGACTGTCCGGAGCTAATCAAGAAGTGGGAAGAACGGGCGAGGCAGAGGGGAGCGAATCTGATAAACTCAGAGCTGTGAGGGATCGCGACCCCAGACATGCAGAACGTCGCGATCGTGATGAGGGGCGGGAATAAAACTGGGGAGGATGCCCACGGGAAGGAGCCAACATGAGTGGTTCGGCCGGCATCCCCGAAGATGTTAATCAGGCCCGAAGCCCAGAAGAAGTATTTCCAGGAGGCAGTTGAGGCGTTCGCTCAGCTGCGGGACGCGGGAGGTCTGGAGGAGCCCGTGCTGCCAGAATTTAGGGCGCAGAGCGTCACAGGTACTGTGATCGAGGACTGGCTCCAGCTATTCCTCAGGATTGTTGACATTGCTGTACTGCGGCAGCAGCTTAAGCATGCTTTGGAAGGAGCATTACCGGGGCGCACAATACTTAGATATTCGATGAACGTTGCCCCTCAATACATGCAGCGCATCAAGCGGAACAAGCAACGAACAGGCAAAGAATTTCGGCTTAACACGCAGGTTGCGGGATTCCAAATCAGCGATACCATGCTAGACTTGGGGTCCGACGTCAACATCCTGCCACGAAAGACGTGGGAGGCCATTGGAAGGCCACGGCTGGCCTACTCGCCAATCCAACTCAGGATGGCGAACCAGTACTGTATTCTGCCAATCGGCTGGCTCGAGGGTGTCGAGGTCGACATTGCGGGGGTGAATACATACACCGATTTTGAGGTTATTGATATTATGGGCGACAAGGATCCTTATCCTGCCTTACTCGGCATCGACTGGGCTTTTGAGAATTACGCCATCATTGACCTTAAAAAGGAGCTGATGATTTTTGAGGATGGGGAGGTACGGGTCACCCAGCCCCTTGACCCGTACCAGGGCCCGCGATATACGAAAACAGTGGATAATCGGGAGGATGCTCAGATGATGGACCACCTTTATCAGATGACTGCAGGAAAGTGGGACGACTATATTAACCCAACCACGACTGGATCTGTCAGTTGGCGGAGTGTGCAGAGCTCAGAGCTCGCGTGGGAAGACTGGCAGCAAGGGGGGTATGAGACCACCACGCGGAGATGTGCTACCATTGGCCAAGTCCGGTGGGTGGGGACTGAGATCCGTGGATATCCCACCCTGTCAAACATGCAAGCTGTCAATACTTTTATTACCAAGGTGGAAGACATGGTCCTAGCCGAAAGCTGGATGCCACTTTTGGATGTGGCCTTGCAATCCACGTCGGCTCGGTGGTGGAAAAATCACCGCAACACTCTGTTGCGATGGGATTGCGTGGCGGATGCTCTGCGGGCACGCTTTAAAGAGGATGAAGGACCTCGCAGTATGCTTAAGTATCACGGAACTTCCAAGCCGCGACACCATTTACGGGCCTGTGAGGAGTAGTGGCGCAACACCAGGTACCCTGAGGAGCGGTGGGTCCACAGGTTTATCCACTCCCTGGATACAATCCCCCAGGCCTGGTACCTGGAGGAAGAACGGAAACGGGGAACCCGCTCATGGCAGGAAGTCACGGACAAGTTCGTTCGGTGCTTCTTGTTCGAAGGGGAGACGGCACAGGAGTCTCGGGCCCTACAGGCAATCAAGGAGGTCTTGTTTTTCCGCCATCCCGAGCCCGACGGGGGCCCGGTTGTGTCACGACCTGAGGCCAGGCGCGAGTTGGTTTGCCAACGGATTGACGACGATCCAGATGATGATAGTCTGGAGGACCTCAGGCATCTCTGTTTTGACGAAAAGGAGGGCGAGCGAAACATCAGTGAAGAGCCGACGATTGAAGGAGTCCATTTACAGCCACTAAAGATGAAGAAGCTGAACATTGGAATAGACGAGAAACCCAAGTTGGCAATGGTGGGAGATTACTGGGACGAGGAAACGACAAAAGAAATTTTCAGCCTCCTCCGGGAATACGAAGACTTGTTCCCGTCCTCGGTTGCAGACCTGAAGGGGATCAAGGGGGACCTTGGTGAAATTCGCATTGTACTGAAACCGGGGCCTAGGCTGGTGAAGCACCGACCCTACCGGCTGAACCCACGTATCAAAGAAAAAGTCAAGAGGGAGATCGACAAGATGTTGGCTGCAGGTCTTATCTTTCCAGTAGAAGAAGCAGAGTGGGTGAGTCCCATTGTCATTCAGAACAAGAAGGACAAAGTGGAGATACGTGTCTGCGTAGACTACCGGATTCTGAACAATGCCTGCATCCACGATCTGTTTCCCACTCCTTTCAGCGATGAAGTTCTAGATCATGTTGCGCGAAACGAAGGCTATTCCTTCACTGATGTGTTTTCGGGCTACCATTAGGTGCGCATTGCCGAAGAAGACAAAGCAAAGACGACATTCACCACTGAGTGGGGATCATTCGCATACCACATTATGCCGTTTGGTCTGAAGAACGCACCGACAGTGTTTTCTCGGATCGTAATTGCTGCTTTCTGGGAGTACATTCACAAGTTCTTGGAGGTCTACATGGACGACTGGACCGTCTACAGCCTGTTGAAGAAACATGCCACCCTTTTGCGTATTATGTTTGACCGGTGTCGTCAGCTGCAGATTTCCTTGAACTTGAAGAAATGTATTTTTGCAGTTCCATTCGGCACACTCTTAGGCCACGTGGTGTGCAAGCAAGGGGTCTGTGTCGATCCCGCCAAGGTCGCGGTCATAGTTCACATGGAAGCCCCCAAAACCGTGAAGCAGTTGCAGGCACTGCTCGGGCACACAGGATATTACAGGCGGTTTATCCGCAACTATGCAAAGATTACGGCCCCTTTGGAGAAACTGTTGCGGAAGTCAGAAGTATTCCAGTGGACGGAGGAGTGTAGTCAGGCCCTTGACACCTTGAAGGAGAAGTTGGCGACGGTGCCCATACTTGTTCATACCGACTGGGATAAGTAGTTCCACGTGCATATTGATGCTTCCAGTATTGCACTCGGAGCCATCTTGGCGCAACCAGGAGAGACAACCCTCGACCATCCGGTCTATTTCGCCAGCCGCAAGCTATCGAATGCGGAGAAGAATTACACCACGACCGAGCGGGAGGCGCTGGCGATGGTGTACTCCCTCCAGAAGTTCCGCCACTATCTTCTGGGCGGAAAATTCAAATTCTTTACGGACCACTCTGCATTGAAGTATTTGGTGAATAAGCTTGTTTTGGAAGGACGGATCTGTCGCTGGCTTCTACTCTTCCAGGAATTCACGTTCAAGGTGATTGTTAAGCCCGGCAGGTTGAATGTCAGTCCCGATCATTTATCTCGGTTGGAGATGGGAGAGAACGAAGGCTCGTTGGACGATCAGCTGCCGGATGCCGACCTCTTCCGAGTCGAAGCAGTACCGGATTACTTGGCTGACATTGCCACTTATCTGACCAGGGGACAATGCCCTCAGGATTACACCTCACTCCAGAATGCCACCTGGTTGTCCGGGCGGCCGACTACCAATTGATCGCGGGGCAGCTATACAAACTAGGCCTCGATGAGGTGTTGTGCAGATGTGTCCTTGACCATGAACGGGAAGCAGTAATGTGGGAATGTCACAGCGGTGTTGCGGGAGGGAATGTGGGTGCGAAACCAACTGCAAGAAAGGTGCTCCAAGCTGGCCTGTGGTGGCCGACAATACATGCTGACTGTAAGGCCTACGTGAAGTGATGCGATGTTTTCCAGCGGACGGGAAGGCTCTCTCACCGGGACGAGCTTCCCCTACACCCAGTGCAGGTGTTGCGGCCATTCGAAAAGTGGGCTGTCGATTTTGTAGGTCCCATCGCCCCAGTCGCCAGACACTTCAAGGCCCGGTACATCATTACCACCATGGATTACCTCACCCGGTGGGCTGAGGCAGCGGCGGTACGCGACTGCTCAGCGGAGACAGCGGCCCGGTTCATTTTTGAACACATCATCAGCCGGTTTGGCTGCCCACGAAGCTTAACCAGCGATCAGAGTACGCATTTCATTAATGCCACGGTCAAGTCACTACTCGACACTTTTATGATTCAACATCATAAAAGTAGCCCATACCACCCGCAGGCCAATGGTACTGTGGAAGCATTTAACAAAATTCTTGAAAAAGGCTTGACTAAGATTTGCAATGCTCAGCACGACGATTGGGATAAGCGCCTCCCAGTGGCATTGTGGGCCTACCGGACCACGGTGAAACGCTTGACCAATCAGATGCCATTCCAGTTGGTGTATGGCCGAGAAGCTGTGATTCCCACCGAATTCATTGTACCCAGTCTTTTGATCGCTACGTCTCTTCAGTTCTTAGAGGAGGAGTCACTTCGGGAATGCCTCAAGGAGCTACAGGAGCTGGATGAGGCCCGATTTCTGGCGAAATTCCACCAGAAGGTTCAGAAGGCCAGGCAGAAAGCGTGGCACGACCGCCACCTCAAGACTAAAGCCTTCCAAGTTGGTGGCAAAGTTCTCTTATATGATAGCCGATTCCAGAAGTTTCCAGGCAAGCCCCAGATGCACTGGTTGGGACCCTACTTTGTCATCGAGATCTGTGACTCAGGAGCCGTTCGGTTGGCACAGCTGGACGATACAGTTCTCCCTGGGTGGGTGAATGGCACACGCTTGAAACCCTACCAGGAGTAAATACGTTTCACTTTTCATCAATAACTCTCGCACCCGAGAGCACCCGTAGCGTAGTATAGTCGAATAACTCTCCCGCAACCAGGATGAGCATAGGGAGTCTTTTTTGTTCATAGGTAGTCTGTCAATAACTGATCATTTGCGGTGGCAAAACCGCAACCGACTGGGGTCGGGCCGGTGCCAGTCCAGCGTGTCACGGTGCCAGTCCAGCGTGTCATCCTTGTAGGATCCATCCACGTGCCAGTATCAGGCCAGGTCATTTCCGTCAGTCCTTTTTGTCAGTCCGTAGGATCGCTCAGATTTGCATCATAAATTACCATAAGTAGACAGTAGTCGTACCATAATCATTTGCCATCATCCGCAGTTCCCTCAGCCTTCGCGTCCACCCATTTTCCCATGCCGCCGTCAGCAATTGTCAGATTACACACAGGCATGCGATCGATCGCACAATTATCGCAGGCAAGAAGGCCAACAGGAATTAATTGTCGTTATGGAGTCTCATCAACTCCACTCATGCCAGGTGATGACATAGCTTGCATGGAGACCAAAAGCACGAGAATGTCGGACCAGTTCAATTTGGCAATTGCAGCGACACCAGAGCGGTTGAAGTTCCAAAACGCACCGCACCAAGATAGAAGCTCCAGAAGAATTCTCCAGGTTTACCAGCGCCGTGCCAAGATGCCAAAGGCTCTCTTATCCGTTTTTGAACCAGCGTTGGACAGTCGCATCCACAGAATAGAGTCGCTGGTTGGAAAATATGACAATGCAGGGTTGATAGACGCCAACCTGTCCGACCCAGTCGAATTCCCCTACCTCCATTGGAAAAAATATATGGAGCATCACTACATGCCAGGTAGTAGCTCAAACAGCCGAATGCGACAAGAGTACAGGGGCCTCCAGCAATCGTCCCTGATGAATTTAAGAACTCTTCCTGTTTTTGGGACTACAAGACTGGCCATGCAATGCACCGGGTTCCTCCTCAGCCGAATTCAGAATGGGTCATTGTGGCTCAATGAGGAGATCCCCATTCACGCTGAAGACATTCATCGACTCACAGGGCTGTCCCAGAATGGTGCAGACGTCTCCGCTGCTGGTCAGACATCTTCCAAGCGCGCCCGAAAGTCGGGTGATACATACCTCTATACCAAGTATGGCACTCGCCGGGGGGGGAAAGGTGCCAAAATTGATCTGATTAACAAGCCGGAGGTTTGGTTCGCTTGCTATCTCATTGCTAGCAAGACAATGTGGCATTATACCAAGGGAGAGTGCACCTTGGATACCATCTCCATTGTGGAGCATTGTATCCAAGGTACTAGGCTGAATTGGTGTTCTTTCGTGCTCAAAGAACTGTTCGCGGCATACGAAGAGAATTATAAGCGCACCACTAGTTTCATCTATGGTTACCTGATTGTAGCTTTTTCCATGTGGAAATGGCACATTCCTCCTGTCCGGGTGCCAGCAGAAAATACCGCGAGCCAGCCCCTCATGATGAAATTCACCCTGTGGCAGGTGTCCTCTGACCCCAGCACTAAACAGGTGAATGCAGAAGCATTTCGAGCTTGTTACGGGTTAATGAGAGACGTGGTGGCTAACCAGCAATGGGTGCCCAGGCACCTGTTGGACGAGTATAGTGAGCAGGTATGGTTCGGGGTAAGCCACAGGCACACTTACCTCCGCCCCACTTGCGTGCCGGAAGCCACCTTCCACATGGCGTCGCTCAGATTCCAGCTGGACGATGCTACCTTTCACTGCGAGGTCTCTACGTGGCCGGGGGTCATGAAGCACATCCGCGACGGGATCCCCCAATACAACTTTGAGCGGATGATACGGCTGGCTGAGATAGGCGCAGTAGGGTCCTCACAGGCTGTGGCGGGACTTTCTCAGGATACAGCCGGGACCTCACAGGGACTCCCCGAATCACTGGTACCCGTTGTCCAACACTTCAACACTCAGGTACGGAGTCTCAACGTGGCAACCCAAGTTATTTCAAGCGGTGCCCCTTTGTTTCCCTTATTTTCTGAATTCCAGCTCAATCGTTCTCTTTCTCTGTCCCATACTGCCCCTCTCACTTCTCCCATCCCTACCAACCTATTCACTTCTACCAGCCCCATCATCACCCCAAAGGGTGAAACGGGCCCAGGACCAGACCAATTAGATCCCCCCCATCCAAGCGGGTCCGCACCACCGTCACTGATCCGGTGGTGGACCTTACCGATGATGATCCGCCATCCACTCCACTCATAGGGACATTGATTCCGGAGGAACCCCTGATCGATCCATCCGAATTCCTCAATATTCACCTTCCCCATACTTCCTCCACCCCGTCCACCGATCCCTCCATCATCCGTCCACCGGCCACTTCATATGTTCCTTCAAATTCATCTGCCACTGTATCCAACCCTCTTATCCGGGAACTCTTTGGAGGAGACCACGGGGCCGAAGTCACCTCCAGTACTGAGGCCGTAGTACCACCAGTCGACCCTGTGGCCACACCCCAGGGTTTTTTCTCTACTATATTTACCTGGCTGGCCAATGTGGGGGCTGACTCGGTCGAGGCTCTGCCTGAGCATGCTGACCCTTCCCCCCCAAGGCCAGACCACTCAACAAGAATGGCCAGATTCCGATATGGGCACCTCAATGTAGCAACAGACACTAGTGTCCCCTCCTGAGAACTCCAATAGATCAGTGGCCAGTGGGCAACCTCTACAGGAGCAAATGCCGGAGCATGGCACTTCCGGCAATCCCAACGTAGAAACATGGGGTACAGGCTAGTTGTACCTATTCATTCAACGGGCGGCCCTGCAGGCTGAACAGCTTCATTCAGAACTGCAGCAGCGGTGCGAGGAGCAGCACCACCAGATCATAGCGCTTACTAAACAGCGTGACCAGCTGACCAAGGAGAGGACCTACCTGCAGGAGCAGGTCACCATTGCTGCTCAGGCGTTCTCAGACCTATGGCCCACTGTAAGGGCTCACCATGCCCCACTTCCTGTTGATATAGCGGAGAGAAATGTGGCCATCTAGGCTTACCACGTTCGTACTACTTTCACTGGTCTATGCAGGGAGAACCAGGAACTTCAAGCGGCGTTAGCCGCCCTACCCGTGCTCCCCGACCCACAGATTGTATACTTAGAGCAGGTGGCAGCCAAGCAGACCCAGGCAGCTCATATGCAGGAGACCCTTCATTCCACAGCGTGCGAGGCTTATGACCTCCTGCGAAGTCTGCAGGAGTGTTCACTCGCCCTCACGGTCAAGACGCAGCCCATCTCTGCCCAGCTACAACAGATTTCCAGGGAAATTTAGGCGACCGTAGACCCCGCGCGATTAGATCAACTCTATGCCCAGGCGGATGAGCTTGAGGCTCTAATGCAGCAGACCAAGGTCGACTCAGTGGCCGCCAAACAGGTCATTCGGGAAATCCATCCGCCCATTCAAGCCAAGGCCAAATCAATACAACAGCTGGATGCAAAGGCCGAGACCCAGCTGACCACGATGTTCGGGGCTGTCCCGATGAATATAGAGGAGGCCGCTTCCACCAGGATCACTGAAGAAGCAGATTCGCTAAAGCAGGAATGGCAGCAAGCGGTGTCGGACTTCACCGGGCTCAAGGACATAACGCTCCACAGGGTCCCGGAGTTGGGGCCCTTGTTTGAACAGCTGGTTGGAGGAGCACAGTAGGAAAGGGCACGAGACGAAAGCACACAGGCCGAACAGGGCACGGGATCCAGCACGGCAATGGAAGTGGAAACTGTCATTTGTGATTGACTCGGGGACGAGTCAAGGAATTGCGGTCGGGGCCTGTTGGGGCCCTTGTTTTCGAAATCTTGGTTAGAACATTTTGAATTTTGACCTTTTGAGTTGCGGCATGCAGACACATGGCAATCGCGACTGCGTCGCAACCACCAGGAGTTGCGGAGCTATCAAGGTGGCGCAGAAGCATGAGATAGCTGAAGATAGAACATGCACAAGTACAGATGAAGAAAACACACAGCAGAAGACAGAAAGCGGAACACGCAGATAACAGAAGAAGCTGGGAGCAGCTGAAGAGAAGACACAGAGGAACTGATAATCGCGATAGCGGGTGAATAAATAACAGTCACCCGGCTGAAAGAAAGGGAGACTACAGAGGTTGCGAGGCTCGTAGCAGGAGAGGAAGTGCAGAGCGACTACGGGGAATCATGCATGACAATTCTATGGTTCCGACTCTTCTCTATTCTACCTTTCTGTTCCATAAGACATCTATATCAGAGTTGTAAGCTATCTCTGAAAATGCTATGTAATCATGTGCTTGGCCAAGAGATTAATACAATGGAAGGTTGTTGTCTCAATGAGAGGTTTACATGCATGTAATGTGTTTACGCTGGTTTAAAATTTTATTTGTGAATGTCTGACTGTTTCTTAAGTGCTATTGCGTATATGACTCTGTCTATATAATCGATGTGTTGTCCATCATGAGTTGCGACTCTGTTCCTTGCCATTGATCTCATCCCCTTCTGCATGTGGTTGCGGCATGCCTCGGGTGAGACTCTCTGCTCTCCGGAGTAGGGTGAAAATGCCGGCGTGATCCTAGACTACATCGGACCCCTTTGTTGGCCACAACTCCTGAACCTGGGTCTTGTCCGCGAGACCTGATTCCTCGCCAACAATTTTTCAACGTCTAACATATTTTCAGGCTCTCCTTCATGTGACATACTTTATGAAGCTTCACTGCAATTTGAGGTAGAATTTGTGGTGGAGATTGTGGCAAACTTGCTCTCCTTGTCCTTGACCTAACTTAAGGACTTGGAACCACAAAATTTTCTTCTCCTCTCTTGAGCTTCAACCTTGTAAGAATCACATACACTTGCAAACAATTAAATCCTCACAGTAACAAGAAAACCTAAGCTCTGATACCAAACTTGATATGTATGAGATCTTAATGTAAATGTGCTTGAGGGTTTATAAATTACAAGTGTTAAAAATTTATTTTTATGATCCCTTATGTTAAATTATTAAACACATAAAGCATAAATTTAAACTTTGAAATAGCAGAAAGAATAAACAAATACACCATAAAAACAACCATAACATGACAAGTGATGAAGGAGTTCACCCCTCCTTGGCTACATCTCCTTGGTCCAGCTTCAAATGGCTTGGCCCTATATCATTCTGTGAAACAAATGGTTATGACATACATTTACAGTGCTCAAATGGCTTCAAAACCCATTCCATTAGTTTCAAAGCTATCCAAAATTCCTTTCTAGCCTCTTTCTCCTCCAAAATTGGTCAAAGACTAAAGAAGTTATGAGCCTCCCTATCTTTGCTACTAATCGCACCACAAATTCCCCAAAATCTGAAACTGTCCTACAAATTCGCCCTGATTTTAGCTAACCGAACAACAAATTCGTGCAATTCTGGGCAAATTTTCTAGACAGTTAAAATGCCCAATAACGCCATGAATCTGAATTTTAAATCATTATAATCAGCGCATTAAAATTAATAATTAAAAATTCGGCGAGCTCCACCACGCCGCGCCCACGGTCCTCAGCCATTGGTCATATGCATATTATGGGGGTGGTAGGGCTAAGCCTTAGCCATATACCCCCAAACTCCATTGACATAACATTCAAATATGTTTTTGGCTATATGTTTTAATAAGGTTTAATGTAGCCAAAACAGTGAGGGTGTTGCATTGTTTAGAGTGAGGTTCAGTGTTAGAATCCCATGCAGTGCAGTTTGACATACCAACCAAATTTTGGTGTCCCCCATGTTGCCATGTGATGGCCCCTGGTTGGGCCACGTGGAAGCATTAGGGGAATTTTGAGGTCTAAAATGGGCCTCCTAAGGAAATTATAAAATAATAGTGGAAAAAATCAAATAAGATTTGATGACATCATCAAATTTTAGAGGGAAAAATGGAAAAACTACTTTTTCAACTCATATTTTCAACTTATCTCCCAAAGTTTTTACTCAAATTTCGAGCAGGAGTACTCATTGGATGCGAAATTTAATTCCTCATCCAAGGAGTACCCATGTTGCATACTTTCGATGGGTCCTACTACACGAAAAATGAGAAATACATAAAAAAACGTGATTACAATCACGTTTTTTAATGTATTTCTCATTTTTCGTGTAGTAGAGTTCATCGAAAGTATGCAACATGGGTACTCCTTGGATGAGGAATTAAATTTTGCATCCAACGAGTACTCCCACTCGAAATTTGAGTAAAAATTTTTGGAGATAAGTTGAAAATACGAGTTGAAAAAGTAGTTTTATTATTTTATTATTTTTTAATATTTTTACCCTTTTATTTAAAAAATGGTGAATCATCCCCCATGGTTGACATCATCATCTTGAATCCTATTGGTTGTTATAAATTTTATTTTTGTTGTACATTTTTCTTAGGAGGCCCATTTTAGACCTCAAAATTCCCCTAATGCGTGTCGTTGGCCACCAACCACCCAATCAAATTCTCCCAACACATAACCACATGTTAGGCTGTGGTAGGCCCAAAATTTTTTACTTTCAACCAACCAAAAGAGGCAACGTGCCAGCCTACCACTGGCCTAAAATATTTCCTAATCAGTTGTCAATTTTAGAAAATTTCCCTGTTTGGGAAAACAAACAAAACTCATTTCCGGGAGCATACGGTGTCGGTTCTTTGTGAAACGAGCTGCACCAGGTTTAGAAAGACGAGATCTACACAGTTGTTTAGGTTCCACACCATTATGAAAAATTTAAATTTTTAGCATATTTTTTAGCACCTGATCACAAGGCAATATAATAGAGCATCAGATCTACAAGAGTGTTGAATGATGCTATAACACATCTTGGAGCCAAGGATTTTGTCACCTTTGCTATACTAAGAGGGTTGAATATGAAAAACATGTTCTCTTGGATTGCAAACTCTTACTCACATTCGTTCTAATTTCGTAATCTTTGCCACACCACTAACCTTCTTGATTTGTTAAGTCAACAACACTACAGGGATCTAGGAATATTTCCCTCTCTTCTTTTCAATCGTAGAAATAAAATTTTAAATAATCTCAATTAAGATCCGATAAACAATATTGGTTTTAGTGAACATTAATCATCATCAACATCATATACAGACACACACACACACACACGAATACCACATATATATTCCAACTATACATAAGTTAATTTGCTACTCTTAAATGTATTTATTGCATATTATTTAAGAAAAATATATGCATATAAATGCATATTATTTAAGGAAATCAATTCATCTAGAAAGAATTCCTTTTACATGTGTCACTTGTAACTATTTTGTAAGATATTTTGTGTAAACTTTGGAATGCATCTTATTAGTTTTAATTGGGTCAAGTCCTTTCTTTTAATATGATGGCAAATATTAAGCACCATGCAATGTCAATGTTGTCTCATTGTGTTTTCATCCTATCCATTGGATACCACATTCTTCTTATCAAGAAACAAACTGAAAAAACATTAAACGATTCATTAACTTATGGATAACACATTATTCTCATCCAATAACAAAAATTTAAAAAAAAAAACAGTATACTATTTATTAACTCACTGCATAGTGCTTAATAATTACTATTTCAAAAATAACATTATCATTTATATAAAGTAAAATCATTTGCATAGTGCTTAATAATTACTATTTCAAAAATAACATTATCATGTATATAAAGTAAATTTGTCTAAAATTGAAGGCTTCATATAACAATTGGATGAAAAACCCAATTTCTAGCAATCAAGTAATTCCATATAAATCCACTTAGCTAAAAGTGTAATATCAAATACTAAGCACCATGCTAAAAGCCACTATACATCAAATTAAAAAATAGTTAAAATAGTATATTTTTGTAGTATAATGGGATAAACTCAATAAAACAGTTTATCTTTTCAATGATGTTCCAATTTTCAATACAAAATCGCTGCTCCCCACATGATTTCTCTTGGTCAGACTATTTTCCACTTGGTTGAAGTGACTGTAATGTGATATTCAAGCTTTTGATGGAATCGAGAAACAATGGAGTTTTAGAGCTCAGTATTGTTCTTGAATTTGACCTCAATTGGAAGCGGAAGCAATGGAATTTATTGGTAACATCACAATAATGGATTTCCACCTATCTCGATGTTCCGAGTAAATCGGTGGATTCACTTGTGGAGACACTTTTTATGCCGGAGACGCTCTCTTTATGAGATTAGGTGGGCAAAAACTGCTCATTCCACCCAATCAGAAAGATTTTTTATCGCCCTTCTAGCTAATTATATCTTGACATGTGGAGACAAAATATTGGCCGAGTCGTACTAACCATCCTCGATTCGATTTTTGGTATTTCTAGTGACTTTCCAAATCTGAACAGTAAAAAACGTGTGAGTGGGGTCTCAAAAAGCGGGAAGCATTCATTGAATCTGGTACACTAGACTCATAAATTTCTATCTTGAACGAGCTCAGAAAAAAGCATTAAAACACTAACTTTCGAAATCTAAATGGTAAAAAACGTGTGAGTGGGGTCTCAAAAAGTTGGCAGTGTTCATTGGCTCTGGTACGCTGGAATCATAAATTTATATCTTGAACAAGTTCAGGAAAAAAAGCATTAAAACACCGAGCTCAAGAAGTTCCCACGCCCCTTATTCTTTTTAACTTACAGCACCAAGCCCAAAACCTCCATCAAGAATTTACAAAATGACCTTTCATTTAGGTCGTGGATGTGCAAGTTGAGGACTTAAATTGGACTGCTGCTTGTATGACCTTTTTTTGGAATTTTCTTATTCAATAAGCAACCCAATACTAGGTAAATCAATCTTTACAAAACATCAGATAGCTTCCTAAAAGACATTTATGGAAAAATATTTGCAACTAAGGATGAATGAAAAATGTGCACAAGATTTCAACTGTGTCGAGCCCTCAAAAACCATTGAAATTGTAGTTATTGTAAGACATGAGAAAATTAATTGGGCAACAACAACCCCTTCCTAGTGCCCTGCCTTTCCGTGGCTCCATGTTCTCGTACCACTCATTGCCCCCTCATTTTCCTTCAACTTATATTTTATAGTTTCACGTTGTTTAATGATATCTATACTTTCACCGAGAATTCTCCCAATTCTACACACATTTTGGGAAAGCGTCATGGATAAATTATCTATCTTCTCTTTCAATGACCTTTTCCTAATTTGTAAAGCCCTTCACCCTAGAGAAAAGACAACTACTAGGCAGTCGTGTCCTTCACCCCGAGATGATCTCAGAGGAATCAAAATTTCTACTCAATGAAAGTCTTAGTGAAGATATCAGCAGTCTGCTCAAAACTAGGACAATACTGAAGATCAATGATCCAATCATGAATGAGTTCTCTAATGAAGTGCATGTGGATCTCAATGTGTTTGGTCTGCTACCTCTACATTGGATCTCTGAAAAACTTTAGCGTACTTTGATTATCGCACCAGATGATAGTTGGAAAATGGACACTGATCCCAAGCTCAGATAGGAAATGTTGTAGCCAAATTGCTTGAATAGTGGCATTGACTGCTCCTCTATACTCAACCCTCTTCTGATGATAAAGCAATGGCAGCGTGCTTCTTGCTTGACCAACAAATTGGACCAGATCCCAAACTAAGTACATAACCAGAGGTAGGCTTGCGATCAATCATGTCGCTAGCCCAATCTAAATATGTGAACCCAATGATATTCAAAGAACAATTGGTTTCATAATGAATCCCATAGGTGATTTTCCCCTGGACATATCGAAGGATGCGCTTTGTAGCATTCCAATTTAACTCATGTGGCTCCTACATGTATTTGGAAACTGCTCCTATGGCATATGAGAGATCAAGACGGGAGTGAGTGAGATAAAGAAGACTTCCCACAAGCTGTCGGTACAATGTGCAATAAACCAATGGTGTGTCTTTGCCATTCTCAAGCTTTATCCCTGATAAGAAAGGTGTGGTTGTTGGCTTGCAGTCACTCATGTGAAATCGTGCCAAAATATCTCTAGCATACTTTGGTTGAGAAATGGTAATCCCAGAATCACTCTAATTGATCTCTAGTCCAAGGAAGAAATTTAGCAAGCCTATGTCTGTCATAGAAAACTGCTTATGCAATGCAGTTTTAATCTTATTAATGACAGAAGCTGAACTACCTGTTATCAAAAGATCATCTACGTAGAGTACTATGATAAAAAAGGAGTCAATTTTCTTCAAAAAATAAACATTGGAATCAGATTTGGAGCATACAAAATTTTGAGATAACAAATAAGAATCCATCTTTGCGTACCATGCTCTAGGTGCCTGCTTGAGGCCATAAAGAGACTTCTTTAGTTTGCATACCAGAGATGAATTGTGCATGTATCTCGGTGGCTGCTCCATGTAGATTTCCACTTCAAGATCACCATGAAGAAAGGCATTCTTCACATCCATATTATGCACCTCCCATCTTCTTGTTGCTGCAATGGAGAGAGTTAGCCGAATGGAATCCAATTTTGCCACTAGAGCAAAAATCTCATCATAGTCAACACCACGTACTTGTTGAAAACCTTTTGCTACCAATCATGCCTTATAGTGACTAACTTGGCCATTTACTGCTTTCTTGGTCCAGTAAACCCACTTGCACCTCACAAGTTTGCGATTGGAAGGTAGCGGAACCAAATCCCAATTCTGGTTCTCAATGAGAGATTTATATTCCTCATCCATTGCGGCTTCCCATTCAGGATGTCCACTTGCTTTTGCATAAGTTTGTGGATCAGATGCATGCATCATATAAGTATGCATGGGCTTGCATGGCTCCATAGCTAAGAGCTCTTGCAGATCTTCCTCAAATAGAGGTATAGAGGCAGAAGCATCAAGGATATCACTCATGCTGTGCCATTTTTGTGTTGAGGGTGGTCGAAAATATTCCAAACTACATGCGGAAGTATGATCTTGATGTTCAAAAACTGGTGGTCCAACAGGAGTCATAGGAAAAGACCCATCTTCATCAGAATTCTGATCTAAAGTTTCATCTGCATACTCATCAATGTGTGGTGATGGAAACTTTGTAACAAGTTCATCTGCCGGTGCATGCAAAATATCTTTGTCAAACTTTATACTCCTTTCAATAAAGAGCTCTTCAGTGTTGATGTCAAGAAATTTGTACCCTTTGACTTCATCAGAATAACCAACAAACATGCATGCTTTACTTTGAGGCTCCAAAGCCTTTCTCTTCTCTATAGGAATGTCGTCCCGTGCTCGAGATCCAAAAGTGCAGAAATGACTAACTTCAAGTTGCATGCCAGTCCAAGCCTCAAAAGGTGTTTTTCTAGTAAAAAATTTATGAGGAGATCTATTATGGATGTATGAGGCACAATTGATAGCTTCAGCCCACAATTTCAACGGAAGAGATCTTGCATGTAACATGCAATTAGCCATCTCCTTCAAAGATCGATTTTTCCTTTCAGCCATGCCATTTTACTGTGGAGTGTAAGGAACTATATGCTACAACTGTATGCCTGATTCATTACAAAGATTCTTGATATATTTGTTGACATATTCCATCCCATTATTTGTGCGGAGTATCTTGATGCATTTTCCAGACTGATTTTCCGCATGCGCTTTGAAAATCTTTAGATGTTGAAAAACTTCAAACTTGAGTTTCAAGAAGTAAACCCAAGTGAATCTCATGTAATCATCTATAAATGACAACATATATCTTGCTTTTCTCATTGAAAGCACTGGAAATGGACCCATGAGATCACTGTTTACAAGTTCCAAAGGTGAAGAGGCTCTCCATGCATGCCCCTTCTCAAATTTTTCTTGTGGATGCTTTCCAAGAGCACATCCATTACAAACACCATTTGAAAATTCAATGGTCGACAATCCTTTGACCATCCCTTGCTTGCAAAGATGTTTCATATATCTGAAATTCAAGTGCCCAAATCTCTCGTGCCAAATCCTACTATATTCATTTGCATGCGTAAGTAGCAAAATGGAATCTGAATGAGGAACAAAATCAGAAAATGTATACAGACGAGATTGATCATTTACCTTGCCAAATGCAATCTTCAAGATGGTTTGCATGTCATAAATGCTCATGGAATCCGGGGTAAATTCCACTTTCCTTCCGCTACCTGTGTGTGTCATCTGATACACTGAGAGAAGATTCACAGAAAGCCTTGGAATATGCAAGACATTCTCAAAACTTCCATCTTCGAATTGCACTGCTCCTTGTCTAGTTACTGCAACTGCAGAATTATCCCCCATGAGAATAGGAGGTCCTAAGTATGCATATAGAGAATAAAAGTATACCTTTGAAGAAGCCATATGATGTGAAGCTCCTGAATCGATGATCCATTCTTGCGGTGCAGAATGAAGAGCAATCAAAGCATGCCCATTACCTCTTGGATCTGGTGCTTTTTCTCCAGACTTCTTCTTGGCATTCTCAGGAATGTGGTCTCCAAGATTGTGTTGTTGGAGTGTCTGCACCATAAGATCTATAGTCTTCTTCATGCATGCAGATTCAGGGTGAAAACTACGGTGGCAATAATTGCACATTGATTTCCCTTTCGTTCCTTTCCTTTCCTTTGAGATGGATGATCCATCAGGGGGTTTGGGATTTCCTCCCTTTCTTGGATCAAGATCCTTCTTCCCTTTTCCTTTATGATGGTCTTTGGAATTTGCCTTTCCTTTTGCATGCACAGTAAGTGCATGCGCTTTGGAATTTTTAAGTGTGCCCATTTTGATGAGCTTATCTTGCTCATGCATCAAAGACTGAATAAAAGAATCCAGTAACGGCATATTCCAAGCTGCACCAGTTGCAGATCTTATTGTGTGGAATGTAGAGACGAATACTGCCTATTCTGGACCAAGTTTTGATAAAATGGAAAGAATCAACTGATTTTCTTGCTTGGATTTGTCAATCTCACATCCTTTCAGCTAAAGCAACAAGGCTTTATACCTTGTGAAAGAATCTTGAATATTATCAAAATTTCTTGGATCTAATGAGTTTAACTCATTTCGAGAATGTGACCTTGCATTTCATCCTATTTTCTAAGCAATCCTTCCAAAGTTTTCCATACTTCATTTGGAGTTGAACATGATTCAACATGAAATAGTAGTTCTGGAGAGATAGATAAACATAGGATGCCAAAGGCCTCATCCATGTGATTGAAATATCTTATTTTCTCTATTGTCGATGTTGGTTCAACTTCTGTTTCCATGGTTATTCGAAATAAGTCTCTACTTCTGAGATGAAGTAGAATCTTTGGCTTCCATTCGAAGTAATTATATGGAGTAAAAATTGTCGATTGTGGAAACTCCAATTTAGACTCCATTATTTGTTGCTGCTTCAATCTTCTAAACGTGTAAATAAAAATTGCTTGTGCACTTATTACAAATCCCTGTGCTCTGATACCATGTAAGATTTTGATATACAAAGATCTAGATTTGCAAAACAATGAACAAACTTGCAAGAGAAGGAAGGAGGGAGCAAGAATAGAGAAAAGAATGAAATTGATTCTTCAATATTAGTTTTGGAATAAATACATAAAAGCAACTAAGTTAAGCTTAGTTGTATATGCAATAACTATAGATAGTTAAAGCTCACTGAAGCTAAGTGTGCTTTATGTTTAGCTAATGTGCACATGCACCACATGCAAGCAGTAAGTTAACTAACTAAGCAAGTGCACATCGCATGCAAACAGTAAGTTAACTAACTAAGCTAAGTGCACTTTACATGCAATATCTAGAGTTTAACTATAGCTAATCTAGGTGCATGTACACCAACACTCTCACTAGTTGACACAGTTTGAATTGATTATGTTTTTGCAATATATGTGAAAACACTATCGATGTAGAAGCTTCAATATTTTGATGTGTTATAAAATATCTGGGTCTCCCTTGAAAGTTTGATTACTATGTCAAACTACCACTATAGTAACTTTTCAAGGATTGTTACATTGTAACAAAATTTTATCATTGTAGTAGACACTAGACAGTTGGATTTTTTTTTCAAAACACTAGATGTCATATTAAACCTCCATTTCTGATAATGCAAATCAACTACTAAGCAATCGATTTTCACATGGTTGATATCATTTAGGTTTAATCAGTTGTTTAGTAGATGGGAGAATGATGTATTTATATTGAGACGTTATGATTAGATTTGTGCAAATCCCTTAAATGTTGTTTAGAATAATTTAGTTCCTCAAAATTGATTTCTATAATCAATTATTTCCATAAAATTTTAACATCTAATAAAAACTAAATCTCAAACCAACAAATCTGGATATAAATAATTAGTTGTTTTTAAGGAATTCGTTAATTTTAAAGTTAATGAGCTTGACTACCTATTCAACTTAGCCGACTTGGTAAACATTGCAAATGAATGCGTAACCTGAAATGAGAAATTTCAATAAGCATGTTGTCAAACTTGTTATTATCATCCCTGAAATGAACAATGCACAATTTAATCACGACATTCCCAACACATAAATAGGTAGCCTTTGATTTGAATTGAACGAGCTACATCTTAGACTGACAAATTTATTACATCATTTTTATTTCAATGCACAAGAAAATACAGGGTAAAACAAGGCTGCTGGCACTTAAAAAAATTTAAAAAATTGAGTGAAGTTGTCAAGAAAACCCATGGATGACATTTCGGGAAATAATACAGAAATAGGACATGCAAGAAAAAACGTAACAACTTCAAATTGCTAATATCGCATATATTATATACCACACAGATGTGTTTATTGATTAACTTCCCGTAGGATTCAGGTTATAATAAATAAAAATAACAATCACAGTAATGATGAGGTATGGAATAAATAAAATAAAATATATTAAAACTTAGTCAAGAAGACATTCACAAGTGCAAATGATTATTCGTAGAATAAGATTTCATTTCAAATCCTATTTGCCAAACTTTAAATAGTGACGTTGAATTTCATTTGCTAAGTTTGATTCTAAAAGGTACTCTGCACTCAAGCCACCGAGCTGCAAGAAATGGAAATTTGGTACGTAGCAATTTAAATGGCGGAGGCCGTCAATGGCTACCTAAGCAATAACAAGCAACTTAAAACAAATGTCCAATGTAAGAATCCTCATCACTGTGGAGAAATTGAGGACAGCTAGGACGACTTAAATTTACTCAATATTATGTTTGCATCTATCAACATATAATTGATTATAAGAATGATAAGGAAGCTCTCTGATTAGGTGGGGTGAATAGTGTTTGTCCACCCATTCTCATTAAAAAAACAGCTCAAGCGTAATTATGAAATTACTATACAAAATATCAAATAACAAATAAACATTTTAAATAATAAAAGAGAAAAATGGCATTAATCAACATATATCACCCACTTAGTTGTAATAGTATTAATGACATTGTGAAAAAAATGATTAAAAAAAAACTAACAAAATAATGAATCAAAAATTTGGGAAAATGCATTTTGAAATTTATTTAATTCGTTATTTTGTTTCTATATTTTTTTCACAATGTTAATAATGAATTAAAAATTTGGGAAATTTGTATTTTGAAATTTATTTAATTCACTATTTTGTTAGTGTTTTTCTATATTTTTTCACAAAGTTACTAATAACATGCTTTAAAAATATGATGTTTATATGTTTTTCAAGAGTTTTTCACAATGTAATTAATATTAGGCCAACCACATGAATAACTATTTCATATTTTGAAGTTTTTGGCTAAGATCTAGCTAAACAATTTTTAGTCATTTTTATTCTTTTTTCTTTTTTTAATGTGTAAAAATTATTTTGAATGCATAAGCATAAATAGATTTAATTCCTGAAAAATCTCAAAAACACTTAAATTGTGTCAAATTTGAAATATAATTCCAATAAATTTAAATTAAATTTCTGACAAATTTGACAAACAAAAAAATATCAAATTTACCAAAAAATTTAACAAACAAAGATTAGACCAATAAAAAAAAAAAAATAGAAAACAACTCAACTTAACAACCCATTCACAATTATATGTATGGATCCAAATTCAAGAGTCAACTTATTAACAACCCATTGACAATTATCACAGATATCAAATATTACGATACAACTCCCCCACACGTTTTGCACCGACGCAAAATTTCAAACAATCCCATCAAAAATCAACCTATCGACTTTGACTCGTGTAATTAGTGGGCACCGCATAACAACGATACATCCATTTCCCCTGTAACCAAGGTATTATTTGAAGCATTAAGCCGAAGAGAGAACAACAGAATTTGTTATGTTTAGCAAAGATGACAATAATGGAAATAAAATGAGGTATAGCTGGATCGCACCCTGCACATTGAGCATTGTGCTCTCTGATTTGCGCAGGAAAGCGCAAAATGAATGCCAGAAAAGACGATGTTTTAATGTGTTTTTTTCCTTCCAATGCTTTTGCTTTAGATTTCCACGGTTCAGCTCCAAATATGCTCACCCCAAACATCCATCGGAGTTAAGGTAGCGGTCTAGCTCTATATTTCGTATTCCATTATTTTTTTCCAAATTTATTTTCTTTCTCATTATTGGTAAGGAGCTTCATGTTTTTTTTATTTGATCCATTGTGTGAGGGAGTTCATGAATCCATTTTGTATGCTTCTTGAGTGCAAAGGGTTTCCTTTCCTTTACTTTCTCTCTTCATGTTTGTCATTTGTTGATTCTTATCCCAACTTGGTATTTTATCCACTTCTCAAATGTCATGTAGTAAAGCATAGGATGAGAAGGGAGCATAAAGAGAAAGGATACCATCATTACTATGCCATTATTTTGGGACAATTATGTCAGTGTTACTTCATGTTTTTTTTTTCTAAGTATGCTTAATCTATTAATCAACAAAAAACAAAATATGTACAGCAGGAATTATCCAGGACCAGGCCCGAGGTTGAGGCTTGTTAAGCAAAAAATCATTGTTGAATACTGCCCTCCAAGAGGGAAACCAGTGCTGAAGGTTTTCCAGCAAAATCCCACACAGGGGATGTATCTTGTTCGTGAAAAAGAAAGCCTATGGGACCTGGCCGATACCATGAAAACAAACATAAACATTTTCAAAAAGTGGACAGAGCCATAGCAAAAACCAGGAACAGTGGAGGCGCTACTCGTCTGGTGCCTCTTCCACGACCCTGCACCATAGATCATCTGGTTCGCCATCAGTTGTATACAGGTCCTCAGTAGAGTGTATAACTTTCTCAGCAGCTGGGGTGTGCTTTACCTCGCTCGGTTGAGTTTGGTGCTGCGCATTTTCAGTTCCAGGGTCCTAAGTATCAGTTTGTTTCTCTTGCTGCTCCAGATCAATATCAATATTCATCTCATTGCCTTGACTAGCGCCTTCCTGGTTGATGTCCATGTCCTGCACATTCACTCCGCCAGCACTTTGCCCTATAGCATTCATGTCCACAGCACTTCCAGCCCGCCTTCCTGAATTGGGAGCCTCATCTTGAGGGGACTCACGAAAAACAATAGTAACAGAGGCGGTAATTCGTGGGCAATTGAGCGCACTTATGAAGGTGAAGTGCCTCGTTTGAGAATGGGCTGGAGCGTGCGGGGGGGTGGGATAGCGTTGCCCAGAACGAAGGATACGACCTCTGGCAGCTCAGGAAGTTCTTTCAGAAGTATGCGAGTCCACAGCGGAGGCGCTGGAGGACGGGGAGGAGCGCCTTATCAGCCGCCTGGATGAGCCTCTTCTGCATCTCATCCTGTGCCTGAGACGAGGCATTCTCTCATTCGAAGCTGGAGCCCTTGATGAATGCTGTAACCAAAAAGAGGCGTTGGCCAAGTGCGAGAGCGGGAGCAGGACTGAAGCCCTGGGCAGCTGCTTTGTCCAATTTCCGGATTCACGCATACAATTCCCCGCAATTGAGAAATGTAGATTGTCGCTGAGCTCTAAACAGCCATGAATCCTGGTACGTTTGCCAGTTACTGTGCGCTCGGAGGAGAGCCGAACATTGGGAGAGCAACAAACAGAAATGGGCCTAGGAATACTGCTTGTGGGTTGCTCGTCCGCCATCCTGTGAACTAATGAACCAAATCTACTGCCAACCATCTGCATTAACCCCTTATTTAATGGATTGATTGCCATGTCCTGTTTGCAGTGTGTGGAGATATCTCGATCTCCGGTGACTGAATTGTGAAATGCGTCGGGTGATAAATGCCATAAATGCCTCATTCCCTTGTGCAGGTGCCGAAGGACACTTGCTGGTCCTAGTGGCCTTTGGCTTGCCGAAGTGCCGCCTGGCCGACTATGCCTCCCTTTTATCGGCTTAACCACCCGCATCCGGGTCAGTGTTACTTCATGTTAGTGTAATTTTTTTGTTTAAATTTAAACTCCTATATGTTAGTGTAACTTTTTTGTTTAAATTTGACCTCCTATTACATTCTTTAAAAGATATATAGAAACTAAAATTTCCATATATTTCACTTAATTATTGTTTTCCACATTCTCCACTCCCCGACGTTACTTTGCACCTCTAGGTGCAAATGTTAGTTATACAGTGACTAGCAATTGTAGCACCAAACAGGTGGATGGTGACCGTGTGGACAGATTTTTGCCTTGTGTACTTTATATACACCTAGAGTGGTAAAACATTAGGTTTATTTTCACTAAGAGAAGTTTTGTTTTTCCAAAATTGGGTGAGACAATGTTTTTTTAATGGGATTGTAGTTTTTTTTAAGTGTTTTATTTATTTATTTATTATAAGTTTAGTAAATATTAGGCCTATTTTAATTGATAGGAAGAATTATAGTTTTGAATGAAATTATAGTTTTTTCTTATTTAAAATGTGTTTTTGAACATATAGATAAATTTTTATTTTGAATAAGATTATATATATATATATATATATATATATATATATATATATATATGATGATATATTGTTGGAGATTTTTGGAAACGAACTTTGTGGTTTTGGTTTCAGTGTAATGGTTACATGTAATTGTGATGATATAGATTTTAATGAGATTGTAGTGTTTTTCTTATTTAAAATGTGCTTTTAAATATATAGATGAAATCTTATTTTGAAAAAATTTTAGAATATTAAAATTTTGCAAATTACTCAATTCAAATTTATGATTTTAAAAATTTCTTATCAAATTTTAGACAAATTTAATTTAAAAAATATTTAGGAAAATATCAAAACATTATAATGAAATTGTAGTCTCTCTTATTGTAGTTTTTTTTATTATAAGTTTGATAAAGATTAGTTTTTTTAAATTGGGAGGAATTTTGTTCTTTTCTAAAATGTGGTGATGATATATTATTGGAGAT
Source organism: Pinus albicaulis (assembly GCA_034641835.2). Taxonomy (NCBI): domain Eukaryota; kingdom Viridiplantae; phylum Streptophyta; class Pinopsida; order Pinales; family Pinaceae; genus Pinus; species Pinus albicaulis. The sequence goes on along the minus strand of JAXQQM020061895.1, from coordinate 200,452 downwards.
TTTTGGAAGTTAACTGTGTAATGGTTGTGTAATTCTAATGATATATTTTTGAATGAGATTGTAGTTTTTTCTTATTTAAATTTTGTTTTTGAATATATAAATGAGTTGGTGTTTTGAAAAAACTATATTGCAAATTCCTCAATTCAAATTTATGATTTTAAAAAATTCTTATCCAATTTTAGACAATTATTTAGGAAAAAATAAAAACATTATACATTCTCAAAATAATCAAAATACTATTTAATTAGTAATTATTGTATTATGAAATGTTCACTGGTCTTGGATAGTCTTGGATAGACAGTGATCCAGTGATCTCTTAAGGAGCTCCTTGACCGGTGATCTCTTAAGGAGTTCTTTGACATGAAGTCACTACTTCAATTTCCTTCCCCAATCAAAATGATAGATTGGACATGATGAAAAGATAATGTCACTGTCATTAACCAACAAACTTACACATAGTAAAAAAAAATTTACCTCTTAACTTCAATTCCTTTCCACGGTTGACTTGGAACCATGCAAATCACAACTTCATACTAATAACATTAATGTATGCTGTGATAGTTCGTAGAATGCATAACTCAAAATTCCATATTAACGTTGATGTAAAAGAGACACATTATCATACGGAAATAAAATCATGGTTGATGTGTTTTCGGTGGCTCCCAAGAGCACACCACAATTATCTATACTTACCATATATGCGGCAAGACTTTTATTTGTATTTAGTTGGGAAGGTACTACCCCGGCGCACCAATTCTACAGCGTTTAATGAGGGTTAGTCCTTTCGGCTGTAACGTTTAAGTTATGAGATTGTTATTGATTAATGATCCAGCCACCTGGCATGGAGCTCTCATATGTCGAGGCACAGGCGTCGCTGCCTACAGAGTTTATGTACTTGGCATTTATCAACGGTGACAGTTGTGACTTGCCTCGAGTCCTTCGACATTTTTGCGAGGGAAACAGGCTCAGTCTGGAGTATTCGGCATTCTCTTCAGTTTTGGCATTTGGCGATTCTCCCATAGCGCGCTAAGAGTTGATTACTCCTCCTCGGCGTCTCCGTCATTGAATCCTGTTTTAAAAGAGGTACGCAGCGTTTGCCCTGCGACAACTATTTCAGTCTTGGTTTTTGGTTTCAAGAGTTTCATAGAAAATTTCATGTTTTTCCTGTATGTTTTACCCAGGAACTAATTGGTCACACAGCATGATGTTTTACTTCCCTTTGCATACAGTTTGCGGTGGAGGTTGCTCTGAAAACGGAGATATGCTTTCGGCCACTAAGGCTGTGTCTGGAAAGGTACCCACTTATCATTTATTTTATGTTTCGCTGTGAAGTCAAATATTACAATTTTCCAGTTATTAGCAAGTTTCCACTGTCTCTCTTAAATTTAACTATCCTTTTTGTCGCCTTCTAGGGTTATCAATACGCAGTCTTACAAGTGAGCTTCACCTTGCCCGGTGGGGTTTAGAGTTTCATTTAGCATTATATTAACCTCTTCATTATCATGACAGGGATTCGTTTTTCTTTGTGTCTCACAAGTGAGTGAGATTTATCTAGGTTCATCCTGCAACCTTACCTCGTCACTTAGCTACGGCTGATATACGCTTCGCCTGCCACAAGTACCTCAAAAACGCCACAAGGGTTCTGTACAGCTTTCGGCGTGTTCTTTTAATTTCTTTGAGATGAAACCGGGCATTTACCCACTCCCGATTGAGGGTTTTAATTCCGCCTAGTGCAAGTTTGTCTTGTAATGCTACAGAAGTCTAATACAATAACTAGGATAAATCCATGGCTATTATTTTTATACTGTAAACGTTTTCTATTTTTCTTATATGTAAAACCTTGGGGGTTTTGATACTCGTTTATCAGTACTCTTGCTTTATTCGGCTTTACTCCTGTTGGTTCGGTTTGCCGAGTTGTTTCCATGCAATTCCTTGTTGAGTAACAGCATTCCGAGCAAGAATTCGTTGGATATGTAGTCATTTTGCTACAACTATGCTTATGGACAATCTCTGAAATGTCGTAAGAGGTTATTTTTTTTTAAAGTAATAATTTGTTTCTGTTTCATAATATCTACTTCAGTACTTGAATATTTCTCCTGTTTGCACATTATCTCCAAGGAGGGTTTTTGGATTTCATTGTTAGCTGTTTATTTAACCGTACACTTAGAATTTACAGTGTGTCGATATGTCGTCGTTACTGGTTAACCTACTGTTTAATCTTTACTTGGCATAGATTATCTTTGAGGTATCCGGTCCACCTTCTACAGACCGTGTATAGTCACCCCTATTCTAGGTTGACCTGAGGCGAGGGCTTGGTAGGGTTTCGGCCCTACCTCTGTGCCTCAAGCCTCGGACCTGGTAGTTCTTCTGAGTGCATCCATGCTACTACTTTCTTTGAATTGATTTCTGGGTATTTCTGCAACTAGTTCTAATGTTGAGTTTTTAACCTGCTAGCCATTTACGATGCTATATTTACATTCATGTAGAAGCTTTTAAAGGTCTTCTAAACATATGCATGTTTAGCAGATATGAATACTTGCGTGATAGATTTATCTTCTTTTCTTTCGTTCTTTTTATTATCTTAACACAACAGAGGAATAATAATAATAATATCAAGCACCTGCTCTACTAATGCACAGTTTGACATTCTCTTACTTAGTGAAAACCCAGTAGATTCTAACTGAACTGCATTGTCCCATCCTTCGGTAAGACAGTAAAATGAATATAACTATTCAGTCACAGATTTTAAAATAGATAACTTTATCATACACATTTAACTTATATCCTAGTCAAACTTTAGTTCTGAATACTTATCTGGATCTGAAAATCGAATTCCTCAAGCTGTGGTCCTCCCAACCAACCAAATGAGGCAATTACGTCCTCCACTTGCCCCCTAGCTTCAGAATCTAGGTCGGTGCCACGGGAATAACAATGGATGGTACTCTGTTGTGACCTCTGGAAGCCCCTTCCAGTCACACACAGAGATTCCGGCCTTTTCAAGGGTTGCAGAAAGATACTTTCAACTGGTGTTTCTAGCTCTAGAAAAAATATTTTCCCCTTTCTTGCCAATTTTCCAGAACCCCCTCTCTTCTCGTGGATTCCAACTTTATCCACTAAGGAGAGGGTAATTGTTTTCCAACTGTCTCCAACCACCACCTATTCTGAGAAACTATCACCAACAGCTTTAGAGATTCTCTTTCCATTCATTGGTTTCTCTTATTAATTCATAAAAGAAAATAAAATAAAATAAAAAATAGTAATTTGTCTCAAAACATGATCATAAAGTCTTTCTTGTCAAAAAAATAAAATAAACCAATTGTTTTAACTAGCTAATGCTAGTTAATTTCTTAATGAGGCTGTCACATCTTCCCCCCTGGAAGTAACACCGTCCTCAGTGTTTTCAGCCCATCTCTACAAAGAGTTCTGGGTAGGCTTCCTGCACAAACTTTTCATCCTCCCCTGATAACCCGTTTGAGTCCAAGTGCTTCAGCACTCTTTTAGGTAACTACTTTTTACGGAGTTCGATTTCCTCCGATCGAGTATGTGTAGTGGCTCTACCAGAATTCTCCATCGGTTCTATTTTGAATGTTACGCAATGAATTACATGTTTTCATCATGCACATATCGCTTTAATAAAGATACATGGAACACATTGTGTACTTTAATATGACTAGGCAAATCCAGCCTATAGGCTACTGGTCCCACCCTTTCCAATATTTTGGGAGGGTCCACAGTAGCGAGGAGCTAATTTGGCGCAAGAAGTCCACCTTAAGGTACTTCTTTTAGGCTTAATTCTTACATATACGTGGTCTCCTACCCTGAATTCTCGATAGGATCTTTTCTTGTCTACAAAGACCTTTTGTCGATCTTGCACAGCCTTCAAATTCTGCCTTATTCTTTTTACTTCGGCTTCTAGTTCAGCCAGCATTTCTGGTCCCAACATTAATTTTGTCTCAGGACTACTCCAGTTTATCGGTGTGCGACACTGCCGACCATATAACGCTTCAAAGAGACTCATTTTTAGAGATTCCTAGTATCCATTGTTGTATGAAAATGCCACAAGGTGCAGGTAATCTTCCCATTTGGCTGGCTGTCGCATTACATACATGCGCAGCATGTCTTCCAATACTTGGTTTACCCGCTCAGTCTGCCCATCAGTTTGAGGGTGATAGGCAGTACTGAAGTGTATCTGTGTCCCTAGACCTGAAAACAGAGTTTTTCAAAATGCGGATGTAAATTTAACATCCCGGTCTGAAATCACGGTCTTAGGTATACCATGCAACCTAAATATTTCCTTCATGAAGATGTTTGCAATCTGCATTGTTTTGTAGGTAGATTGTACAGGTATGAAATGGACAGATTTACTTAATCTGTCCACCACTACCATAATTGAATCATTTTGTTTCCTTGTTCGAGGTAAGCCCGTGATGAAATCTAAAGAGATCACTTCCCATTTCCATTCAGGAATGGGTATGGGCTGCAGTAGCCCTACAAGGTGCTGGTGCTCCACTTTAACCTGCTGACATTCTAAACATTTGCTCAGATATTTTGCAATGTCCCTACGCATACCTGGCCAATAATATATCTTTCTTATTTCCGTAAGCATCTTTTGATAGCCTGGATGGCCAGCGTAGTTGCTGCGATGGTATTCGTCCAGGATTAACTCCTTAAGACTTGCGCGATTAGGAACATAGATTCTTCTGCGAAAAATTAACATCTATTCTTCGTTACTTCCATACTCTGATGGCTTGCCTTGCTCCTTATCCTTTTCCATCTACTACCACAAGAATTTGTATTCTAGATCCTTCCATGCTTCTTCCCTTAATTGCTCTGACAATTGGCTTACAGGTTGGCTATAGTACATTGCATATATCCCATGCAATTTCCTGCTCAAAGCATCTGCAACTCGGTTTTCTTTTCCTTTAACATGTTGTATATCCATGTCAAATTCACTCAAAAAGGCATTCCACCTTGCTTGCCTAGAGTTTAAATCTGCTTGCTTAAAATAGTTAGTCAAACTGCTATGGTTTGTTTTAAGTACAAATCTTTTGCCCAGCAGATAATGCCTCCATACTCGGAGAGCATGCACTACTGCTGTGAGTTCCAAGTCATAAGCAGAGTATTTTTGTTCATGTTTTCTCAATTTTCTAGACTCATAGGCTATCACTTTGCCTTCTTGTGTCAATACTGCACCAACTCCTTCCTTGCTGGCATCAGTACACACCACATAGTCTTTATTGGGGTCAACTACCTTCAGTACCGGTGCTGTGGTTAGGAGTTGTTTCAGCTTTTCAAAGCTGATCTGACATTCATTCATCCATTTAAAAGGTTTGCCTTTCTTTTGCAAAGATGTAATAGGATAGGCGATTTTAGAAAACCCTTCAATAAATCTTCTATAATATCCAGCTAGACCCATAAATGATCTAATATCTGCTACATTTTGAGGTACTCGCCATTCCAATATGGTTTTGATCTTTTCAGGATCAACAGCTATTCCCTCCGCTGACACAACATGTCCCAAATATTGGATTTCTGATTTAAAGAAATCGCAGTTGCTAAATTTTTCATATAGCCGATGCTTCCTCAGTATTTCCAAAACTATTCTCAGATGTTCCTTATGTTCCTCCTCACTTTTTGAGTATATCAGTATGTCATATATGAAGATCAATACAAAGCTGTCTAAGAACTGATGAAAGATGCCATTCATCAACCTCATAAAGGTTGCTGGTGCATTTGTCAGTCCAAAGGGTAGTACCACAAACTCATAATGCCCATATCTAGTGCGGAATGCTGTTTTGCAAATATCTTCATCCTTGATTCGTATCTGATGATATCCGAACCTCAAATCTATTTTAGAGAACACCTTAGCACCCCTCACCTGATTGAATAAATCATCGATTCTAGGTAAAGGATATTTATTCTTAATTGTCAGCTTGTTGATCTGCCGGTAATCCATACACATGCGTAAGGTTCCAACCTTCTTTCTAACAAAAAGAACTGGTGCTCCCCAAGGAGACACGCTTGGGCGAATATAGCCCTTGTCTAACAGCTCTTGTAGTTGTATCTTCAGCTCAGTTAATTCTGGTATACTCATTCTGTAGGGAGCTCTTGACACTGGTGTGGCTCCGGGCAACAACTCTATGGTGAAGTCAATATCCCTTTTGGGTGGAAAACCAGGGATGTTTTCTGGAAAAACATCTAGGAATTCCTGTATTACAGGAATATCCTCCATATTTGCAACCTTTCCCTTTGATTATGCATATCCTACTTGAATCGCGTACAGCTGGCATCCCTTTTGGATACACTTGCCCATCTGAGATGTTGTTATGGGGCATAATTGTATAGGTTTCTTAATTCCTTTAAGTTCCTTACATGTGCCATCTTGCGTTCTGTAATAAATTGTCTTTTCTTTACAGTCCACTAGGGTCCTGTGTTTCTCTAACCAGTTCATTCCCAATAACACATCATATGATCCTAATGGTAGAACATTTAAGTCTACTTGCAACTGTTGTTCTGCCACTTCCAGTATGTAGTTAGCAACTTTCGCGATTACCTTGTGTTTTGCCCCGGTGGCTAATTGAACTAGCCAGGAATTTTTAAATTTCTGTTCTTTTAATTTGCACAACTCCACTAGTTGATGACTTACATAACTTAAACTAGCTCCAGGATCTATTAAAATCGAAACAGTTTTAGATAGTATGGTACCTTCCAATTCAATCATGGTGGGTTGGAAGTCAGCCTCTCGGTCCTCCAAGGCTGCACTTATACATGGTATGTTACGTGCCACGTCCCCTACTATTGACGCCTCCTGTAGATTTTCCACAGTTTCACTTTTATTTCACTGTGGACAATTTTTTATAGTAATGAGCTTCCCCACAGCCCCAACACTGTAGAGGAGGTTTAGTATTCTGTCCCTATTCTGGTTTGCTTGATGCTTCTGTGGGTTTTTCTTCAGCTAGCCACTTGATCCTTTGATGGTTTTTACCAAACTGCTTGTTGATGGTGTTCCGTACTGCCCCTTTATAACTTGCTGCTTTTGTTGTTTTTGAAAGTAGAGGCATTATTATGATTTTTCTTTGGCTGCCATCCTTTCCCACCTTCCCCCTTGGTCTTATATTGTTGATGGCACATGCGTGCTTTACGGATAGCTTCATCCATAGTTTGGGGGTTAACAAACTCTATTCGCTCTCTCATGGGAGCAGGCAAACTACTCAAGAACCTCTGCACCTTGGATTTTTCTTCTCGGAGATAAGGTACATAACGTAACAGGGAGGTAAATTTCATGACGTATTCATCCATGGTCATTTGGCCCAGCCGAAGATCATGGAATTCCTTGGCCTTGTCATCATAAAACCTTTCTGTCAGGTATTTATCCTTAAAGTACTGCTGAAACTGTTCCCATGTAATATCTCATTCATCAATGCTGCGAACATTCTTTACTTCTTCCCACCACAGGGTGGCTTTCTCTCGCAATTGGTATATAGCTAATCTGGCCTTCAGATTGCTGCTATACTCATATACCTGAAAATATTTATTTATATTGATTAACCAAGCCTCAGCTGCCTCTTCTGCCTCCCCATCAAACATTGGTGGCTTAATTTTATGAAATTCCCCCTGCAGTTCCACTTTCTACCTCTTGAGGTCTTGCTGGTCGGACAGGTTGCTCGACTCTGCCTCATTATAATTCCTATTTTTTCTCTTTTGGGAGGGGCTCCTCTCAGTCTTACCAGTAGTATTATTCCTAGTTTGCTGCTCCTCATGTTCTGTTGATTCTTCTTTTTCAGCACTGGGGTGTTCCATTTCTTGATTTTGTTTGTTAGATAAACTTTTCAAGATCTTTTCTTGGTTGTGTAGCAGCCTCTCATTATCCCTCCGAACCCTCGTCATTTCTTCTTGTAATTGTTGTACTATATTTAGTAGAAATGCAGTTTGATGTTGCTGTTCTTCAAGCATTCAGCTCATCTTTTGGTGTTGTTCCACAGTTAATTGAACCCACATCTCTGGATTCATAACTGTTGGGCCTTGAGTCTCCTCCGGTTGTGATTGAGATGATGTACCTTCTCTCATTTCTCTCGCTTCCTCTTAGTGCACTATCACATACACAGCTCTAAGGTTAGCAGACCCTTAGGATGCCAGTGTAGCAACCGGCTCTGATACCACTTGTCACTATCATTAACCAACAAACTTACACATAATAAAAAAAAATTTACCTCTTAACTTAAATTCCTTTCCACGGTTGACTTGGAACCATGCAAATCACAACTTCATACTAATAACATTAATGTATGTTGTGATAGTTCGTAGAATGCATAACTCAAAATTCCATATTAACGTTGATGTAAAAGAGACACATTATCATATGGAAATAAAATCATGGTTGATGTGTTTTCGGTGGCTCCCAAGAGCACACCACAATTATCTATACTTACCATATATGCGGCAAGACTTTTATTTGTATTTAGTTGGGAAGGTACTACCCCAGCGCGCTAATTCTACAGCGTTTAATGAGGTTTAGTCCTTTTAGATGTAACGTTTAAGTTATGAGGTTTTTATTGATTAATGATCCGGCCACTTGGCACAGAGCTCTCATATGTCGAGGCACAGACGTCGCTGCCTGCGGAGTTTCTGTACTTGGCATTTATCAACGGTGACAGTTGTGACTTGCCTCGAGTCCTTCGACATTTTTGCGAGGGAAACAGGCTCAGTCTGGAGTATTCGGCATTCTCTTCAGTTTTGGCATTTGGAGATTCTCCCATAGCGCGCTAAGAGTTGATTACTCCTCCTCGGCGTCTCCGTCATTGAATCCTGTTTTAAAAGAGGTACGCAGCGTTTGCCCTGCGACAACTATTTCAGTCTTGGTTTTTGGTTTCAAGAGTTTCATAGAAAATTTCATGTTTTTCCTGTATGTTTTACCCAGGAACTAATTGGTCACACAGCATGATATTTTACTTCCCTTTGCATACAGTTTGCAGTGAAGGTTGCTCTGAAAATGGAGATATGCTTTCGGCCACTAAGGCTATGTCTGGAAAGGTACCCACTTATCATTTGTTTTATGTTCCGCTGTGGAGTCAAATATTACAATTTTCCAGTTATTAGCAAGTTTCCACTGTCTCTCTTAAATTTAACTTTCCTTTTTGTCGTCTTCCAGGGTTATCAATACGCAGTCTTACAGGTGAGCTTCACCTTGCCCGGTGGGGTTTAGAGTTTCATTTAGCATTATATTAACCTCTTCATTATCATGACAGGGATTTGTTTTTCTTTGTGTCTCGCAGGTGAGTGAGATTTATCTAGGTTCAACCTGCAACCTTACCTCGTCACTTAGCTACGGCTGATATACGCTTCGCCTGCCACAGGTACCTCAAAAATGCCACAAGGGTTCTGTACAACTTTCGGCGTGTTCTTTTAATTTCTTGGAGATGAAACTGGGCGTTTACCCACTCCCAGTTGAGGGTTTTAATTCCGCCTAGTGCAAGTTTGTCTTGTAATGCTATAGAAGTCTAATTCAATAACTGGGATAAATCCATGGCTATTATTTTTATACTGTAAACGTTTTCTATTTTTCTTATATGTAAAACCCTGGGGATTTTGATACTCGTTTATCATTACTCTTGCTTTATTCGGCTTTACTCCTGTTGGTTCGGTTTGACGAGTTGTTGCCATGCAATTTCTTTTTGAGTAACAACATTCTGAGCAAGAATTCGTTGTATATGTAGTCATTTTGCTACAACTGTGCTTATGGACAATCTATGAAATGTCGTAAGAGGTTCTTTTTTTTAAAAGTAAGAATTTGTTTCCGTTTCATAATATCTACTTCAGTACTTGGAATTTTTCTCCTGTTTTCACATTATCTCCAAGGAGGTTTTTTTTTGGATTTCATTGTTAGTTGTTTATTTAACTGTACACTCCGAATTTACAGCGTGTCGATATGTTGTCGTTACTAGTTAACCTACTGTTTAATCTTTACTTGGCATAGATTATCTTTGAGATGTCTGGTCCACCTTCTACAGACCATGTATAGTCACCCCTATTCTAGGTTGACCTGAGGCGAGGGCTTGGTAGGGTTTCGGCCCCACCTCTGCACCTCAAGCCTCGAACCTGGTAGTTCTTCTGAGTGTAGTCATGCTACTACTTTCTTTGAATTGATTTCTGGGTATTTCTGCAACTAGTTCTAATGTTGAGTTTTTAATCTACTAGCTATTTACGATGTTGTATTTACATTCATGTAGAAGCTTTTAAAGGTCTTCTAAATATATGCATGTTTAGCAGATATGAATACTTGCGTAATAGATTTATCTTCTTTTCTTTCGTTCTTTTTATTCTCTTAACACAACAGAGGAATAATAATAATAATATCAAGCACCTGCTCTACTAATGCACAGTTTGACATTCTTTTACTTAGTGAAAACCCAGTAGATTCTAACTGAACTGCGTTGTCCCATCCTTCGGTAAGACATTAAAATGAATATAACTATTCAGTCACAGATTTTAAAATAGATAACTTTATCATACACATTTAACTTGTATCCTAGTCAAACTTCAGTTCTGAATACTTATCTAGATCTGAAAATCGAATTCCTCAAGCTGTGGTCCTCCCAACCAACCAAGTGAGGCAATTACGTCCTCCACTTGCCCCCTAGCTTCAGAATCTAGGTCGGTGCCACGGGAATAACAGTGGATGGTACTCTGTTGTGACCTCTGGAAGCCCCTTCCAGTCACACACAGAGATTCCGGCCTTTTCAAGGGTTGCAGAAAGATACTTTCAACTGGTGTTTCCAGCTCTCGAAAAAATACTTTCCCCTTTCTTGCCAATTTTCCAGAACCCCCTCTCTTCTCGTGGATTCCAACTTTATCCACTAAGGAGAGGGTAATTGTTTTCCAACTGTCTCCAACCACCACCTATTCTGAGAAACTATCACCAACAGCTTTAGAGATTCTCTTTCCATTCATTGGTTTCTCTTATTAATTCATAAAAGAAAATAAAATAAAATAAAAAATAGTAATTTGTCTCAAAAACATGATCATGGTCACTACATTCAATTTATATGTTCAACCGGAGTAGGAAGTTTGAAGAGACTAAATAGCAAAATGGAACTACACATGAGATCATCCACAAAGCGTATACGTAATTATATTTAGGAAGGACCCCATTAGGATTGGATAGGTTTTACGGAGCCTAGTTGCATGTTGTGTGGGCGGGCGGGTGGGCAAGTAGCCGCCTTGGCCCTCGGATCTGCCTCCATTTTTTACTTGCGTTGTTTGTGGCTTTCTTTACGCGGGTCTTTCTTGACGACGTCTTGTTCTCTCTACGGTGTGCTCGGGGGCTTCGGCGACTTTCTATCTGTGACGCCAGCACCGCGGTGGCGTTCTTTAGCGGTGGTGCGCTTGCAACTCTCCTCGTGTGTTGCCATCTTTCGATGTCTTTACGTGGTTGTGGTTGTGCGGGTGTTAGGGCGGGGTTACTTTGCCACCCATTCGCTATTGGTTTTTTTTCCACATGGGATTTTTTCGACCCTAATCATGTTGCGTGGAGGGTCGGGCGGGCACGGAACCTAGCCTGGCTCTCCGGATGTCTCCGTTCGCACAATTCTTTGAGGTTATTTTGCGGATGATGTTGATGACGCCTTGTTCTCTGCGGTGTGCTCGGGTGCTTCGGCGGCTTACGTGCGTGGCCTTCGACTTCCAAGTGATCATTAGCGGTGGTGCCATCTTTGCTCCTCTGCCGTAGCCATATTTCTCCGTGTCCTTGTGTGGTTGTGGCCACGGTTTTTTCGGTTTTTTACTTGCTTGTGATGTTGTTTCAGCTTTCATGGCGTCCTGGGTTATACGGGTCGGATTTTTGGGAACCTTCTTTTACAAAAGCTAGGGCTTCATGCGCGGGGATCCCGATGGCGCCTACATTGTTGCGACCCCCTCCTCATCCTTTGTGGCGGAGTCCTTGCTAGCGGTGTAAATGTCGATGGAGGTGGGTTGCCTACTTCAGCAGCAGCCTAGACTGGTAAGTCTCCTTTCATGTCCGCTCTTTGCTTTGGATGGGGGCTACTTTTTTGTGGATGCTACTCATGGGTACGGGGTGGCGCTTGGATGCTCTGCCACTATTTTGGGGCTTGTACATTGAGCTTTAGGGCTAGTGTTTTCTTCTTCTGCAGGTTTACGGCTTTATGCCTTTTCACCTCTTCTACGGGGTGGACTGTTCCTTCAGGTGGGTGTTAGTGCCTTGCATGGTTTGGCCTATTACGAGGACATGTTGATCCTTTATGGGTTTGATGGGCCTTTCGGCCCTGGTTTATATTGGCCTATTTTAGTCATTATTGTGCATATGTATGTACCCACATTGTTTTTGGTTTACATTTTTGGAGTGATTCTCTGTGTTTGATCTATGATGTTTTTACTCTAGACCATATGCTATATGCATGTTTATGTAACATCTTATTATCTAATAGAAAGTTGTTGTTTTTTTCCTTCTTAGAAAGAACCCCATTATTTCTCCCAATATAGGCTAAATCCATTCCAAAAAATTTAACTGTGAATCCCCCTAATGACGTAACACTTATCTGGCGGCACTCGGATGGGTTTATTAAGTAACAAACCATGCTCAGAGCTACGTGTGTCCATGGCCCCGCCTCAAACGGGGTTTGCTATCTCTACCAACTTGCTAATCAATGTAACGCGGAGACGAGACCTAACGAATTTTTTAAGGTGTATAAAGTTAATTACTTATTAGAAATAGGGTTTTTATAATTTCAATCCTTTAAAATATATTCTCAATTACTAAAATATGATTTAGATGAAATAAGGATTCTGTTTCTCGAGATATTTAAATTTAGATGAAATCAAAGGAGTTATTAATTTTTTGAATATTTTTAAATATAAAAGATATGGACGAGATATAGACAGATAATTCTTTAACTTCACTTATCTGATTCCTGTAATATTTTGAAATATACGGTAGAATTAAGAATACGCAATTTCAAATTCTAATTCTCTACACGATAACCACCCTGTATAATTTTTTGTTATAACGATCGAACTACCCTTTATCATTAAATTTATATGTTGTACCCAGTGATAAAATCTAAATTCGATATATATTTATGTTATTTTCTTCACATATGACCACTATATTTAAGGATTGTTCCACTCATGGTGATCTGCCCCCATGACAATTATCTTGGACCTCATAGCGCGTTCACGTGCGGCCATTCGTCCATATGCCCGAACTATCGAGTAGCAGGTACGTAGTTCCCAACACCCTCGCTGTTTAAACTACAATGTGAACGGGGTTATTCCAATCTACACAAGGGTTTCGAAACTCTTCAAACTCAATTCACCGCGGGGTTGCAAGTGAGGAAATTATTCCATCAAGAATAACGGTTACATGTATGGCGAAAACCAACATACTTACAATTACGGAATCCTACGATTATACGGAATTCCTTTTCATGCTAATTTTTTAATTATATAAAATATTGTGATATCGAGCAGATAAGAAATTTGAATGTCGGCGGTTTAATTCTCGAGAACTTGCTTTCCAAAATCATACCATTAAATATTTATTTTTATTGATATGTTGTTTATATATTAGCGCTCCTCTTCGAGATTAATTGAATTTTCATCACTTGTAGTATTGTGATGCCTTGGCACAGGTTGTTTTTTAAGATTTTCGTAACTCCCTCCAAGTCGCGAGGCTCTCTTTTTGTTTAGCGAATTCTCTCGTTTCTTACCTGCTGTCTCTATTTACGGTTAGTATGCCTCTCTGTCTCTATTTCCACTTAGTCTATCGGTACTTGGTAGAAATTGCTACAACTTCCCAATGCATTAATTAGTTATTTTATATCTTTTTATGCTTGCATTTATTTGATATCTCCTAGCGTGAGTCTCTATTTACGGTTAGTCTATGGGTATTTGGTAGTCGAATTAATCGATTTAATTCTTACAAGCGGCAGTTAGACTGAATTTTTTTGCACTAACGACATGGTGATTAATTGAGCTTTTTGTTTACACTTAATTTACTTTTAGTGTGATGCCTTGTACCTCCAGACCTTGGTAAAGTCAACTCAAGCTTCTGTTTTTAGTTATCTGTTTAGCCCTCCTCTGGTTCTTACTCCCTCTAGTTCTTATTTTCTTTTGAATTTTGTTTAGCCCTCTCTCTATTTACAGTTAGCATGCCTTGTCTTATAGGTACTTAGAGTTCAACGGAATAAATATAAGGGATATGGGTAGTCGTTAGCGCATAGATACCTGGGGTAGGTCCTTGGCTATACGCACAGTAGGTCTAGGTACGCATGCTGTGAAACGTAAGTCGGCCTATCCCTTTTAAATGGGCTTTAGGCAAAAACTTCATAAGATTATTTTATTTATTTTACCTAAATATAAATAATGCGAGATGTTAAGTATTCCTTTTATATTTTTAATTAAATAATTAAATTTGTTTTTAAAAAAGAAAATATAATTCATATGCAAACTGTGAGGGAATTTCCAAATTAAAATTATATTATAATTTCTTATATAAATACTTTTTGAAAAGTTTGAAATTACATCGATTAATATTATTATCTCATTATTATTGATAATTTTATAATTTTTTGTATAAATATTTATGATCAATATGAAATTACATTGATTAATGTTATTATCTTATTTTTAACGATAATTTTGTATGTCATGTTTTTACTTATAAATGTAATATTAAATTAGATTTTTATAGGTTTTTTAAAAAAATGTAATATTAAATTGCCAATTTTATAAGCTTTAAAAAATGTTGAAAAGAAGTTGGAAGAGAGAAAGTTAGGTGAGGAATGAGAGTGGAGATGTTGCCCACGCGCTTTAGGGCTTACGGTCGTAGGGCCACGGGTTGTTCGCGACCTCTTCATCCCAGGCCTGGCACAACTTGTTTGCTTCAAAGGAATTGCGTGTCATGGAGGCTCTTGATGGAGGGGAGAGAGAGCTCCCAGCAGCCCATGCAACGAACAATGGAGACAACGAGATCTCACCCCCGCTGCAGATGATGGGACATACAGCCAACCCCGGGGATGTGTAGCATCCATCTGACTCGCAAACTAACAAAGACGCTCGGAGGAAAGCATCCTCATTAACATGCTGCAACGCGGCGTAAACGACAAGATCTATCTTCCACCATAGTGCATGATGGAAGAATACAAAAGATGAAGTTGCAACGCTCATTAGTGAGTTCATTGGCTTCGCCCAAAGAAAACCCTTTGGGTGGATCGCTTCAAAGTGGAAGCCAAAAGGGAAAATAACACTCCGACTAGGCAGAAATTTTTTTTCAACATCATCTTCACATGTCTCGAAGACGAAAATCAAATCATGGATGGAGACACTTCTTCAACTCCAGCAGACTTTCCTCTGAAACTAGATGGAAATATTCAATCCTCACAAAGATGACTTTAAGTAGGCAACGGTATGGATAAGATTGTATTCCATCCTTAGAACTATTGGATGAACTCTCTCAAAGACATTAGGAACCATCTGGAGAATTCATCAAAATATCGGAAAGAGACCCGATATCCGCCGATACAACGCCTACGCAAAGATACGCATCTACGTATATGGCCAAATACCCCACTACGATTGACAGGTGCTCCCATGATGATTTTCAATGGGTTAATTGAATATGAACATGTTGCCTTTAGCCAATATTGCCACAAATTTCATCGGCATGGGAATCTCTTCGGTGCCCTGAGAAATCATGATCAAAGGCAGAATTGAGCAGACAACACAGTCGAGATGGTTTCACCAAGATCATTGAACAACGGCAGCATGCGAGAAAATCCACATACTGCCCCCGAGGCCTCACATCCCTCCACCAACAACAAATTTGATGTTTTCCAATCGACCTTGAGGAAGCCTACCTCCTTCACCCTCACCAGGAGCCTCCCTTGAATCTGACCAATCCCTCTTGATGCCCCACAATCCCAATCCTCAGCGATCCAACCATGCACTCACCTCTCATCCTCAAGTAAATTAGGCTCAATCGTCCTTGAAAATAGCTCCAACAGGAAAAAATCAAAGCTAGATTAACCATATGTCGTGGAGGAAGAACCGGAGAGCTTCCAGGCAGAAATGGAGACAACCTAGGACTGAAGACGATGCCATGAGAGAACTACATGAATTCCCACTCGGCAGATCAAATATACAGAGGAAGTTCTCTGAGCTCAACAATTACCAACTCTTGGAATCCAAGGAGGTACCTTACTAGATACATCATGAAAGAATCCAAAAAAATAGGTAGGCGCACTAATATGCAACGCGCATCATGCTTAGAGTCCAGCTATTTGAATCGGGAAGATATCAAGGGTTAACAAGTGCGTACACCACCATTCTCATAGTTCTCAATGAAACTGTCTCATGGAACATCGAAAGACTCTCGATAGCCCCTCCAAGCGTCGATCAGAAAAGAATTTCTCAAGAAAATCCACCATATCCTTTATACGAAAACCAAATGTTCACAACACCAACGAACATGGTTACAAATGCAAATTATGAATGGATTCTGAGTACCATGTGTAGATGCTATTGGAACCTCGGGAGGCCTAGCTATTGCCTCGAACCTGCTTCAAATCACTGCGACCTTCATGCTCTCAAATTCATTCATGCCTCTTTCCATCTCTGGCGACCATCGGCCAATGTCTATTTCTGACCAACATCTCGGGAAATTGAACTCCCTCCATACCTTGAAAAAAATAGCTCATCGAACCCACCCTCTTTGGGTTTTGGGAGGAGATTTTAACATGGTCACCTGTGGAGGAAAAAAAAGAGGATGGTTTTCCATAACCAGAGTAGATAATACATATTTAAGAGTTCATTCGGATCAACCTGCTCATGAATCTCCAAAATTCCAATGGAAGTCGAGGTTAGAACAATCGTCTAGGAGGTTCCCTTCCAGACAGCCTCATGTTGACAAATTCCTCATTTTGGACAACTTCCATCCTCCGGGGGGTGATATAGCCACCACCATGCGCCTATTGGGCACAGTCATTGGCCTATTCAACCATTCGGTCTCGCCTTGTATGACTAAACAGGCTTATGCCCTTTGAATAATTTTGGATAACACATCATGGGTTCAAAGGATTTGGTAACCAATTGGTCGCCTAACATCACCCCATGATATGGGTTTAAAAATGTTTTATTACGAAAAATCAAAGCCCTCGAAGTCCATCTCAAGCGATAGATAGATAAATATACAGTAACATCTTCAAAACAAACTGGTAGGAAACAATTCACACTGTCTCTAGCAAAAGATCATTACAGAAGGTCGCACACATGCTCACATGGACGAGGAGATATATCTAGTGTGAAAGTCGAATATCCTAGGCAACGAGAAAGAAAATTATCTAGAAACGAGAAATCCAAAAATTCGATGGCTCAAAGTGGGGGGAAAAAACACAAAAATTTTTACTCATCACTCTACCATCCAATGATATGAATACACAACGCATCTCAATCCTCGAGAATGAACATGGGGACTAGCACAAATGCACACAATCAAGGTGGAACGGGGAGACGTTGGATTATTTCAAGGACACTCTCAAAGAACCCAACATAGATCGGCAAACTACTGCCATCAAAAAGAATCATGACATATTCCAAGGCTCATCACGGAGGATCAAAATCAAATATTGCTTTGATCCACCATCTTTGCCAAGACATTAGACAAGCTATGTCGTACCTCGAATATGGGAAAGCTTGAGGAGTGGATGGTTTTAACCTCAACTTATTTCACTACTTTTGGGATGTGATCAAGGAGAAGGAGGTATGGATGATTGATGAATGGAATCATGCACTAGGTTTCATCCAACCCTCAATGCCACCTTCCTCACCTTGATTAGAAGAAGACGAGATGCTACTCTGGGTAAGTGTGGCCCCATAGCCTGACGTCATTTAAAGCTCATATCAAAGTGATAGCCAACATGCTTAACCTCTCCTCCTTTGCTTATATCACCCAAGAAAGCATGATATGTGGAAGGAAGACAAATGCAAGCGGTATCATCATGATGCATGAAGTCATCCACTCTGCGAAAATGTGAAAAAAAGGCGAGGTATGCTTCTCAAAAATCCATCTCTCCAAAGCATTTGATAACCTTAGGCTGGACTTATATTCGTCAAGTGCTCCTAGCCTTCGGCTTCAGTCCCACCTGGATCGGATGGATCATGGTATGCTCTCCTCCTTTTTCTCCATTAGTAAATGATTTACCCTCTCCCACCTTCTCTCCCTCAAGAGGTATCCGTCACGATGACCCTCTCTCCCCTTTTCTTTTTGACCTCATGGAAATAGGATTGGGTCATTTAATCTTTGTCATGCCATTAACTCTCGGTACCTAAGAGGAATATCCCTTGAGAATAACCCCCCACTCTCCCATCGGCCAATGTGTGGACGAAAACATGCTATTAGGCCATCCCTCTATCTAGGAAGCTAGCACCTTTAAATCTCTACTCGATTGTTTCTCGAAGCCTCTGGAACTACTATCAATCCTCACAAATCACAACTCTTTTTCTTTAACACCCGTATCACTCAATACAACATTGAGAACGTATCCTTGGTTTCTCCATGCCTCTCTCGCCTTGAAATACCTGGGAGCCCCACTCATTGACTCAACCATCAAGCATAACTTCTTGGAGGTAAGCTCGTGGAAAATCTAAAAGAAATGCTATCCTCTTGGACTCATCGAGCTCTCAGCATCACTAGTCGTCTTGTGGTGATCAAGTGTGTCCTTTGTCCATGTCGCTTTACCTCTTCTTAGTCTTGTTGCTACAAAATGGGTTACGAAATCCATACGTAATCTTCAACGCACCTTTCATGGGTGGCAACAAAGGCACCAGAAATGGGCCTTGAGTCGATAATTAGAGGTTTGCTCCCCCAAACACTTAGAAGAGTTCGATTTAGGTAGCCTAAGGCAAAGAAATATTGTCATGGGAGCTCGCATATGATGGAAATGGGTATCCAATCCTCATACACCTTGGGCACATCTATGGGCAACTAAATATGCATAAAATTAGCCTTAAGGATCTTATATGCTACAATTGAGAAATCATGGGCTTCCAAATGCGGAAATTTACCAATCAACATAAGTTCCTCATCCCGATCTCATTTTTTGGGAAATTCTTAAGATCCCGGGTTTGTTCTTGGGAAGACTCATAAAACAACATTCTAAAATTGCAAAACTTTTTCAAAAACCTAGGTGGAAATCCACTCCTCGAAACCCAAGGGAACATTGAAATCAATCATTTATCGGCAATCTTGTGATCAAAGGATTTCGCAGTAGCTACCGATAAGTGGCAAGAAAATTGGCATAGAGGAAAATATTAGTGTCTAGTTGGAACTCACAAAAAGGAAAATTTTATATTCATATGGATCAGATATCCTCATATCGGTCATACTCTCCAAGGAGTCTTCACTACTAAGAGCTATCAACTCCTCCATATAATAGATCCAAATCAAGCCCCGATAAAATTTAGGTCACAAATATGGAAATCTAGCATATAGCCCAAAGTCTCTACCTTCTTCTCTACGCTCGGTAAATTTCATATCTTAACTTTGGAAAATCTATTGAAAAGGGTTTATTGACCCTTCGCGGTGCTCCTTTGTCGAAGTGAGGGGAGGAAGCCATAGATCATCTGTTGGATACATGCCCCTTTGCTAGCACGCTCTTTGGGACGAGAATCACCATTCTCTATCGTAAGACCAACAAAGAAACAGGGATGTCATCGACACTATCCCTTCAACGGTAGAAAGCCCCATTCACAAGAGAACCTCCTCAACTCTCTGCGGCTACTCATCCTTGGGCTGCTTCTACGGAAAATTTGGAGATGAGTCACTAAATCTTGAAATATCGAAACGCCTCGAAATTATTTGGAACAAATTCTACAACAATATAAGGAGACCTTTTTGAATCAACGGAGGGTCAGATCTCCATCTTTACCTTTCTGATGCCTCCTTATGGGTCCGTGGAACCTCCTATTCACTTGCAACCCCGGATTTCCTTCATCCAATCCCGGCTTCAAAATCTCATAGATCTTGGAGTCCCCCACCCTAGTAATCTGCGGAAACTCAACTTTGACGAGGAGCCACGAAAGCCAATTCGGGTGAAGGTTTGGTTTTGGAGGAATCTTTCGTGACTTTAGAGGAGTGCCCCCTTGCTAATCTTCTATGGATCCATTGGATTTGGGATACGAAAAAAATCACGGAAACTGGAAGGACTCATCCAAGGTCTCAACATTTCTCAAGAGAATGATCTCTTCCCCATAGAGGTTAGAAGATGACTCTGAGATCATCATTAATACTGACCAAACATATTCGCATGTCTCCTCCTCATCCAAAATCTCAAAGGCAGGCTGGTTAGCCACCAGATTGGAAAACCTGGAACAATGACTTCAACTCTCACAAAGCCATTACTTTCTTGCACGTGCGTATATTAGCTAATGAAGTTGCATATCTCTAGGTAAATGGAGGTGTGATTCAAGACTCTCCTCTTATTTCGAGCGGAGTTCCATTCATTTCCTATGACTCTCTGCACACTTCTTGCACTCAATTAGTCATCAAATATATTAAAACCACAGTATGTAGGTGATTGGCCAAAGACGATTTAAAAATTTGCCACTGGTCTCACATGGCGGAGCACATGGCCTCTCCATATGGCGCACCATCTTCTGCTAGAAGGTTTTAAATGCACATAGGACGCTAGGGCTGCCAAGACGTCGTCTCCCCCTCGGCCTCTACTCCTGCATCTTTCCTCTTGGCCACATTTTATGGCTCATGGCTCATGTTTTAATTCTCATCGGTGCGTAACGCCATTCTCTATCGCCCTCCTCTTTCAAAACAAAATCCGTTTCTCTACTACTCATCGAGTCTCACTTTGAGCCTTACTGCTCCGGACCATCGGGCCACAACACTACCGGCCAATGCTTAGAAGGCACTAAATGTGGTGTCATCGAGGAGGTAGCATAGGCTCTCCCTCCGCGCCCTCTAGTTAGGCAATGCTTGCGAGCTCCTTGTCCATATACGGTTGCCATGGAATAACTTTGAGGTTCTTGACCCCCATTTTTGTTTCTCCCCGGTTCTTGATTCACGTCCGGAAAAATCACCACCTCTCCAACTCTAGAAGTAGAAAAATGAATCCCTTAAATCACATTATTGTGTTCCTCCTCCTCTCGGCCTCATAAATTTGTCGGCCTCCTCGTCAAAAATTTGCGGAAGACTCGGATAACGGTGGGAGCGGCCCGACGAAGGACTCGAGGCGAAAAAGAGGCAAAAATTGGATCATGAATCTCGCTCGGTTCGGCAAACGGAGTCGATATGTTCTCCACGAAATCCGAAGAGGACCCCCCACCTCTCAAAATAAGGATATCGAGACCATGTCCAGGCTATGGCTTCTTCATAATTGAGGAGAATCCTCATCGAGAAAACCATACGCATAAAACCGGTTGTTGCGGCTCCTTGGAGCTCCTCCTTTTCGATTTATATATACTCCTTCATAGTTTTTATGTCTATCTTTATCTTTATCTTCAAAATTTGTCACTCATGCTTATGTTGATGGCCCCGGATTTGGTTTTACCTCTGCGGAAGGGAAGCTTATTTTTAGAATCTCTGAACTCGTTAAGGGCTCATTTTCCGAAAGAGCCGGCCCATTTTTTGATTGTTTGCTTATTTCCTTCATCAGAGGAGTTAGCTTATCCAGAAACCATTTGTCTGAAGAGTATGATTATATTTTTTGTACACTATATTAATAATTAGCAAAACTTAGATTGTTAAAAGGAAAAAAGATAAATATATTGTTTTAAATTAAAGGTAATTTTTTTTATTATATTTCTTCAAAAATTTTGTAATATTTTAATATGTATATTTATTTTAATATAATTTTTATTTTGATGTGTTATTTTTCTTATATTTCTTTGTGTTATTGAGTTTATACGAGGATTAGATTATATATTTTTGATGTGTTATTGCATGATTATTTTAGAACACTCTTGGATTATATCTTAATTACAAAGAAACATCGATGTATTTATGTTCATTTTATTCTCTTGTTGGAATACATACGATCATTAATAAATAAATAAAATCTGTGAAAGAGGTAAAACCTCTTCCAAATGCTTTAAAGGGATGAGGCCATTCTTCTTAGGTAGTATAGAGGTAATGCTTTATATTAAATTTATACATAGCAAGTATTTACATTTAGAATATGTAATTCAATTTTTATCATATTCATGAAACAACATTAGACATAATAAACATGTTGAAATGATTTAATGTTAAATTTAATTTGATTATACACATTTAAATTATCACTCAATAATTTAATAAACAAAATCATTTATACTATTTTAATTCTTTTCTTTTTTTCTTTTATTATATTTTACTTTTTCATCTTTGTTTTTTTCTTTTTAGTTTTATTATATTATTATTTATTCCAATGTTTTTTTCATATTTTTTTTCTCTATTATATTTTACTATTTTCAATTTCATTTATTTTATTATATATTTTGAGTCCATTAAATGTATTATATAAAACTTGTCTCGATTTGAAAGTTCAATTTGTATACATATTATAGGTGACTTTGACAATAGTTATATTATGATTTATTGGATAATGCAGAGTTTGTTGTTTGGATGACATTGTATTTATTTATTTGAAGTTGTAAATGTATGTTTTACTCTTTTTGATAGTGATATATTGATTTGGGGGTAGCATAATTTTGAGTTATTGTTTTAATGTGTCTAAGTTCATGTGTTGTTTTTATTTAGTTTTTGAAAATGGTAGCACGTGTGTTTATTTGTTTAAATTGGATATGTAGATAGTTTTTACAATATTTGTATTCTAACTTGACATTTTTAGTATGTTTTTATTTTTTATTTTAGATTGTTTATGTATGTATGTTAGTGGATATGATGTTTACTTGTATGTGTTTATTTGTTTTAAATTAGATGTGTATAGAGAGTTTTTACAATGTTTGTATTCTAACTTGAAATTATATTATATTTATTTATTTTAGATATGTATGTATGTATGTTAGTGGATTTGATGTTTGTATGTGATTATTTGTTTGAATGGGATGTGTATAAATAGATTTTACAATGTTTGCATTTGAACTTAAATTTATATTATGTCTATTTATTTTATATTGTTTATTTATGTATGCTAGTGGATATGATGTTTACTTGTATTGTATATTTTCTTTATATTAGTTTTCTTTTAATATGTGCATAGATGTTTTTGACAATATTTGTATTCTAATTTGAGATTGATTAATGATGTGTGTTGTTTAAGTGAAATAATTTGGGTAGATATGTTAGCTTTATATATATTGATTTATAATAGTGTTATGTTTTTTATGTGTTTGGTAGTGTGTGTGTATAAGTGGTTTTGAAATGTTTATATTCTAAGTTATAATTGTATTGTGTTTGTTTATTTCAAAATTATAAAATGGGTGGTTAATTGAATGTATGTATGTTGATGGTGGATATGATGTTTACGTGCATGTATCTTTGGATTGCTAATTAATATTGTATCTTTAGTTTTCTTATATGATATATATGTATTTGTGCTTTCAAATTGCTCCTTTAAAAATGAATGTGATAGTTTGATCATGTATGTTTGTAACTTGTATAGATTTGAAATTGCATGTGTTTTCCGGTAAGAAATTTGTATATCAAGATGTTTTTATTTGAATAAAAAATGTGTGAAAGTGTTTTTTTTAAATGTTTATTTTATTTATTTTTATATTGTTTTGAATTTCTATAATGCTACATATGATTTTTTTACATTGTATGTTTGTTTTTGTAAAGGTGTGTGAATGGTAGAGACAAATTTTTACTTTATTTTTTATGTTTGCATGTTGTTTTGAAATACTATAATGTGTTTTTCCGATTTGAATTTGTATTGATGTGACCACTTGTTTGAAATTGAATTTGAATGTGTGAATGAATTTTTTGACAATTTCTTTTTTATAATGTGTGTTAACAATTTTGAGGTAGTGTTTTGAGATTTTTTTATCAGTGTTTTCTTGTTTATTTATATAGGACTTTTTATATGTTTGTTTGAAATCAATATGTATGTGTGTTTTGAAATTGAATGTGATTTTCATTTTGATAATGTTTGTTTGTATTTTTTGTATTGATTCGAAATTGTATGTATTTTATTAATTGGTAATTGTTTATTAGTTGTGTTTATTTAATTATAAATATGTGAAGGTGGTTTGAAAATATATATTTATTAATTTGTATATTAATTTGAAATTCTACTAATGTTTTATTGGATTTTTAATTTGTATATTTGTTTTCATAAATGTGTATGAATAATAGAGACAAATTTTACTTTATTTTTTATGTTATTTAAATTGTGTATGTGTTTTTAAATTTAAATTTGTATTTATGTGACTCTTTGTTTGAAATTGCAATCGAATATGATGAAATGTACAATTTATTTTTTGATTCATGTGAAATTGTTTCATGTAATCTGTTGATACTATTAAAATTATAGTGTGCTTGCTTGAGTGGTTTAATTTGTATATAAATTTGAATTTTTAGAATGTTTGATTGGTTATTTACATTGTATATTTGTTTTCGTAAATGTGTGTGAATGGTAAGAACCAATTTTTACTTTCCTTTTATGTTTCATGTTTGTTTGAAATACTATAATGTATTTGCTAAAACTAAATTTTATTTACGTGACTACTTGGTTGAAATTGAATTTGAATGTGTGAATGATTTTTTGACAATATCTTTGTTTATTTATTGATGTGAAAATTAGTAATGTGTATTTAATACTTTTGACATTGTAGTTTGATTGCTTGAGTGGTTTTCAATGTTTATTTCTTTATTTATCTGCCTTCTTCTTTGTTTGTTTTGTTAAGTTTTATTTATTATCAAAATTTTATTTCTTTTTATTTACATGTTTTTATTTGTTTAAATCATATTATAAAAGCAGAAATTTGAATGACCCCGATTAAATTAAATATTTTCGGAGACCCGCGATACATGTACCTGAAAGTGATGGAAGTCATGAGATGAGGATGGAATCATAGGAAGGAAAACACCATGCATTCAAAAGGATATGAGTCCAAAATTACGAAAAAGACAACATAAAATCATAATAGGAGTTA
The DNA here is from genome assembly GCA_034641835.2 of Pinus albicaulis. Classification (NCBI taxonomy): domain Eukaryota; kingdom Viridiplantae; phylum Streptophyta; class Pinopsida; order Pinales; family Pinaceae; genus Pinus; species Pinus albicaulis. The sequence goes on along the minus strand of JAXQQM020061895.1, from coordinate 175,336 downwards.
GGGTTTGCGGTGTAAACCTAGGAGTAATAAAATAAGTCTACACTAACATTCGACCCAAACTCAAACTAAAAAAAATTACCTTAGTTTAGAATTGGGGACTCGGTGCGTAGACCTAGAAAAAACAAGGAGAAAAATAATGTTAAGCAGAGCTTCGGAAACCAAATTCCAAATCACATAAATGAACTTGGTGTATAGAATGCTCAAAAGAGAAATGCGATTTCACCTATTTAATCGTATCGAGAGAATGATGGCTTGGTTCTCCGATGGTGGGAAGTATAAAACCCTCGCATTTTATGTGTAATGTGATAGTCAGATAAACTTATAATTTTTTTTATTAAACCATTAGTATGGACTCTTACAACCATTGATACAATCGGGTTGTAGCCAGAATCTGAGCACAAACAAACCCTAACCATTAAAATAAAAACTTAAAAGAAAGGATGAGGAAATTTGTAAGTATAAGATCCCATAAATAAGATTAAAAATTTAAAAAAATCAAATGATACGTGCAACCTATTATTAAATTTGAAAGGTGGATATTTGAATGAGCCAAGTGAAAATTCGGACGAGCATTATAAGTGGAGCGATGGCGATTCTTGAAAGTTCTGGTGATACTGACATGGAAAAATTTTATTTGAGCATAAGTGAAAGACGATTAGGGTTGAAGGGAGGTCAATTACCCCTAAACCCAACCTAAAACATCTCAGTATCAATCTCGGTCACAGGTAGATCAAAAAAGATTAAAGGGAAAATCGTAGACGCCAATCCACAGCATCACATAGTAGCACCAAAAATCGGGAGAGAGATAAGGATGACCTCGTACATGCCAAATTAATTTAACTAGTATAATCACGCATACGAAGTTAAATTTATGTTAATTACCAATATTGAAATCAAACGAATTGCTAACGAACATTATTTAAAAGTGGCGAACAAATCATAGATGTGAATTCGGGTGAGCAAGTCCAAGTTGAGGACATAAAAATAAATACATGGTAAAATTAACAAATGATGACATTATAAAAAATGTAAAATCCATCCTACCTTGACGTTGAACGAGCAATGGTTAGAGTTAATACATTTGTAATACTTTGTTTAATAAATTATGTGTTATTTGTAGTTTCCATACAAAAAATATACATCATGATGGTTCTAATATATTGTTAAATAAGGAATAATTACAATACCAAGCCTAGTTAGAACGGTTAGTAGAAGAGAGATTAATATAAAATAAAAATAACGTGTATGAATTTCACAAGTGGTATCGAGCAACGTTCACACATTGTGACCCAAATGAGTTAACTTTGAATAACTATTTTTGTGTGTAAATTGTGCATAGAAACTAAGAAGGATACAATGAGATGGGGATCAATGCACAGTACCCATACCTACCATGGAATCTTATCGGAAATCTAATCTGAAATGAAACCATAATGTGGGTGCGGCCCGAGTGTAGATCGGTATCAACGAGCCAACGGAATCGATTGAGAACAATAACATCAAATGAGCATCTTGCTTCGAATGCGGTGCAACAGTTATAGGAAGAAAAAGGTTGGGTTAGAAGCTACAATGAAAGGTTGATGCGAGAGCGAGGAGAGGGATTCTTAAAAGCCTCTCGGATAGGAAAAATAAAGGGACAACTCGGTGAAGCCACGAAAGGGATACACGAGAAGAAAGTGAAGAACGACGATAGACTAATGAAAAGGCGAGAATGAAGTCATACACGGCGGAAAGTAAAAAAATTTATAATGAAGCGAGTTTGAAATGTGTCGGATCAATAAGAGATGAGACGAAGAAGTGGAACTACGGGGTGAGTTCGACAAACCTCCTACCCTCGATGGAGAGGCCAAAGAGGTGGCAAAAGCATGGATAATTAACATGAAGAAATATTTTCAAGTTTTATGAATATAACGTGAACTCAAATCTCACTTTGGTTATCTACCCGGCTCATGGAGAAAGCTACTTTATGGTGGGAGGAAGTAAATGTTCGAGGTATTGAAGACCCGAGTAGCGAAGCTTGGGATGAGTTCCAACAATGCTTGAGGATAAGTACCTAACGGAGAATTTATATGATGAAAAATCTCGATAATTCCTTGATTTGAGATTGGGACAATTGTCAATGAACAAATTCACAACTAATTTCACATCATTGTTAAGATACGTACCATACGAGATGAGAAGGCTAAAGTTCAACGATTTTACAGTCTACCTACCCACATGAAGGAAAAGAATCGAATCGTAAATCGTAAGACTATGGAAGAAGTGATTCGAAAAGCACGAATGTGCTATGAGGTAGTCGAGGAAAAGGGGGAAATAGGTAGAAATTGGCCACCAAAGAAAGGACAAAAAAATAAAAAAAATATAAAAATATAAAAATAAATAAATAAAAAATAAATAAATAAATAAATCTAATTTTAAGAGTACGAGGTGTGGTAATTTAAAAATACTACGATAAATTCAACGAAGTAGGCGGTATGGGAGAAATCAACGAGAAGCCAAAATGGTCAATAGAGCGGCAACTCATAATTGGCTCCGACCAAAACGAGCGTGGGAAAAACCATAAACCCCCTCTACGGTGTTGGGGATGCGGTGAGACACATTATTATAATAGTTTTCCTCGTCGTGGGAGAAGTGAGACAACAACCAATCTACAAGAAGCTTCTATGGTGGGGGATGTTGCTCGAAATATGCAATAATAAATACAACTCTTGAAGGCAAACAAGCGGACTTCAGTAGGCCATGATAGAACTTGAAGGTAAGCTATTTTCACAAAGCTGTTTCTAGTTTGGTTGACGAAATGATTACTGATTTAACCTATGTAAACCCGGATAGTATAAAAGTGTAACTTGCAAGGCAAAATTTTAGAACCCCTTGTTGGTACAACTAGCCATTGGATCCTCAACACTAGCAATTGGCCACTCCACTTTTGTGATTCGGATGCCTACGCGACCGGTAGCTTCGGCAACAAGGGTTTTTATTTCAAGTTTGTTTTTAGTCTCTTAATGTTGTTTTTTAACTTTTTTTAATTAAGTCTAAAGTCAGAACTTACGGATGTTTTATGATGTTTTTACGCACTTACATGTAATGAGTGTCAATCCATATGGAGAAAATGGCTGGAGCCTACGCAACCTTATTTAAACATTTTATTGTGGAAATTTCGATTTTTGAGGGATGTTAATGGGCCGGCTCCATTCCTCGGAGGAACTACTGCTTCCTTAGTGACAGCCCCCTATAGATAATGATTTGATGATATATATTCTAGTTTCTAATGATTAAGGATTACCCCTAAGTCAATATGTATTTATGCTTTTGTAGCCCACCCAAAAGGAAGGGGGAATGGGAACTAGGTCAATCTTTGGTATTTATTTCTTCTAACTACTTAACATAAATTCAATTAAAAACACATATATATTCTGAATTTATACTATAGGTAACTCTCAAGAAAACATTGTATGAAGAAAATTTAGACTTTAGGACTATATGATATTTCTTCTGTCAAAGAAAAATAAACAGTAATCTAACCAAAGGAATAAGATAACATAGCTAGAATTTAAGTGATAACTTAGTAAAGGTTAAATTGACTATATTGAATGATATTTCTTCCTCTCAAAAAGCTAGATAAATGATAACCTAAAGAATAGCCTAATGTAGCTAGAATTTAAGTTATAACTCAATAAGTTCTTGGTCAACCATATTATTTTAATTTACTTTCTACGTTTAGGGAATTTAAAGTTTAAAAACAAAAAGAATAAATTTTTATTTAATTGAGTTTTTAAGAGTTTAAAAAGTTATTAAGTTAATAGTTGTGTACATAGGTGGAATTTATTATGTTAATAGGTTTTAAGTTTTGAAATAAGGTTTTTAAAATTTTAATTTAATAATCAATAACTAATAACTATTAAGTGGATGCTACATATTTAATTTTAAGATAATATCTTAGAATAGTTTTAATAGTAGTAGAAAGTAAAAAGCTGAGATTTATCTAAAAAATAATTATTATTTTTCCTTCTTAATTAAATTGATTAATTAAAAGATATATGAACAATTTGTGTTATATAAAAATAAATTATGATTTTTTGAACATTTCCTATTGAGGTGGCAACAAAGGCACCCGAAATGGGCCTTAGTCAAATGGTCGAGAGGTTTTCTCCCCCAAACACTTGCGAAGATTGAATTTGAGTGACTGGAAGCAAAGAAATATTGTCATGGGAGCTCGCATATGATGGAAATGGGTATCCAATCCTCATACACCTTGGGCACATCTATGGGCAACTAAATATGCATAAAAATTAGCCTTAAGAGGATCTTATATGCTACAATTGAGAAATCATGGGCTTCCAAATGCGGAAATTTACCAATGTTATAAGTTCCTCATCCAATCTCACATTTTTTTGGGAAATTCACTTAAGATCCGAGTTTGTCCTTGGGAAGACTCATGGCGGCAACATTCTAAATTTTGCAAAACTTTTTCAAAAACCTGGTGGAAATCACTCCTCGAGGCGGGGGAACATTGAAATCAATCATTTATAATGATGCTAAGCAATCAAGGATTTGCTTGATGGCTTTCCCCTAAATGGCAAGAAAATTGGCATGAGGAAAACCATTATGATGTCTAGTTGGAACTCACAAAAAAGAAAAAGGTATATTCATATGGAGATCAGATATCCCCATATAGGTCATACTCCCAAGGAGTCTTCAATACTAAGAAGGCCTATCAACTCCTCCATATAGCAGATCCAAATCAAGGCGATAAGACTGGTATAAAATATCAAATCTAGCATATAGCCCAAAGTCTCTACCTTCTTCTCTACTTTCTGGAAATTAAATTTCATATCTTAACTTTGGAAAATCTCTGAAAGAGGTTTATTGACCCTTCGCGGTGCTCCTTTGTCAAAGTGAGGAGGAAGCCATAGATCATCTGTTGGATACAGCCCTTGCCCCTTTGCTAGCCTCTTTGGACGAGAATCACCATTCTCTATCGTAAGACCAACAAAGGCAAGGGGATGTCATCGACACTATCCTTCAACGGCGAAATCCCCATTCACCAAGAACCTCCTCAACTCTCTACGGCTACTCATCCTTGGGCTACATCTGCGGAAAATTTGGAAGGAGATGAGTCACTAAATCTTGAAATATGAGGAAACGCCTCAAGAAATTATTTGGAACAAATTCTACGACAATATAAAGGATACCTTGGCCACGAATCAATGGAGGGACACGGATCTCCCATCTTTACCTTCTGATGCCTCATATGGGTCCAGCGGAACCTCTTTATTACTTCTGGCACGATTTTTTCCTTCATCTAATCCCGGCTTCAAAATCTCATAGATGCTTGGAGTCCCCCACCCTGTGTCTCCAGCTCAACTTTGACGGGCCCTGAAAACCAATTCGGGTGAAGGCAGTTTTGGAGGAATCTTCCGTGACTTTGAAGGTGCCCCCTTGCTAATATTCTATGGATCCATTGGTTGGGATATAGAAAAATCCTTTAAAACCCCAGGAAGGACTCATCCAAGGTCTCAACATTTCTCAGAATGATCTCTTCTACAGAGGTTGAAGATGACTCTCGAGATCATCATTAATGCGATGGCTATAATGCATGTCTCCTCCTCATCCAAAATCTCAAAGAGCTGGTGGTTAGCCTCTAGATTGGAAAACCTGGAGCAAGTGGCTTCAACTCCACCAAGCCATTACTTTCTTACTACGTCGTATATTAGCTAATGAAGTTGCATATATCCTGGTCCATTAGGTGTGATTCAAGACTCTCCTCTTATTTCCGGCGGGTTCCATTCCATTTCCTATGACTCTCTGCACACTTCTTGCACTCGATTAGTCGTCAAATATATTAAACCCACGAACATGTAGGTGATTGAAAAAGAACGATTTAAGTACCCACACAGTCTCACATCGCGGAGGCACATAGCTCTCATATGGCCGCACCATCTTCATGCTGAAGGTTTAAATGCACATAGGATGCTAGAACTTAAGGCATTAACGTCTCCCCCATGACCTCTACTCTGCATCTTTCCTCTTGGCCATTTATGGCTCATGGCTCATGTTTTAATTCTCATCTTTGCATCCTTTTTTCATTCTCTGTCGCCCTCCTCTTCCAAGCCCCATCGTTTCTCTACTACTCACGTAAGTCTAACACTGAGCCCTTCTTGCTCCCAGGCCATCGAGGCCCCCAACCTGCGAATACAATGCACAGAAGGCACTAAATGTGGTGTCATCGAGGAGGTGGCATAGGCTCTCCCTCGCCCTCTAGTTAAAACCCAATGCCTGCTGAGCTCCTTGTCCATATGTTGCCATGGAATAACTTTGAGGTTCTTGACCCCATTTTTGTCTCCCCTGAGTTCTTGATTCACGTCACCGGAAAATCACCACCCTCTCCAACTCTAGAAGTAGAAAATAGATCCGCAAATCCACATTGTGTGCTCTCCTCCTCTCAGCCTCATAAATACGCGTTTGACCTCCCTTGTCGAAAAATTTGTGGAAGACTCGGATAGCGATGGGGCTTGATGACGAAGGACTCAAGGCAAAAAGAGGCAAAAGTGGATCATGAATCTCGTTCGGTTTGGCAAAGCGAGGTCGATATGTTCTCCACAGAAATCCGAGAGGGACCCCCCACCTCTCGAATAAGGATATCGAGACCATGTCCGTATGGCTTCTTCATAATTGAGGAGAATCCTCATCGAGAAAACCATGCCGCATAAAGCGGTTGTTGCGGCTCCTTGGAGCTCCTCCTTTTCGGTTATATATGCTCCTTCATAGTTTTTATGTACATCTTTATCTCTATCTTCAAATTTGTCACTCATCCTTATGGTAGTAGGTTGGTTTCCTACGGAAGGGAAACATTTTTAGAATCTACGAACTCGTTAAGGGCTCATTTTCTAGAAAGGGCATGGCCCATTTTTGATTGTTTGTATTTCCTTCACATCGAAGGTTGGCTTGTCAGAGAGCCCTGTCATGAAGTATGATTGTATTTTTGTACACTATATTAATAATTAGCAAAACTTAGAAAAAAAAATTGTTAAAAGGAAAAAGATAAATATATTGTTTTAAATTAAGAGTAATTTTTTTATTATATTTCATTAAAAATTTTGTAATATTTTAATATGTATATTTATTTTAATATAATTTTTACTTTGATGTTATTATTTTTCTTATATTTCTTTGTGTTATTAGAGTTTATACGAAGTTAGATTATATATTTTGATGTGTTATTGCATGATTATTTTCAAGAACACTCTTGGATTATATCTTAATTCTGAAGAAACATCGATGTATTTATGTTCATTTTCTTCTCTTGTTGGAATACATACAATCATTAATAAATAAATAAAATCATGAAAGAGGTAAAACCTCTTCCAAATGCTTTAAAGGGGATGAGGCCATTCTTCTTAGACTAGTATAGAGGTTTTTTTATTTTTATTTTTTATTAATGCTTTATATTAAATTTATACATAGCAAGTATTTAAATTTAGAATATGTAATTCAATTTTTATCATATTCATGAAACAACATTAGACATAATAAACATGTTGAAATGATTTAATATTAAAATTTAATTTGAAAAAAAAAATTATACACATTTAAATTATCACTCAATAATTTTAATAAACGAAATCATTTATACTATTTTAATTCTTTTCTTTTTTTCTTTTATTATATTTTACTTTTTCATCTTTGTTTTTTCTTTTTAGTTTTATTATATTATTATTTATTCCAATGTTTTTTCATATTTTTTTTTTTTTCTCTATTATATTTTACTATTTTTTTCAATTTTATTTATTTTATTATATATTTTGAGTCCATTAAATGTATTATATAAAACTTGTCTCGATTTGAAAGTTCAATTTGTATACGCATATTATAGGTGACTTTGACAATAGTTATATTATGATTTGAAATTGGATAGTAGGTTTGTTTGTTGGGATGACATTGTATTTATTTATTTGAAGTTGTAAATGTATGTTTTACTCTTTTTTGATAGTGATATATTGATTTGAAATTGTATAATTTTGAGTTATTGTTTTAATGTGTCTAAATTCATGTATTTGGTTTTATTTGGTTTTGAAAATGGTAGCACGTGTGTTTATTTGTTTAAATTGGATATGTATAGATAGTTTTTACAATATTTGTATTCTAACTTGACATTTTAGTATGTTTGTTTATTTTAGATTGTTTATGTATGTATGTTAGTGGATATAATGTTTACTTGTATGTGTTTATTTGTTAAAATTGGATGTGTATAGAGAGTTTTTACAATGTTTGTATTCTAACTTAAAATTATATTATGTTTTTTTATTTTAGATTGTTTATGTATGTATGTATGTTAGTGGATTTGATGTTTACCTGTATGTGATTATTTGTTTGAATGGGATGTGTATAAATAGATTTTACAATATTTGCATTTTAACTTAAATTTAAATTATGTCTGTTTATTTTATATTGTTTATTTATGTATGCTAGTAGATATGATGTTTACTTGTATTGTATATTTTCATGTTGGTTTCGTGAAAATATGTGCATAGATGTTTTTGACAATATTTGTATTCTAATTGGAGTTTGATTAATGATGTGTGTTGTTTAAGTGAAATAATTTGTGTAAATATGTTAGCTTTGTATATATTGATTTATAATGGTGTTGTGTTTTTTATGTTTTCTTGTTTGAAATTGTGTGTGTGTGTGTATACGTGGTTTTGGAAATGTTTATATTCTAATTTATAATTGTATTGTGTTTGTTTATTTCAAAATTGTAAAATGGGTGAAGTTTATTTGAATGTATGTATGTTGATGGTGGATATGATGTTTACGTGTGTATCTTTGAATTTGCTAATTAAATATTTTATCTTTAGTTTTCTTATATGATATATATGTATATGTGCCTTGAAATTGCTGATGCATATATGAATGTGATTTTGATCATGTATGTTTGTAACTTGTATAGATTTGAAATTGCGTGTGTTTTTCCAGTAGGAAATTGTATACCAAATGCTTTTATTTGAATGAAAAATGTGGGAAAGTGTTTTTTAAAATGTTTATTATTTATTTTTATATTGATTTGAATTTCTATAATGCTACATATGATTTTTAAATTGTATAATTGTTTTTGTAAAGGTGTGTGAATGGTAGAGACAAATTTTACTTGATTATTTATGTTTGCATGTTGGTTTGAAATACTATAATGTGTTTTTCAATTTGAATTTGTATTAATGTGACCACTTGTTTGAAATTGAATTTGAATGTGTGAATGAATTTTTTGACAATTTCTTTTTTTTATTGATGATAAATTATTTAATGTGTGTTAACAATTTTGAAATTGTAGTTTTTTTTGTTTGAGAGGTTTTTTTTCAGTGTTTTCTTGTTTATTTATATGGCTTTTTTCTATGTTTGTTGAAGTCAATACATGTATGTGTTTTTTGAAATTGAATGTGATTTTCATTTTGATAATGTTTGTTTGTATTTTTGTAGTGATTCGAAATTGGATGTATTTTATTAATTGGTAATTGTTTATTAGTTGTGTTTATTTAAATTATAAATGTGTGAAGGTGGTTTTGAAAATATATATTTATTAATTTGTATATTAATTTGAAATTATATAATGTTTGATTGGATTTTTAATTTGTATATTTGTTTTCATAAATGTGTATGAATAGTAGAGACAAATTTTACTTTATTTTTATGTTATTTAAATTGTGTATGTGTTTTTAAATTTAAATTTTTATTTATGTGACTCTTTGATTGAAATTGCAATTGAATGGGTTAATGGTTTTTTTTTTACAATTTTTATTTTTTTTATTCGTGTGAAATTGTTTCATGTGTGTTGATACTATTAAAATTATAGTGTACTTTCTTGAGTGGTTTTTTCAATGTTTTCTTCTTTATGTATGTGTTCTTCTATGTTTGTTGAAAATAATATATGTTTGTGTTTTTTGAAATTTCTTGTGTATTTGTGAATGTGATTTTGTTTTCGATAATGGTTGTTTGTGTTGTATTTATTTGAAATTGTATGAATTATTTTAAGTGGAAATTGTATATGAGGCATGTTTACTTGAATTTTGAATGTGTGACACTAATTTCCAAAATTTCTATTTATTAATTTGTATATAAATTTGAATTTTTAGAATGTTTGATTGGTTTTTTACATTGTATATTTGTTTTTGTAAATGTGTGTGAATGGTAAAGATAATTTTTACTTCCTTTTATGTTTTCCTGTTTGTTTGAAATACTATAATGTATTTTTAAAACAAAAATTTTATCTATGTGACTACTTGGTTTAGATTGAATTTGAATGTGTGAATGATTTTTTGACAATATCTTTGTTTATTTATTGATGTGAAAATTTGTAATGTGTGTTGACACTTTTGACATTGTAGTTTGATTGCTTGAGTGGTTTTTTTCAATGTTTATTTATTTATTTGTATCTGTCTTCTTCTTTGTTTGGTTTGTTAAGTTTTTATTTACATGTTTGTCTTTGTTTAAATCATATTATAAAAGATAGAAGACTAAATGAATTCAATTAAATTAAATATTTTCAAAGACCCGCAATACTTGTACACAAAAAAGTGATGGAAGTCATGAGCTGAGGATGGAATCATAGGAAGGAAAACACCATGCATTCAAAAGGACGTGAGGTCCATAATTACCTGAAAAGACAACATAAAATGTAATAGGGTTAGGCTTTGTAGTGTAAACCTGGGGTAATAAAATAAGTCTACACTAACATTCGACCCAAAGTCAAACTAGAAAAACTTACCTTAGTTTAGAATCCGGGACTCGGTGCTGTAGACCTGGAAAAACAAGGAGAAAAAAATAATGTTAAACTGACTTCTGACAATGCAAATGCTGCAAATAGATATTGTTGTATAGAATGCTTGAAATATCAGTGAAATTTCACCTATGTAATTGTGTCGGAGAATGATGGCTTGGTTCTCCAGCGGTGGGAAGTATAAAACCCTCGCATTGTATTTGTAACGCGACAGTCCAAAAAACTTATAAAAAAATTATTAAACCATTAGTATGGACTCTTAAAACCATTGATACAATCAGGTTGTAGCCCGGAGATTTGCGCACATAACTAAACCCCAACCATTAATATAAAAACTTAAAGAAAGGATGATAGGTTGTAAGTATAGATCCCGTAAATAAGATTGAAGAATTACCAACTCAAATGATACCTGCAACCTATTAGGAGCTGAAGGTGGATGAAAGAATGAACACAGAGAAAATTTGGATGAGCATTATAAGAGGAGCGGTGGCGATGCTTGAAGCTACAGAGGAGTAGAGCATGGAACAAGTTTCGTGAGAGCATAAGTGAAAGACGGTTAGGGTTGAGGGGAGGTCAATTACCCTAACCCCAACCTAAAACATCTCACAGTAGTCGATCTCAGTGCGGTTGATCCAATGGTGCTGGAAAATCATAGGTGTCAACCCACAACATCACATAGTAGCACCAAAAATCAGGAGGGAGATAAGGATGACATTGTACATGCCGAATTAATTTAACTAGTATGATCACACATACGAAGTTAAATTTATGTTAAATACCAATATTGCAATCAAATGAATTGCTAACGAACATTATTGCAAAGTGGCTAACAGATCATAAGATGTGAAGTCAGGTGAGCACCAGATCCAAGTTGGACATAAAAATAAATACATGGTAAAATTAGTGAATGACGACATTAAAAAAAATGTAAAATCCATCCTACCTCGACGTTGAACGAGCAATGGTTAAGATTTAATATGTTTGTAATAATTTGTTTAATAAATTATGTGTTACTTGTACTTTCCATACAAAAATATACACCATGATGCTTCTAATATATTGTTAAATAAGGAAGAGTTCTAATACCAAGCTAGTTAGAACAGTTAGTAGAAAGGGATTAATATAAAATAAAAATAAACATGTATGAATTTCACAAGTGGTATCAGAGCAACGTTCACATGTTGGGACCCAAATGGTTCCCCTGAATAACTATTGTTGTGTGTAAATTATGCATAGAAACTAAGAAGGATATAATGAGAAGGGGGTCAATGTACCAAGTACCCATAACTACCAGGGAATCTCATCGGCAATCTAATCCTGAAATGAACCCATAAATGTGGGTGTAGCTGAGTGTAGATTAGTATCAAAAAACCAGCAGATCACTTGAAGAACAATAACGTCAAATGAGTATACTGTCGAATACAATGCAACAGTTACAGGAAGAAAAGGTTTGGGTTAGAAGCTACAATGAAAGGTTGATGCGAGAGCAGGAGAGGATTCTTAAAACCCTCTCAAATAGGAAAAATCAAGGGATAGCTTAGTGAAGCCCTCAAAGGGATACCCGAGAAGAAAGTGAAGAACGACGATAGACTAATGAAAAGGCGGAAGGAAGTCATACATAGTGGAGCAATAAAAACAAAAATTATAATGAAGCAGAGTCTGGAAATGTGTCAAATCAGTAAGAGATGAAAAAATAGAAAGTGGAATTATAGGGTGAGTTCCAAAAAATCAAACCTCCTACCCTCGATGGAGGGGCCGAAGAGGTGGTATAAGCATGGATAATTAACAAGAAGAAATATTTTCAAGTTTATGAATATAACAACAAACTCAAAGCTCACTTGGCTATTTACCAACTCAAGGAGAAAGCTACTTTATGGTGGGAGGAAGTAAAAAATGTTCGAGGTATTGAAGACCAGAATGTGAATTGGGATGAGTTACAGCAATAATTCAAGGACAAGTACCTAACGAAGAATTTATATGATGAAAATTCTCGATAATTCCATGATTTGAGATTGGGACAATTGTTAATGAACGAATTCATAACTAAGTTCACATCATTGATAAGATACATACCATACCTGAGAGATGAGAAGGCCAAAGTTCAACGATTTTTGCGTACTCTACCTACCCACATGAAGGAAAGAATCGAATCCGTAAATCCTAATACTATGGATGATGTGATTCGAAAAGCACGAATGTGCTATCAGCAGTCCAAGGCAAAAGGGGAAACAGGTAGAAATTGGCCGCCAAAGAAAGGACAGAAGAACAAAAGAAAAAAAGAAAAAAAAGAAAGTTTAAGAGTACTTGGTGTGGTAATTTTAAAAACACTACAATAAATTCAACAAGTAGGCAGTATGGGAGAAATCAACACAAGCCAAAATGGCTAACAGAGCAACAACCCATAGTAGGCTCCAACAAAACAGAGCATGGGAAAACCCATAAACCCCCTCTACAGTGTTGGGCATGCAGTGAGGCACATTACTATAATAATTTTCCTCATTGTGAGAGAAGCCAGACAACAACCAATCTATAAGAATCTTCTATGGTGGGGGATGTTGCTCGAAATATACCAATAATAAATGCAGCTCTTGAAGACTGACAAGCAGACTTCCAGCCGACCATGATAGAACTTGAATGTAAGCTATTTTCACAAACTATTTCTAGTTTGGTTGACTGTGGTGCCAGTTTAAGCTATGTAAACACTGGGATAGTATAAAAGTGTAACTTGCAAAGCCAAAAAATTAAGAACCCCTTGCTGGTATAGCTAGCCATTGGATCCTCAACACTAACAAATGGCGAATCCACTTTTGTGATTCAAATTCCTCTGTGACCAGTAGCTTCAGCAGCAAGGGTTTTTAATTAGCTGTTTTTAGTCTCTTAATGTTGTTTTTTAACTTTTTTTCCCTAATTCAACCAAAATTCGAACTTCGGGATGTTTTATGGTGTTTTCTGCATGTAATAGGTATCAACTGCGCCAGAGCCGACAAATTTTCTGCAACCTTATTTAAACATTTTATTGTCTAATTTCAATTTTGCGGGATGTTAATGGGCCGTCTCCATTCCTCAGAGGAACTACACCGCTTAGTGACATCCCCTATAGATAATGAGTTGATGATATATATTCTAGTTTGCTAGTGATTCGGGGATTACCCCTAAGTCCAATATGTATTTATGCTTTCCGCCCACCCACCCAAAAGGAAGGGGGAATGACACTAGGTCAATACCTGGTATTTATTTCTTCCTAACTACTTAAACATAAATTCAATTAAAAACACATATATATTATACAATTTCTATACTATAGGTAGCTCTCAAGCAAACATTCTGAGAAAATTTAGACTTTAGCACTGTATGATATTTCTTCCTCTCAAAAAGAAAAATAAATGATAATCTAACCAAAGGAATAAGATAACATAGCTAGAATTTAAGTGATAACTTAGTAAGAGTTAGAATTGACTATATTGAATGATATTTCTTCCTCTCAAAAAGCTAGATAAATGATAACCTAAAGAATATCCTAATGCAACTAGAATTTAAGTGATAACTCAGTAAGTTCTTGGCCAACCATCTTATTTTAATTTACTTTCTACCTTTAAGGAAATTTATATAAAAGTTTAAAACAAAAAGAATAAATTTGATTTAATTGAGTTTTTAAGAGTTTGAAAAGTTATTAAGTTAATAGTTGTGTATATAGGTGAAAAAATTATTATCTTAATAGGTTTAAGTTTAGAAATAGGGTTTTTAAAATTAATCTAATAATGAATAACTAATAACTATTAAGTGGATGGTACATATTTAATTTTAAGATAATATCTTAGAATAGTTTTAATAGTAGTAAGAAATCAAAGACTCAGATTTATCTAAAAAATAACTATTATTTTTTCCTTTCTAATTAAATTGATTAATTAAAAGATGTCATATGAACAAGTGTCTCATATAAAAATAAATTATGGTTTTTTTGAACATGCCCTATTGACAAGTCATGATATTGGACTATAATAATATAACAAAGTTACAAATTAAGAATGTGCCAAATAAAATAGGGATGACTCTTAGTGAATACAAAATATATATATATATATATATATATATAAAATTTAATAATACAAGACGATGTTTATTATGAATTGATCGTATATAATTGGTTTAAAATTATATTTGATATATTATTAGATTTTTTATATATTAAATTAAATTATTAATAAATTATAAATAAATTATTATTTTTTTAAATAATATTTGATTAACTATTATGTAAACTTAGTTATAATTTTATCTTTTCAAGCTTAAACGAACAACACAGCCTGAATACTTTTTAGTTAAAAAAAAAAACCCTCCCACATCCAAATTTATTATTCCCTAATATTTTTTCTGTATTTCAAATTGCGAATCTAATATTCCGCATAATTTTTGGCAATCTAATTTGCGAAGAGATCGTTGCAAAGAGACTAGATGTTAACATTTTCAGATTTATGTACAACATATAAATTTAAGAAAACCATTTTGGGAATTTAAAAACATGAACATGCTTTGAACTAAACTAATGGTCGTCTCGGCTTAACATTACTTGAACTAAACTAATGGTGCTCATCGTGTTTTTCGAAGTAAACGGTCATCTTGTTTTTCCAACCCCAACGCTGAATAATTTTTATTTGGCTCCGTACTTCTCACCATATATTCATTTCTTCTCATGGTTGCTTCCCAGATTATCTGCGTTTCATCTGGATTTGTACACGATGGCCGACAGGTTAGAAAGCGTGAAGGAAAGAATTTCTATGCTGATGGCGATGACAACTTTGATGGTCTCTATGCAAATATTCCAATCTCCACGCACACTAGTACTAATAACCCTTCCCCGCCTTCTGCGGTACCCAGCCATGAAATCCAACCGCTTGCTCAGCTCATAACAAGAGAAGAAGAAGAGCAAAAAAATCAAAGAGTTCATTAGAAGATCAGAGATGGATTGGAAAAGGAAAACCAGCAGCATATTTCTTTGATTTAATTTTTATAAGTTTAATTTATTTTCACATAGTTGCAGAGCCAGAAGGGCAGAGGCATGATATGTTATTATTCTTACAGATATTTTAGAACAGGAGTGCAAGGACAAGGATGGCGAGGCCGAGGAAGAGGTGTAAATTATAAGGAAGCAGACATAGTCCACAAACAACCTTCTGTTGGATACGTTTGTCGTCGATGTGGTGCAGTTGGTATAACAACTTTATTGATATTAATATGACAATTATTATTATTATTATTATTTAATTTTAATTTTAATTTTAATTTTAAGGTTATGGATGAGGTAGATATTAAATTTGTGTATAAGACTTTGTTATAATAAAATAGTATTTTGTAAAATTAGTTAGTTTGTTGACTGGCATACATTTGTAGATTTTAGAATATCTTAGAAATTTGGTAAATAAGAGTTTTTATTTTTTTTTCAAAATATTTCAAAATCTATAATAAAATTACCTTATTTTATATTTTAAAGAATTATACTAACCATATAAAGTTGTACTTAAAAGCTATATTTTTCTCTGGCAATAGAACAACATTACATTTATGATTGTCCAAGCAATGGGGACCCTGCATTTGACAACTTTAACAAATGGAACAAATGGGAAAGGGAAAAGAAAATTGTTCCCCTGAAAAAGGCTTTTGTAAGTCAACCTGATGAGTAAGTGATTAGAATTAATAGCAAGCTTCATTTTTTATTTATCTCTTAATAAAATCTGGTTGAATCTATGAGATGGTTTAATATAATAAAATAAATGAATCAATGACCGCAATCTCTTTCTATTTTTTTTATTTTGTGAAGTGTTATGTTTCATTAATATAAAAAACTTCATTTCAATTTGAAAATTTTTATCATAATGTTTTTCTAATTCATAATTTAGTTATAGTTTCTTATAAATGTATCATCTTGATTTTGGGAATTTTTTTTTTCTTTTCTATATATATTAGAGTTAGTTTATTTTTTTAGGATAGGGTTTATCATGACAACAACAACTTTTCACATTACTAGATTGTTTCCTAAAGAATTTCCAACTATCAACCTTCACACCATGGAGTGACTTAAGAATACAACCCAACACCGTCTATTTTATGCCCTAGTGTAGGCATATTACAATTAATTTATTGTTTTTTAATATATAAAATAATTCTTTCATCAAATCCATAAATATCAAACTAATACATATATTCTCTTGTCACTCAAAATATGTTTTTAAATACATCAATAAATTTGACTTCTTAAAAAACTTTTACTTTATCTATTAGTTAAAATATATTTACCAAAACTTTATATCCTAAATTACTTAAAGTTTAATTATTTATTATTTTATTTAATATTTGACATAAAACTTTTTATTTTTATGTTTTGTTTTTTTTTCAAATTTTAAAGGTAACTATAGTCTTAAGAAATTATTTATTTAAAATTGGATTTACTCCTAAAATAAAACCTTCACATAAATTATTTATAATTCAAGGTAATCCAAATCCGAGAAAAATATACTTAAATAATATATTCGCTAACTTAGATCATTAAAGTAGAATGTTTACGTTAAAGTAGAGAAAGCGACGTTAACATCATCATTGAGATAGTTATTCGTTTTTGGGATATCATTTTTGAATATTTAACCTAAATTTGACTTTGGAAGAAGCAATTTGTGCTTTTGCAAAAGGAGTTTAGAGATAACAACAAAATGCATCCCCACATTATAAAGCGTTCAGGTTAAATTCGCATCTACACCACCTACAAACACACTCAAGCCTGCTGCCTATGTTCAGCTGCAGGTGTTTTGAGACTAAACAAAGAAACGTAATCCTATTACGAGATCGACAAAAGCGTATCAGCTAGGTACTTATTTAGGAAGGACTTCCATTATTTCTCCCAATATAAATTTAAAATCCATTCCAATTAGCGTGTGAATCCCCCTAATGACGTAACACTTATACAGGCAGCGGGCGGATGGGTTTTATTCGTAACAAACCATATCCGGGCTACGTGTGTCACTGCTGCCTCAAACCAGGTTTGCTATCTCTACCAACTTGCTAATCAGTGTAGCGCAAACAAGACCTAACGAATTTGTCCGGGGTGTATAAATTTAATTACTTATTCGAAATACGGTTTTTATAATTTCAATTCTTTAAAATATATTCTCAATTATAAAATATGACTTAGATGAAATAAGGGTTACTAATTTCTCTGAATATTTAAATTTAGATGAATATTTTTAAATCAAAGACATTACATTGACCTCAAGCTTATTTTAGGATTCCAAAATATTTTAAATATATAATAAATTCAAATGCTCCTAATTTTTACAAATTCCCATTCTACCCTGATAAAATACCCGTATAATTTATTGGACCATGTGTATCCCACATCGTTTATCATTTAATTTATATGACTATAAAATCCTCAAATTCGATATATTTATGGGCTTTTCTTCACAGAGGACCACTATATTAAGGATTGTTCCAATTAATGGTGATCCTCCCCACAACAATTATGCCGACCTCCTAAGCAAAGGTACGTGCTCACGGGAGGCCATTCGCCATCAAATCCGAATTATGGAGGTCATAGTCCGTGGTTCAGCAACTGGGCCCATGCCGTATTTAAACGATAATGTAGCCCATGTGGTTATCCCATTCGCACAAGGGTTTCCGCCCCTTCAACTCAATTCCGCCTAGGGATGCAAGTGAGGAAATTCTTCCATCAACAATAATGGTTACATATAGATAAGAACTCAACATTCTTACAATTCTAGAATCCCTTACAGAGCAGATTACTTTTGGAATTCCTTTTCATGTAATGTCACATTTGTTTTGTTTTTGTCACAAAATTTATGAGTTGATATCAGAGGTTGAATAAACCCTAAATTTGATGTCCAGTATGGACTGATATTTAAAATGCGAATTTCCATAGATCTCACTTTAAGAGAATGCCAATATGATTCAATTTGAGAAATGGTTCAATGATATGCATATTTTTATTTTATTTTTATATTTTAATATTTCAAACCTAGCTGGGGTGAAAGGGTCTATAAGTGGGCAGTTGGGCAGGTCAATTGTAATGGCGATGGATGCCAGATGCCAAAAACCTATGAAATTTTTGAAAGAATATGAATGATTATTATATTTTATTAATTTGGTTTAATTGTGATAGAATTAAATATTATTGATATTGATATATTGTTGGTTAAATTCTGAATCATTAAATATTATTTTGATTCATATATTGTTTTTATATTAGCTCTCTTTTCCCAGATTAATTGGATTTTGTTTTTCACCTACTTTACTTTAATTTTAGTGTGATGCCTTGCCCTCCAGTCCATATAGGACCTTCGTAACTCAGCTCAAGTCTATCCCTTGTAACCTATTTAGCCCTCACTATGGTTTTTATGGTTTTTATTCTCTGTCCCCATTTATTTGTTAATTTCTCACTCTGGTTCTTACTCTCGGTCTCCATGCCATGTTTTATGGGTAGAAATTCCAAATTCATCTGATTAATTCTTACAGCTGCCCAGATTAATAGATTTTTGTTTTACACTTATAGTGATTAATTGATTTTTGTTTTACACTTAATTTAGTGTGATGCAGCGTCCACAACTTTTGTAAGTCAACTAAAGCCTCTGTTTTTAGTTATCTGTTTAGCCCTCCATCTGGTTTTTACACTCCCTCTAGTTCTCATCTGTTTTTAGTTACCTCTCTAGCCCTGTCCGGATACCTGTTTACCCCTCTCACTATTTAGGGTTAGTATGCCCTGTGCTATGGTTACTTGGTAGCATTTGAACGAAAGGGATATGGGTTTCCTATTCGTTGGCGGATAGATAACTGAGTTAGGTCCTTGAGGATACGCCTGTGGGTCTAGTTAGGTCAACTTATCTTTTTAAATAGGCTATGCCCACAACTTTATCTGCAGAAAATTCATAAGATTATTTTATTTATTTTACCAAATATAAATAATAATATGATATATCTGTATTGTTTTTATATTTTTTTATAAAATAATTAAATCTGTTTAAAAATAAAATAGAATTCATATTTAAACCACGAATTTCTAAATTAAAATTATATTATCAATATTTTTTATAATAGTTATGATAAATATGAAATTAAATTGATTAATATTATTATCCTATTTTTATTTCATATTTTTATATGATAGATGTAATATTAAATTATAATTTTATAAGCTTTAAAAATCTCAAAAGAAAAAGAGAAATATATTATTTTAAAATTATAGCTATTACATTTAATTAGAATTTTTGT
The DNA here is from genome assembly GCA_034641835.2 of Pinus albicaulis. Lineage (NCBI taxonomy): Eukaryota > Viridiplantae > Streptophyta > Pinopsida > Pinales > Pinaceae > Pinus > Pinus albicaulis. Next base: position 155,295 of record JAXQQM020061895.1, on the reverse strand, counting down.
AATATTTTAATATGTATATTTGTAAATATCATATTTTTTGGATTCTTCCAGGTTAATTTAAGTCATTTATATATATATATATATATATATATATATATATATATGTGTGTGTGTGTTGTGTAGGTTTATTTCCATAAATGATTCTGGATTATATCCACATTGTTATTGCAGGTTTAGTTTTAGGAATAGTCTTGGATTATATCTTACTTCCATAGAAGCATGGATGTATTTATGTTTAATTTCTTCTTTTATTAGAATCTTATCAAAGGATTATCTATATACCATTATTAATAAAATTATTTTTTTCTTAGAAGAGGTAAAACCTCTTCCAAATGATTTAAGGAGGATGGGGCCCACTTCTTCTTAAAGTAGTGTAGCATTTTAATTTAATTTTTATGTTATTTTTTTTTTATTTTTTAAATTTACTAGAGATATATTTTAAGTAGACAGATTTATTTTTGCAATATTTATATTTAAAATATGCATTTCAATTATTATCATGTTAAATTAAATATTATACATAATAAATACATTCAAATTATTTAATCTTAAATTTTAATTTGAAAAAGGAAATAACTATATTATGATTTTAAATTGGATAGTATGCTTGTCTATTTGGATGGTATTGTATTTATTTATTAAATGTATGTTGTAGTGGTTTTTGATAATGTTATATTGATTTGAAATTGTATGATTTTGTTTTATTTGTTTAATTTTGTCACAATTCATGTGTTGGTTTAGTTAATTTTAAAAATTTTAACATGTTTAGTTTTATATATGGATTTGAAATAGTGTGTGTTTATTTGTTTGAATTGGATGTGTATAGATAGTTTTGACAATGTTTGTATCATAACTTGAAATTATATTATGTTTGTTTATTTAAGATTTTTTACTTGTATTTTATATTTGCATGTTAGTTTCAAATTGTATGGTATGCCTTGGAAATATCTGCATAGGTGTTTTCGACAATATTTGTATTCTAATTTGAAATTACATGGTTCGTTGTTTAGTTGAAATCATTTGTGTAAGTATGTTAGCTTTGTATATTGATTTCAAATAGTCTTGTGTGCATTGTGTTTTCTTATTTGAATTTGAAAATTTGAGTGTGTATATAAGTGGTTTTAGAAATGTTTATATTCTTCGTCTAAGAAACCCACAGAATAACTAGAAATTTTGGTAAGATTATGAAAAAATCCAGCAAAGATTTTTGAAAATATGGGTTACAGTATTTTGGGTGCCCTAAGAGTTTTTGATGGTGCTGAAGCCATTTCCACCATCAAAAATGCATTTCAAACACTCCAATGTCGATAGACAAATATATTGTAAAATGGGGGTAGTTTCTTTGAATGTATGTATGTCGATGGTGTATATGATGTTTACTTGTGAATTTTTGGGTATTCTAATAGAAAATTGTGTCTTATGTTTGTGTACCTTTGCATTTTCTAATTAAAAATTTTATCTTTTGTTTTCCTGTTTCATGTATATGTATGTGAGTTTTGAAATTTATTGTGCATATATGGATGTGATCATGATTTTGATAATGTTTATTTGTAACTTTGTGTAACACTCAATTTTTATTTTTATTTTTGTAAATTTAGTTGTACCTTTCCATTTTTAGATTTATAAAACTATAAGTAGGTTGTAACATATCAAAACTTGATAGCTTCAACATCCCCGAAGGAAACTAAGTCTGTTGTCCATATTAACGAGCTAAATGCCATCCAATATTGATAGATTTTTAATCTCCTCTAAACTATTGATTCCATTCTATTGTATCTACCAAAGTCTAACAAAAAATATTAAATGATATTTGCCAAAATCATAAAACTTCAAAAAAAGAGAAACAATGAATCAGTCATTCGAGAACTCGACGGGTGCTGGGTCTTAGACACTAGAGCCCAGCATGTCCACTTGATGCATAGTTTGTAGTTTCCTATCAATTCTTCCCAGTCGAGCTGTTGCATGATGTTGAGAAATTAAAATGTCCTGAATTTCCTTTTTGATATCCTACAGAACTAAAACAACTTGTGGGTCTCCTCCCATTTCTTGAAGGTTCATAACGGCCTTTGCTAGGACACATTTAAGTGTCCAGTAAGTGTGGATAGACTCGTGAAAAATGGACAGGTGTCCTCCTCTATTCCCATGATCGTTAATGAATTCCATACGATCATTATGAATTCCATTTCATTTTCCTGATTTTCTATCTCATCCTCTTTGTGGCCGTAGTCTCTCTCCCATCGCAGAATCAGAATGTGGACTTGAGGGGGATTACTTGTAGTATATACTTCAAAATTGTTCTCCATAACCTCTTTTTTGGATTTATTGCCTCTCTTGCTGGAGCCTACCATGGTTTTGACCTGCTTCTGTTTTCATTTTTCCCTGACCTATTGTTTTGCAAAATGTCCTTTTGCCATTTTGTCTGTCCGCATACAAGCGGGAGACTAATTTTATGCAGATTCTCTGATAGAGATTTGAAAGGACTTTTTTTAAATTTAGATAGGCCTTTATATGGTAAGAGAAATTCAATAACAATTTTCATGTAACTATTGGTAGGGCCCACATCATTGCTTTTGTTGTGGAGTGTCGTAGACATGATATTTCTAAGACTAGACTGGGAAAGGACAAGGTTTATATGACCTGATGTCAGAAACCTTAACCCGCTAAGACTCAATTTCATATTAAAATGACAGAGAAGACTCAATTGCATATTAGAATGACAGAGCAGACTCAACGAACAAAGGATTTCATCACCTACCCAAGTGTTTCGAAGACTAGGGTCTACCAAATGAACCCACAAACTATGCATAAACACTATTATGTGACTAGAGAAATGAGACAGTGAACGCGTAATATAGCCACCACCAACATAGATACCAGGGCGGTCATGCATGGCCATACTTGCAATCTCATAGGCTTGAGATACAAAAACCCTCTTAACACAAGACGTACCCAAAAGCAATGGCTTCGTTGGGAGATTGAAACCCTAGGATGAATGACCTATCACCTGCGCTCTCCATTTTTCCTGGTAGTAGTTCCAACGTATTTATCCATGACCAGGAATATTATTTAAACAGTGGTTTAATAAATTACCCCTAAAGGAAAAACCAATAAATAAGGATTTATTTAATTATTCCTAAGGGGTTTCCTGTTTGAACCAAAAATAACTTAATAAAATACGGTTTATTAAATTATTTCTTATAGTGTACTTCAATGATTCTAAATTGTAATGTCCTTTTAGAAAGCCTATATATAAAATATTGGAAAAAAAAGAGATATGAATAAAAATATATTATGTGAAAGTTTTGAAAGAATAGGAATGATTATTATATTTTATTAATTATATAAAATATTGTCATTTTGAACCCATAATAAATTTGAACTTCGTTGCTTTAATTCTGACATTATGAAATATTATTGTTATTGATATATTGTTGGTTTAATTCTGACATCATTAAATATTTTTTTATTATATATTGTTTTTATATTAAAGATCCTTTCGTAGTTTAATTGAATTTTGTTTTTCACCTACTTGTTGTGTGATGTGTTGCCCTCTAATCACTATAGGAAATTCGTAACTCATATCAAGCATCTGTCTCTTGTTACCTATTTATCCCTCATTGTAGTTATTACTATCAACCTCCATTTACCTATTTGTCCCTCACTTTGGTTCTTTCTCTCAGTATCCATGCCCTGTGCTATGCGTACTCGGTAGAAATTTCAAATTCATCAGTTTATTTCTTACAACTGAAGGGCCTAATTTAACTGAACACTTTACCGTTTTAGCTCTCAATCTCACTCTCATAATTTCCTCCTAGCCCTCTAACCGAGGTTAAAGTATTCCTCACTTATTTATGTAACCAATTAACTAAAATCACAGCTTGAGATAGGTATTCTATGTCTCAATGATATCTTTGTCACCCCTTTTTTATAGTCACCCTCACAATCTCACATGTGCTTCATTTTCTGTTCATAAACTCCATTAGTTCACTAGCACATGTTCTCTAGCCTTATCATATCGCTCACACATTCCTCAATATATCTCTTCTCACTTCTCCATCTTCTCTTCTCTCTCATATTTACCTCTTTCTTTGTATATGGCTATTTTTTCTCAACCCCAAGTACATTTCCAAATCATAAAAATTCAGGCTTCCTACTTGAGATGTGTTGTTGACTAGAAATATGCAGAATAGGGACATATACCATAATCCTAGAGATATTTGGTACCACTCATCCCCATTCATATTTTAAGTATTGGTAGTTGGGAAGTTCAACTACTAAATGACATATCTAGACAATTAATGTGGGTAAGATATAAAATTCTGAAATCCCCCTTACAACTTTCTCTTCAGAGATCAAGATACATGTTAGTTGCTCTCTTCATCTATTTTAGAAATATATGAAACGAGAGTTAATATTTACATCAAATGAAGTATTTAAAGGTACCCAAGATGGTCATTCCAACATTATCAATCTTACCTACATATTACGAAACATGTGGTTCAAAAAGTGGTTTAATAATCACCTCCCCATTAAAGGAACACCATTCTCGAGGTTCTACTATTCATAATAGAAGATATGCATAACAAAAAAAATTGGGTATTTCATTTTAATGGGATCCTTGAATTACCATGTTACCTCATTTGTTCCAAGTGTTTCCATTTCACCTTGACCTACAAGATGTCTTGATTCCAAAGGAAGTTCCCTCTCTTATCAAGCAGGCACTGACGATTTGGTTGAAACTCCCGTTCGAGTTCCACTTATATCACAACCCAATCGATATTATGATCAACATCCTAAACGCATTTCTTAAGAAAATATAGATCTTACGGTACATGTATTATTATGTTAGAAGGTAGGGGAAACCAATACGCTATTGGCATAACTCTCTCTACAAACTCAAAGGGTCAACAATAACATGGTGCCAATGTGGCACCTAATCCCACATTGAAATAAAATTTCTTAGGTTTGACATTGAAATACACAAGCTCTCCTACTTGAAATTCCTTATGAATTTTGTTCTGATCTGCATAACTCTTTTATTAATTTTCTACCACTTTTATATTCAAATTTATATTTGTCACTTCTTATACCATTTGTTTTAAGTTATATCATAAAATTATAATCCAATCCTTTAGATTAACCTAGTTGATTGGAATATTACATTTTCTTCCATATAATGCTTCAAAGAGACTCACTTTTAGTGAATCCTAATAACCATTATAATAAGAAAATTATACCATATGTAAGTAGTATTCCCACTTCTTGTGTTTATTCCTAAAAAACATACTTAACATATCCTCTAACACTTGTTTCACCCTTTTTGTTTTTTAATCTATTTAATATGATAAAATATCCTAAATTCCAACCATGTCAAAAATCCTGCAAAGAAGTCTTTATAGAAATTTGAAGTAAACTTGGCATCCTCATTAGATATGATTTTCTTTCAAATCCCATGAAACCTAAAATATCTTTCATAAAAATATGGGCAATATAGATTTCGTTATAGGTGGAATTCATAGGGATAAATTGAGCTACCTTTCTCAATTTATCCACCACCACCATCGTTTCTCATGTTTCTTGGGGTTCTTGGTAGATTAGTGATGAATTTCATAGATATGAATTCCTACTTCCATTCTAGACTTCTTATTTATTTCAACAAACCTTCTAGATGCTTATGTTCAAGTTTAACTTGCTAGCATTCCAAACATTTCAAAATATATGCAACAATTTATTTCTTCCTTCTATGCCAATAAAATAACATTTTGGTGGATGCTACCTCTTTTGATAACCTGAGTGATTTGAATAATTCCTATAATGGAGTTTTTCCATTATGATCGTCTTCAAGTATGCTAAATTTGGTATGTACAATCTACCTGTGCATATGAAGAAGTCATCTTATTTTATCTAATACCCTTTTTCCATTGGCCAATGTGATCTTGCTCCAAGTAATTACTAAAATTATATTTACTACAATTGGCATAAATTCCATGCTCCCTTAGCACCTAGAATACCATCTTGAATTGTTCTTTATGCTTCTCTTTGGTCCTTGAACACTAAAATATACAAATCTATCCAAATACTTACTAAAGATAATGTTCATGAGACATATAAGTATATGAGACACACAATAATATCACGTATTATATATATATATATATATATTCTTCCTAAATACTTAACACAAATTCAATTAAAAACACATACATATTATACAACTTATATAGTATAGGAAGCTCTCAAGTGAACATTTCGAGAAAATTTAGACTTTATAACTTGTTGTAGTTGCTGCAACACCACCCAAAACTTTGGGTATATTCAAAATTTCAAGTCCCCCTCTACTTTTTCAGCACATTAAGGCTTCGATCTGGCCTTTAGTCCGTTAATTTCTGCATGACATTTTCGTGCCAAAACCCGTCGTTGCACCCATTCATACGATGCAATCTACATACGCTTGTCTTGTTGTCTCATAATTGTGCTAGCATCTAGGGGTTTTGGCTACTGCATAGAGAGTTGAGATTTCTTCTGGGGATTCGAATCTAGGTTGACCGTGGTAGTCATCACCAATCCATGGGTGGGGCACTGAGTCTGGATGGGTAAGGCTTCAATTTTTCTTACCTTGTGCTGATCATATTAGGGTTTGAGAGAAATCCTAGCTTGTCCAAAGGGTAGTCCTCTTTCCTATCTTAACCTAATTCACACTCCCCTATGCTTCCATTCCTATTGGCATCATATGACATCACAGTGAGATTCAATGCCTAGTATATTCCCCTAATTTCTTGGCAGATCCTACCCCTTAGCATGTGCATTAGGGTTTGCATGAACTGTATGCCCCTTTGCATCCTTGTAGCCCAAGATGCGTGAGATTAATAATCCATCCTTGCTTTGATTTTAATCCCCACCCTACAAATGAATGGTCCTATCTATTTCAAGGAGCCTCCTCTGTGAATGCATCATCACCTTGTGACATCATGAAGTATCAAGATCCACTGCAATGAATAGATACATGAAAAATCGTGAGTTTTAAGCCGGTCTCCAATCCTAAGTGTGCTTAAACAATCAATTTAATTTGTAACACCTTAGTTTCGATAATCCAATATTGATGCTCCTCAAGTGAATTATTTTATTCGGTCATTTGTTTGTTCTTGTCACTACCGAGAGCTAACTTGTTTTTAACCCACCACTTTCAGGAAATTTTTCAAATATGTCATAAGTGTACATTGAACGATGTAACAGTTTCATTAAGGATCCATTTACATGACACCATTAAAATACTCTACAAGATTGGGTTCTAATTGTCCATGTGAGCTACACAAACTCTTCAAGGGAATTTTGAATATGACACGATGATACCATCTCCAACACACAACGATTTTGCAACATATGGTATAGTTTGTGTTAAATATGGATAGAGGATTAATTCCTTTGACTATAGACCATATTAACGCACTCAAAAGCCTTAGAATTTTCATGGTTAACCACCATAAAGGCCAGTGCACTTCAAAGAAATGCATAAGGACGAACATAATGAAGGAGATGAAAGGTATATCCCTATTTTGGATTGACATTAGAGGTGCATGTCAGAGAGGATGTTTCAAGCGCATCCAAGGTATTAAGAGGCTGAGTCAGAAATACACATTTAACACAGATAAAGGGGCCATGCACAATAGCTATTTCAACACGAACCATGGAAGAAGGCCTTCAAATGATCAATACTAATGATGATGCATTGTGAAAATGTATTGGGTACTGCGTAGCAGTGTTGGCATCAAATAGGCGGATTTAACGCTACATGTTATGCCCATTCATCGAGTGGTGTTTCAACACAGAAACACAGACACGCTAAGAAAAACACATTTACATATGCATTCAGCAATGAGGAGAAACAATGTCTGATTTATTTTTCAACATCATAGGATGATGGGATACACATGCTAACACACAACGTTTGTGTGATTACATGCCTACGGAGATGGTGAAATCCTCTGCACCACACCACCGTTAGGCCAACCACATCGTTTTAAAATCACATTTTTGTCCACTAATGCTACTGTGCAGTGGTGACATATGCTCTACACTTCCTGGTAACCATTAACCAGACTTAGAATGATGGGTATGGAGGGACCCGAGAGACTCAAGTTTGTGGACCGATCTGTCACTCCCAAGACGAAAAATGAATGTTGTTGCCTTTCCAGATGCATCGATGACTCTGTGAAAGTTTTGAGATAGTTTCTCATCCACGAAGCTTAAGAAAAAATGTGAATGAAGGGTCGTCAAGGTAGCGTTGCTTTCTTAACCTTCACAGTCGGTCAGTGGCATCTCATCTATCTATGTTCAGCATTTGCTGACGAGAAAATCACGCCCAGAGGGAGATAAATGTTTTTCCATGGTTCAACAGGGGTAGCCAGAAGGCACTGTGCCATCAAGTCGTGCAGTCTTAATTATTTTGATGTAGCGACAGGTGTGACCCAGCCCCAAACACAGTTGTGCGACCTCCTTTCAAGTTGCAGACCTCCACAGGTTGTGAATTCACAAGCCTGAGACACGAACATAAGGTTCGACCTTTTGGGAGCTGCGAGCGACTTCCATGGGTCGCTATCCTTGCCCAGGTCACCAAGTTGTACTCCTAAAACAAAGGTAGAAACATTGAGGTGTGACCTTGCGACTGTCACAAGTGAAAACCTCCTTTAAAGTCACATCCTCTCAAAAATCCTCTGAGGTCGCACATCATAGTCTTGTCTGAGTGGATAATAGAACGTAGAATTAGATTTATAATCCCTACTCCTCGTCATCACTATCCTAACACACCCTTGTTTGATAGTGAAATGCAAGGGCATAAGGTGTAATTCACATTTATTAAAGGTCAGAGGATGGGTCTACCTATGGTAGATATGAAAGGGGCATCTCACCAAATGTGCAGCATAAATGAAATTGTGCATAACATACAAATTGAGAAATAATGCATTATTGTCATAGGGTTTCGACATAATCACTATTGGAAAGGAATATTAAGCTAAATAAAACTATATTCATGTGGTACATGATTAATAACCTCTTTTGTTTACGGGGTTTGAATGAAAGTGGTGAATTGTGAAATTCTCTTGAACAATGTGGTGCCATGAATACACCTGGTAATGCATGCAGATGAACATCGACTAACATTTCAATTCCTCTCCCCATTACATGACTAAACAAGCCTAGTATGAGCATGCAAGAGTTGTACATACGTTCTTTTGTAGAAAAGGAATATACAAGCATCCAAATTGATTTTAAATTTCCATAAATGTGTTATTTTTGTTAGGTGAAGAAAGTTATTGTCTTCCTCGAGAAGCTGCAAAACTCGAAAACTCATGTCATGTGGATGCTCAGAGGACTAAACATCGCTAGCCTAATCATCAACTCGTGCAAATTCCCTTGGCGCTACAATGGAATTGGTAGCAGGTAGAAGTTTTTGGTCCACGTGGAAAAAGCTAAGGTTTTTTTCTGGCAAGTAAGGTGGCTCCTTTCAAAACTCGAAAAAACTTCACTATAATCTCAAAGGCTCATCTATCACCGAATCATGCGCGTGGGACTAATGCACAAGAAAAAACATCGCGTTTTTCAAGGCCTGAGCTCTCCAAAAGGAAATGTAATAGAAAAACCCTAGGTCGTGATCTCTTAGGTCATAGACCTCATCAAATCACAGGTCGCAAATAGCCTCAGGCTGTAGATAACCTCAGGTCACAGGTCACAAATAGCTCTGGGTCACAAATGCTCCTGGTCGTAAGCCAACCCAACAGTTGGGGAGATAAAGAGTCAAGGGTAACAAAAGGGTCACTTCAGCCTATATGTACGGCTTCGGGAAATCAACTAATGGAATTTTAGCACTAAAGTTGAGGCGAGGAAGAGATGGCGAATTTGTTCTTGAGAGCTAAAGGCACTCAAATCTTAGTATCAACAAGAGGGCGCAGTATTCAGGCTAGGGTTTTGGTATCATACATTGAGGTGAATAGCCCATGTTCCACTATTGGGTTTTGACGAGTTGAAAAATATGTATTTGAAGTTACAGGAGCATTAATAAGATTCTCTTTTTCTGGCATTGATTCACATTTTTGTTTATGGTGGTAGTACTAGCTGTCTAATATTTCACTATCTATATGTGTGCTTTCATACACGCAATTGGTTATGGACCGATTCATAGTGGTTGCATGTATGTTTTGCTTTTGAATCTATGTTTACTTATTTCTTTCCATGCCAGTGATCTATTGTGAACTATTTTGCATTTAACTTCTGAAATTTTCTCTTTCATTTACATATAACTAGGTTTTGGTTCACTGATACCTCTCATGGTGTACCCCCTTTTATTTGATGCTTACACTTTCTTATATCTCTTTCTTTGTTTCGTCAATCTCGGGCTTCTTTTGCCTCACTGATTGGACATTTTTCCCTTGTCTCCACTTCATCAACTTCCTATCTGAAAAACAAGATTGGAAACACTTATGGCGGCAGTCGGGCCCACGTACTGGATGGGGCTCCTATCCAAAATGGTTTGAGGTCTAATTGGGACCTTTCACTAGGGAGACTCCCTAGTTATTGGTGGTACAATTTTGCCTGTCAATATTTTGGTGCTAGAAGGAGGGTCAGATGACAAGCTGAGCCCTTGGAGCTTGCAGTTAGTCTCATATATGTAAATGGTTCATCCCCAAATTATTCTCCCAAGATGTTTATCAGGTTTATCTATTTCTCAATGCTCAATCCCTGATGAACCTCTATATCACTTGTCTCAGTTAAAGTTCGATGGTGAGAATGGAATTTCCATAACCGAGCACCTTTTCGATTTCCTTGAGTTTTGTGTGTATTACAAAATTGATGATGATGAGCTGGTTTGTGTGCTCTTCTCCCTCACTATTGAAGGTTGCATTAAGCAATGGTGTCATACGTTGCCAACAGCTTCCATCCATTCATTCGAGCAACTCATCGGTGAATTTCAACAAGATTTTTACATGTACGATTTTCAAAACATATTAATAAGGACAAATGAGATCACAATGAAACCTCAAGAATATCTAGAGGAGTTTTCTATTAGATTTGTTCATCCTTTTTTTGAGTTCCGTAAAAGATATTTCAATTAGGCATATTTAATTGAATAGTTTTGATAGGTGGTTCTCATTTCTCTGTAAGACATTCAATCTATAACAAATCCTGATACTTATGTTTATTATTATAATCCTCAAGTTACCAGTTGTCTAGGTTCTATCCCTAATATTTCCATGCCCATCTCTCCGGGTTCAGAGCAAATTCATCTCTCCCAGAAGGAAATTTCTATTTGGGACATTTCTCTTCCTCCTTGAGATTTTCCACATAATGGAGTTTCAGTCATGAATAGTTTAAGTGATGATAAACTTGTACAGGAAAATGAATCATGTTGTATCACCTCTGAATATTTCATACACCCTTTCAAATAAAAACTTGAAAACTAGGTTGACATAACATCTCTCCCTGTTGATGAAACCAATATTGAGTCCACTAAACATGTGCCTCGATCCAGTTCTAAATCCCATTCACTTACTGACAATGAATTTAGCCTTGTCCCAAATCAAGTTGATTTCACTGCAAAATCCTTGGACCATGACATGCATTCGGGTTCATGGGCCTCTCTAGATGACTCTGGCTTGCGAGATGAAAGTACTTCTATGATTGGTACCCCTGCATCTGAATCATTTCATCCATTACTCCTTGATTCATTTCTTGAGTCTGCCACACCAGAAATTTCTTCAAATCATTCAGAACTGTCTCATGTTGGCGATGATGGCAGTGATGAACATGAGGGTGGTGTTTCACAATCATATTACAAAATTAATGAATGTCTTATTTCTGATCTCTTTCACCTGCAATATTTAAACGGCCTAGAAAGTGACCCTATGTCCCAATGATCTCAAGATGTTTCTCGTATTGATTCATCCCCATTTTTAACCATAGAGGAGCCTAATATACCAAGTACACAACCTGATCAAATAAGTGGCTCCAATGATTATTATTTATCTGAAAATGTATTTACTCACACCTCTATTGATTGTCATTTGTATCTATCTATTGACCCTATGAAGCCACCAAAAGTTGATGATTGACCTTTAGATGATTCAGGGAACCATTAGGAAGTTGAGGCAATTCATCTTCCGCTGATGGTTATCTCAGGTTCTCACGATCATGATGAGACCCCTCAAACAAGTCGAACTAGGGTTTATGGAATTAGGGTTTTTGAAATTATGATTCACATGTACAAGACTCCTCTCAGCATAACCATGCCGGATGTCAGTTCATCTAGGAAAGCCTTCGATTCGAGTGATGTTTATTTAAGCATGTATTTTCATCCCCTAATAGCTGATATGCAGCAACTTCTATACACTAATTTGTTCACTAGAAGAAGGACACCGACCATTGTCTCAAATCTTTTTGGTTTTTTCCCAGCTAGTACAGATTACAGTCAAGTACAAACATATAATGTTTTACAAACCTCTCTATTGCCTGAAAATATTCTGGTCAATTCATCTCATCCTGGGAACTCTATAATAAGTTGATATGTTTGACTCTCAATCTGTCAGTCTTTAAATGTCTGATCGAATTAATAATAAGCTCACTAACAGTTGTCCAGTCACCAAAAATAATGACCACATGCATTCGCTAATTGATCTCACTAAACCACGGAAGTTTGGAAGCCCCCTGTTGGAAGGTCCAGAGTTTTTCTAGGATGGTGAGGAACTTCATCCCCCACTGATGGTTCCATCAAGTCCTTACGTCCCCAACAAAACCTACGGACAAATTCAAACAAGAGTTTCCAAAATTAGGGTTTCTTCACTTGGATTCTCAAGCATCTCAACGTTGCCTAGCGGGCGCTTATTTTCCCCATTCCATCAAATTGATCATCCTCAATATCATGATGAGATTAATGGCTGGCTTGATGGACCCTATCCGATAAATATATCTACAAGTAGGCAATTTCTTACCTCAATTCCGTTAGATCTAGGGTTTTGTATGAATGGATGTGTGTCAATTATAGATGATTTTAGGTTTCAAGTACATATTCATGTGTATCAGGACAAAATTACAATTCATATTGAACAATATATTTTGTCATGTTCTTTGGTAGATAGCCATGACCTTCTTTCATTGCACATGCTTTTCAGGTAAGCCTTATTGTCGGTGCACAATTTTGTATTTTGGTTCTGATTGCGAACATTTTTGTTCTTGCAGGTTGGGAACTAATGTAATGGCTGCACTGTAAATTTGATTTCACATAACCCAACCACCTCTCCAGTTAATTAGGGTTTTAGGTTTAGGCTAGCTAGAGTATATTAATAAATGTTTACTAGTTCGAGTTGTTTATTACAGTTTACTTTCTATGTTTTTCTTTGTGGTTTAAAATTATGTTTATTTCCTTTTCCTTACGGCAAGTAGATTTATGCATTATATTTTCACTCACGCTCTTGCATTTTCTCAATGTTGCACAGCATTCAGATAATTTCTGCATGTGATTTGCCTTGTTTTTCACCTACAACTGGTTGATTCCTCTCACACGTGGTATCGCATTGGACCATAAGCCTTGTCTATTGCATCACGTCGTACACATTCCTTCTTGCATCATATGCATTGGCCGTTAATATAGCTTGGAAATTTTATGTATATTGCATGACTCTGCATGAGCCCTCATCAAAACCGGAGGCTTCAAACCCTCGGTGCCCTGACTAGCCCTCTTACTCATCCCTGCACAAGTTTGAAGACAGATGGATTGATTTGCATCTTTGCATGCATTGAAACCCTAAAGGTATTCCTTACTTTCCTTGTCATAATTGCTAAAAACCTAACTCTATTATGTGTGTGAGGTTGTGGTGGTTGCCCCAAGAGGCAGCTTCTCTCAAAACTAATCATCAGAGTCACGTTCTGAGCATCATTCCTACGAGTCTAATTCATTAGTCACAGAGATACGAGTAAGTTTCTTGTGGGGAACCCTAATCAGTTTAAATGACCAATAATCATAACCTGAACCTTGTGCTCATCATAGTCTTGAATATTTCAACGACGTGTCACATGCTTCACCTATTAGCTAGAGAAGGGATGTGAAGGCTTGGCATGAAGGCAAACCCTAAATCAGAATATCTTTCAATTTCTTTCAAACAAGAAACAAACTCTCTTTGCAAAAAAAAAAAAGTCAGGATCCCTCGTCCGCCCTAGGTAAATAATTTCCATGAATAATAAGTGCCATGACCACATAAAAATAAGTGATATAAGCACATGAAATACATAAGGGTAAAGTATTGAGAAAGGTTTCCTGTGCAGAGAGGTAATGAAACAACTCCACCGAGGTACTGACCAAGCTTGCTGGAAGTGGAGCAATGCTTGTGATTTCTTAAAGTGACTCCGTCAGGGTACTGTGCATGCTTGCTGGCAGCGGAACAACACCATAATATTATCTTAAAAAATATGGATATAATAAGCCCTCTGCCTAGTCCTCTACATCATCATCAACTCCTGGCATGCGTGAGTTTCTACATGGGCATTTACTGATTAACAAGAGCTAGCTAAGGCACAAAGGGAAGGCATATATGTAATGGTCAAAGTAGGGTAGGATATAGCCACAGTTCCTGTCTGATATCCCCTTGCATCACCATAAAGACTTAAAAAAGTGTAGGGACGTTGACAGAAATGCTAGATTCAACGATTTGTTCGCTAATTGTTGTAGCTACTACAATACCACCCAAAAATTTGGGTATATTCAAAATTTAGGGTCCTCCTCTGTTCACTCGTGCCATTAAGGCTCTGACCCGACCTTCATTTGGTTAATCTCCCCATGACCTTTTCCTGCAAAACTCGTCACTGCGCCCATTCATAATTGTGCCATGGTTTGGGGGTTTTGGCTACTACATAGGGAATTGAGATTTCCTCTGGGGATTCTAGGCTAGGTTGACCGTGGTATCCATCACCGATCTATGGGTGGGGCACTGAGCCTGGATGGGTAAGGCTTCAATTTGGCTTACCTTGTGTTGATCATGCCAGGGTTTGATAGAAACCCTAGGTTGTCCAAAGGCTAGTCCTTTTTCCTGTGTTAACCTAATTCACACTCCTCTACAGTTTCATTCCCATCGACATCATGTGACATCATAGTGAGATTTAATGCCTAGCCTATTCCCCTAAATTATTAGTAGATCCTACCCCTCAGCATGTGCATTAGGGCTTACATGAACTGCATGCCTATTTGTATCCCTGTAGCCCAATATGCATGTGATTAATAATCCATCCTTGCTTTGCTTTTAATCCCCACCCTCCAAACGCATGGTCCTATTTAGTTCAAGGAGACTCCTCTTTGAATGCATCGTCATCTTGTGGCATCATGAAGTATCAATATCCACTGCAATCAACAGATACGTGAAAACTCATGAGTTTTAAGCTGGTATCCAAACATAAGTGTGCTCAAACAATCAATTTAATTTGTAACATCTTAGTTTGGATAGTTAAATATTTATACTCCTCAAGTGAATTATTTTATTCGGTCATTTGTTTTTCCTCATCACTACCCAAAGCTAGCTTGTTTTTAAGCCACCACTTTCAGGAAATTGGTCAAAGATTCCATCAATATACATTGAACGATGTAAGAGTTTCATTAAGGATCCATTGACACGACACCATTAAGATACTTTATAAGATGGGGTTATAATTTTCCATGTGAGCTACACAAACTCTTCAAAGAAGTTTTTGACACATTGATACCCTCTCCAACACCCAACGATTCTTCGACATATGGCGTAGTTGGTGTTAAATATCGATAGAGGATTAATTCAATTGACTATAGACCATATTAGTGCACTCAAAAGCCTTATAATTTGCATGGCTAACCAACATAAAGCACAACACACTTCAAATAAATTCGTAAGGATGAAAATGATGAAGGAGATGAAAGGAATATGTTTGTTTTTGATTGACATCAAAGGTGTGTGTCAGAGAGGATGTTTCAAGCACAACCAAGGTATTAAGAGGCCGAGTGGGAAATTCACATTTAACACAGATAAAGGTGCCATGCACGATAGCTATTTCAACACGAACCATGGAAGAATTCCTTCAAATGAGCAATACTATTGAGGATGCAATGCAAAAGTGTATTGGGTACTACGTAGTAGTGTTGTAATCGAGCAGGCGAATTTAACGTTACATGTTATGCCCATTCCTCGAGTAGAGTTTGAACACAACAACACAGGCACACCAAGAAAAACACATTTACATATGCATTCAATAATGAGGAGGAACAATGTCTAATTTCTTTTTCAACATCACAAGGTGATGGGATATGCATGCGAACACACAACGTTTGGGTGATTACGTGCCTGTGGAGAAGGTAAAATCCTCTGCACCACACCACCGTTGGGGTGACCACTGTGTTTTAAAATCACATTTTTTTCAACTGATGCTACTGTGCATCAACGATATATGCTCTAATGCTTCCTGGTAACCGATAACCAACCTGACAATGATGGGTATGGAGGGACTTGAGAGACTCGAGTTCGTGGACCGATGTGCCACTGCCAAGATGACAATTTAATGTTCTTGACTTTCCAGATGCATCGACAGCTCTGTGAAGGTTGTGAGATAGTCACTCATCCATGAAGATGTAGAAAAGATGCTTATGAGCGGTCGTCAAGGCTGCACTGTTTTCTTAACCTTATTTGTTGATCGGTGGCATCTCATCTCTCCGAGTTCAACATTTTTGGATGAGAAAATAATGCCCAGAGGGAGATAAATGTTTTTCCATGGTTCAGTAGGGGATGTTAGAAGGCACTATGCAATCAAGTAATGCAGTCATAATTATTTTTCAATAGTGATAAGTGCGACCCAGCCCCAAATGTGATTGTGTGACCTCCTTTCAATTCGCAAACCTCCACAGGCCGCGAATTCGCAAGCCTGAGATACGAATATAAGGTGAAACCTTTTGGGAACTGCGACTATGCGACTTCCATAGGTCGCTATCCTCACCCAGGTCGCCAAGTCGCACTCCTCAAACATAGGTAGAAACGTTGAGCTGCAACCTTGCGACTTCCGCAAGTCGCAACCTCCTTTCAATTCGCAACCTCTCAAAACTTCTCTGAGGTCTCACATCATATTCTTATACTAGTTCATAAAAGAATGTAGAATTGGCTTTATAATCCCTACTCCTCATCATCACTATTGTAACACACCCTTGTTTGATAGTGAAATTCAAGGCAATGAAGTGTAATTCTCATTTATTAAAGGTCAGAGGAAGGGTCTACATACGATGGATATCAAAGGGACATTTCACCAAAATGTCTAGCATTAATGACATTGTGCATAACATACGAATTGAGAAATAATGCATTGTTGTCACGGGATCTCAGCATCATAAGTATTGGAAAGGAATATTAAGCTAAATCAAACTATATGTTTTCGGTCATGTGGGACATGATTAATAACCTCATGTGTTTCTACAGTTATAATGAAAGTAGTGAACTGTGGAATTCTCTTGAACAATGTGGCACCATGTATACACCCAGTAATGCATGCAGATGAATGTTGACTAACATTTCAAGTCCTCTCCCCATTACATGATTAAATGAGGCCAGTATGAGCATGCACGAGTTGTACATATGTTCTTATGCAGAAAAGGACTACATAGGGCTCCAAATTGATTTTAACTTTTCATAAATGTGTTATGTTTCTAATGTTTTATTCTAAACACATATACATATATGGCTAATTGAATTTGTTTTCTTGGAGGTAGCATGAGGAAGCTATAGTGTTTACATAAGTGAATAAAGTTGTTGTCTTCCTCCAGAAGCTCCACAACTCGAAAAATCATGTCATGTGGATGCTCAGAGGACTGAACATCACTGGCCCAATAATCAACTCATGCAAATTCCCTTGGCACTACAATGGAATTGGTAGCAGGTATAAGCTATTGGTCCGCATGGAAAAAGCTAGGGTTGTCCTCTGGCAAGCAAGGCGGCTCCTTGCAAGACTCGAAAAAAACTTACTATAAGCTCAAAGGCACGTCTGACACCCACTAATGTGCATGGGACTAATGCACAGAAAAACACATCGTGTTTTATAAGGCCTGAGCTCTCCAAAATGAAGTGTAATAAAAAACCCTAGGTCGCGACTTCGTAGGTCACCGACCTCCTCAACTCGTAGGTCACAAATATCCTCATGTCACAGATGACCTCAGGTTGTAGGTCATAAATAGCCTCAGGTCGCAAATGGTCCTAGATAGAAGCCAACCCAATGGCCGAGGAGAGAAAGAGTGAAGGGTAAATGAAGAGTCACTTCGGCCTATATGTATGACTTTAGGAAATAAGCTAATGGACTTTTAGCACTTGAGTCTAGGTGAGGACAAGATGGTGAATTCGTGCTTGAGAGCTAAAGGGACTCAGCTCTTCATATCAAGAAGAAGGAGCAGACATAGCAAGGCTATGGTTTTGGTATCATGCATTGAGATGAATAGGCCATGTTCCACTATTTGGTTTTGACGAGTTGTAAAATATGTATTTGAAGTTGTAGCAACATTAATAATAGATTCTCTTTTTTTGGCACTGATTAACATGTTGTCTTCTGGTGGTAGTACTAGATGTATAATATTTCACTATGTCTGTACATGTGCTTTCATACATGCAATTGGTTATGGATTGATTCATAGTGGTTGTATGTATGTTTTTCTTTCAAATCGGTGTTTACTTGTTTCTTTCCATGCCAATGATCTATTGTGAACGATTTTGTAGTTAAATTCTGATATGTTCTCTTTCATGTACGTTTGATTGGGTTTTGGTTGACCAATACCTCTCATTGTGTACCCTCTTTTATTTTTTCTTAGACTTGCTTATATCTTTGTCTATGGTTCATCAATATTGGGTTTCTTTTGCTTCACTGGTTGGTCATTTTACACATGTCTTTGCTTCGTCACCTTCCCATCTGACAACCAAGCTTAGAAACACTTATGGCAGCACTCGAGCCCACATACCGGATGGGGCTCCTATCCCAAACAGTGTGAGGTCTAATTGGGACCTTTCACCGGGGAGACCCCCTAGTTGTTGGCGGTACAATATTTCTCGTTAACAAGACTATATTATATTTCTTCCTCTCAAAAATAGAAATAAATAATAACCTAACAAAAGGAATAAGATAATGTAGCTAGAATTTAAGTGATAAATTAGTAAGAGTTAGAATTGAATATATGAATTGATATTTCTTCCTCTGAAAGAACTAGATAAATGATAACCCAAACAATAACCTAATTTAGCTAGAATTTAAGTGATAACTAGGTAAGTTCTTGATCAACCATTTTATTTTAATTTACATTCTAGATTTTAGGCAATTTATATAAAAGTTAAAAGAAATATATATATATATATATATATATATATATATATATATATATATATATATATATATATATATATATATATATATATATATATATATATATATATTATTTAATTGAGTTTTTAAGAGTTTGAAAAGTTATTATGTTAATAGGTTTGTATGTTTTGAAATTGGGTTTTTTAAATTTTAATTTAACTATCAATTACTAATAATTATTAAGTGGATGGTAGAGATTTAATTTTAACATGATATTCTAGAATAATTTTAATAGTTACATATAAAATAAATTGATTAATTAAAAGATGTCATATGGACAAGTGTGAGATATAAAATAAATTATGTTTTTTTTAGCATGCCCTATTATCAAGTCATGATATTGGCTTATTGTATTGTAACAAATTAAAAATATGCAAAGTAAAGTAGGGATGAATCTTAGTGAATACCAATCTTCTTGTATATTTTTTAAATATATATATATATATTTAATCAATATATGTATTAATAGTATAATATAAAATTTGATAATACAAGATGATGTTTATTATGAATTGATCCTAGTTTATATATTTAAAAATTAATTGATTTAAAATAATATTTAATATATTATTAAATTTTTTATATGTTAAATTAAATTATTAATAAATTATAAATAAATTATTTTTTTTAAATAATATTTTATTAACTATTATGTAAACTTAATTATAACTTTATTTTTTTAAGCTTACACCAAAAACACCATGTGAATACTTGTTTGGGTTAGAAAAAAAACAACTCTGGCATATCCATGTGTGACTACAGCTTCAGCAACAAGGGTTTTTCTTTAGCTGTTTTTAGTCTTTTAATGTTTTTTCCCAATTTAGTCAAAATTCGAACTTCTGTATGTGCAAATTTTACGCAACCTTATTTAATCATTTTATTCTCTAACTTCAATTTTAAGGGATGTTAACGAGTCGGTTCCGTTCATCGGAGAAATTACACTACCTAATGACATCTCCTATAGATAACGAGTTGATTATATATCCTCTGATTTGCTAATTGGGAGGGGGAACCAAACTAGGTCAATACCTGGTATTTATTTCTTCCTAACTACTTAACTGCATGAATTCAATTAAAAACACATATATATTATAAAATTTATATACTATAGGCAACTCTCAAGTAAACATTCCCACAACTGATAACTTAGTAAGAGTTAGAATTTACTATATAAAATGATATTTCTTCCTCTCAAAAAGCTAGATAAATGATAACCTAAAGAATAACCTATTGTAGCTATAATTTAAGTGATAACTCACTAAGTTTTTGGTCTTCAATATTTTATTTTAATTTACTTTCTAAGTTGGAATTTATATAAAAGTTTAAAATTAAAAAAAAAAAAAAAAAAAAAAAAAAAAAATTATTTAATTTAGTTTTTAAGAGTTGGAAAAGTTATTACCTTAATAGTTTTGTATATAAGTTGAAAAATTATTATATTAATAGGTTTGTATGTTTTGAAATAGGATTTTAAAAATTTTAATTTAATTATCAATAACTAATAACTATTAAGTGGATGGTAGGGATTTAATTTTAACATAATATTCTAGAACAATTTTAACAAGTGATATTTATCTCAAAAATAACTTTTTTTTTTAATTAAATTGATTAATTAAAAAATATCATATGAACAATTATCTCATATAAAATAAATTAATATTTTTTTTTAACATGCCGTATTGACAAAGTCATGATATTGGCTTATAATATTATAACAAAATTACAAATTAAGAATATATCAAATAAAATAAGGATAACTCTTAGTAAATACAAATCTTGTTTTATATATATTTAGATATATATATTTAACCAATATATTTATTATTATTATAATATAAAATTTAATAATACAAGATAGATGCTTAATATTATGAATTGATTTTAGTTTATATATTTAAAAAGTTATTATTATGAATTGATTGTAGTTTATATATTTAAAAAGTAATTAATTTAAATTATATTTAATATATTATTAGATTTTTTATATGTTAAATTAAATTATTAATCATTTATAAATATATTAATATTTTTTTTAAATAATGTTTGATTAACTATTATGTAAACTGAATTATAATTTTATTTTTCTTAAAGCTTAAATGAAAAACACAGCGTGAATACTTTTTGGTTGAAAAAACAAAAAACGAAAAAACAACCATCCATATCCAAATTTATTATTCGCTAATCTTTTTTCTTTATATCAAATTGCGAATCTAATATTCCCCATAATTTTGGCATGTTGATTTGCGAAGAGATCGTTGCAAAGAGACTAGATGTTCACATTTTGAGAATTTTAAGAAACCCATTTTCGGAATTTAAAAACATGAACATGCGTTGAACTAAAATAATGGTCGTCTCGCCTTAACATTAGTTGAACTAAACTAATGGTGGTCATCGTGTTTTTCGAACTGACATTAGTTGAAGTTAACTCACGGTCATCTTGTTTTTCCAACGCCAACGCTCAATAATTTTAATTTGCCTCCGTACTTGTACCTCCGTACTTCTCACCGTATATTCATTTCTTCTCGTGGTTGCCTCACAGATTATCTGTGTTCATCTGGATTTGTACACGATGGCCGACAGATTAGAAAACGCGAGGGATGACGAGTACGAACCAGGGAAAAATTTCTATGCTGATGGCGATGACGACTTTGATGGTCTCTATGCAAATATTCCAATCTCCATGCACACTAGTAATAATAACCCTCCCCCACCTCCTGCAGTGTCCACCCATGAAATCCAACCGCTTGCTCAGCTGATGCCAAGAGAAGAAGAAGACCGAAAAATCAAAGAGTTCATTAGAAGATCAGAGATGGATTGGAAAAGGCAAAGCACCTGCATCTTTCTTTGATTTCGTTCTTATTATTTTAATTTATTTTCACAGATATTTTATTATTACTGTTATTATTCTTACAGATATTATTATTCTAGAACAGGAGCCTGATATGTTATTATTCTTACAGATATTTGAGAACAGGAGTGCAAGGACAAAGACGGCAAGGGCGAGGGCGAGGGCGAGGGCGAGGGCGAGGAAGAGGTGTAAATTATAAGGAAGCAGACATAGTTCACAAACAACCTTCGGCTGGATACGTTTGTCATAGATGTGGGGCAGCTGGTATAACAACAGAAGCTTCATTGATATTATCACAAATATTGTATTTATTTTTATTATTATTGTTATTATTTAATTGTATTTATTTTTATTATTATTTAATTTTAATTTTAAGTTTATGACTAAATTAGATATCAAATTGCTGTATGAATTTTTTTTATAACAAAATAATATTTTTGTAAAATTGGTTAATTTGCTAGTGAAATAGGTTTGTAGATTTTAGAATATTTTAGAAATTTAGTAAATAAAAACTTTTAATTTTTTATTTTCAAAATATTCCAAAATCTATAATATAATTATTTTCTTTTATTTTTTTAAGAATTATACTAGCCATATAAACATGTACTTAAAAAAATTATTTTTCTCTTGCAACAGAACAACATTACATTTATTATTGTCCAAGGAATACTACATTATTTATTTAATTGATATTAGCTAACTCACATCATTAAATTAGAAATGTTTACTGGCTAACATCATCATTGAATTACATATTCATTTTTGGAATACCATTTTTGAATATTTAACCTAAATAATTTGACTTGAAGTTGAGGTTTTGCAGAAAGGCGTTTGAGAGGGCCATCAAAGGCATCCCCACATTACAAAGCAGTCCAGAAGTTAATCCTGCATCGACACCCACTGTTGTACCGCCTAATAATTATGTTCAAGTTGCCTATGTTCAGCAAGGTAGGAAGTTTGAAGAGACTAAACAGCAAAGCGGAACTACACATGAGATCCACAAAAGCATATCAGCAGGTACTATTTAGAAAGGACCTCCATTATTTCTCCCAATATAATTTAAAACCCATTCCAAAAAATTTAGCGTGTAAATCCCCCTAATGACGTAACACTTATACAGGCAGCACACAGATGGGTTTTATTCATAACAAACCATATCCGGGTTACATGTGTCACCGCTGCCTCAAACGAGGTTTGTTATCTCTACCAACTTGCTAATCAATGTAGCGGACAACACTTAACGAATTTGTACGGGGTGTATAAAGTTAATTACTTATTCCAAATTGTGTTTTTATAATTTTCATTCTTTAAAATATATTCTCAATTATAAAATATGATTTAGATTAAATAAAGGTTATTGATTTCTCTGAATATTTAAATTTAGATGAAATCCAGAGTTGTCAATTTTTCTAAGAGGATATGGACACCCAATTAATTGTTTGATCTCACTCATTTTAAGATTCCAAAATGTTCCAGAAATATACAATATACAATAAAATTAAGAATCCTAATTTTTACAAATAAATCATAACCTCGCTGTATAATCTATTTTATACAACGATCAAACACTCTTTAATTTAATTATTAGATCTATAATAATAGAAAAACACTAAATTCTGATATATTTTTATGCGCTTTTCTTGACAGATGGCCACTATATTAAGGATTGTTCCACTAATTGTGATCCTGCCTATGACAATTATGCTGGACCTCCTGCAAAGCGCGTTCACGTTAGGCCATTCGTCCCATATTTGAACTATGAAGTAGCACCGTCTATGGTTCGCAACACCGTCTGTTTAAACTATAATGTAGCCCAGGGTTATCCCAATCTGCACAAGGGTTTCCGCCCCTTCAACTCTATTCCTGCCCAGGGCTGCAAATGAGGAAATTCTTCCATCAACAAGAATGGTTACATATGGCGAATAACCCAACATACTGACAATTCTGGAATCCCTTACAGAGCAGATTACTTCTGGAATTCGTTTTCATGTCCTGTCAAATCTGTGGAGTTTTTGTCACGAAATTTATGAGTTGATATCAGAGGTTGAATAAACCCTAAGTTCGATGTCCATTGTGGAGTGATATTTAAAATTGGAATTTCCATGGATCTCACTTTTAGAGAATGCCAATATGATTCAATTTGAGAAATGGTTCAAGGATATGTATATTTTTATTTTTTTATTCGAAACCTAGCCTGGTTGAAAGAGTATACAAGTGGGCAGTAGCCAATGTTCTAATTGTAAGGTATTTGAATGCAGGTTATATAAAATATTGGAAAAAAAAAGAGATATGAATTAAAATATTATTATGTGAAATTTTTGAAAGAATATGAATGATTATTATAATTTATTAATTATATAAAATATTGTGATGTCTAACCCATAAGAAATCTAAATTTCATTGGTTTAATTTTGACATCATTAAATATTATTTTTATTAGCGCTGCTTTCGCAAAATAAATGAATCTTGTTTTTCACTTACTGTACATGCAGTGTGATGCCTTTCCATCTAGTCTTTTTTTAAATCCGGGATCACTATTGGACCTTATTAACTCAACTCAAGTCTCTGTCTCTTGTTACCGGTTTAGCACTCACTCTGGTTCTTACTCTGTCTCCATTTACTTGTTTAGCCCTTGTGCTATGGGTACAGGGTAGAAATTCCAAATTCATCTGTTTAATTCTTACAACTGAAGGTCCTAACTTAACTCAAGTCTTTACTTGTTTATCTCATGGCTCTTACTCCCTGCCTCTATTTATGGTTAGTATGCCCTATGGGTTCCAAATTCATCGGTTTAATTCTTACAACTGCCCATCATCATATGCATTAATTAAATTTATTTTTAATGGTATGTTATCGCATATTTATTGAATTTTGCTTTTCTTTTAATTCTGTCTCTAGTTACCTACCTGTTAAACCTTCTCTCCCTGTCTCTAGAATCGGAGGAGGTAGGTCCTCGACAACGAAGGCAAGTCAACTTGTCCTTTTTAAATGTGATTCACCAAGAGCTTTATTCAATGTGATATGAAAATATTTCTTAGGATCGTTTTATGTTATTAAAAATATGATTACAGTTGTTTAAAAAGTAAATAGAATTTATAAATTAAAATTAAATAGCTAGCTCATTGTGGATTCTATAAGTAGATTATGCATATGAATTTGAGTAAGTCTATTTCTTTGGATAATAGTCATTCCTTCATCTAAACCTGCATAAGTATATATTGTATTGTGCTCTAGGGTAACCTTAATTTTTTTTATTGTGGTCAACTCCTACTCTCCGAGCTCCGGCTTTATTACTCTCCCAACGCAGGTTGAATTCAATCTCTATACCTTCACTGATGGTTTATCTAGGGATGGATCCACCACCTTTAAGAAATGAACTCCACAAGGGTTGATTTGAATACTGAAAATAATATTTTCCTTTTCAATCTAGCTCCAGTTCCTCATGGAACCTACTATTTTCAATAAGCCAGGTCAATATTAATACCATTCGATGCCAGTTGCCAACCAACTTGTTCAGAATGCTTCTAATGGTAATCTATTTGATTGCCCAATATTTAAAATATTGGAAAAAAATATATATGACTTAAAATATTATTATTTGAAATATTGAGAAAATTATGAATTATTATTGTACTTTTTAATTATATAAAATATTGTGATGTCTAATCGATAAGAAATTTGAATTTTGTTGGTTTAATTCTCAGAAATTTCCAAAATCATATCATTAAATATTTATTTTTATTGATATATTGTTTATATATTAGCGCTCCTCTCCCAGATTATATTGAATTTTGTTTATCATCACTTGTAGTGTTGTGATGCCTTGGCCTGGGTTGTTTTTTAGATTTTCGTAAGTCCACTCAAGTTTGTGACTCTACTTACCTGTTTAGCCATCCCTCTAGTTCTTACATGCTGTCTCTATTTACTGTTATTATGCCCTCTCTCTGTCTCTATTTACACTTAGTCTATCGGTACTTGGTAGAAATTGTTACAACTTCCCAATGCATTAATTAGTTATTTTACATCTTTTTATGCTTCCACTCTTTTTTTAAAAGCTCGTTTTAATTATTGAATTTCTTTTGATATCTCCCTACCACGAGTCTCTATTTTTGGTTAGTTTATGGGTATTTGGTAGAAAGTCCGAATTAATCGATTTAAGTTTTACAACTGACCAGATTAATTGAATTATTTTTTACATAGTGATTAATTGAGCTTTGTTTTACACACTTAATTTACTTTTAGTGTGATGCCTTGGCCTCCAAGACCTTGCTAAGTCAACTCAAGCCTATGTTTTTAGTTATCTCTTTAGCTCTCCCTCTGGTTCTTATTCCCTCTAGTTCTTATTTGTTTTTAGTTACCTGTTTAGCCCTCTCTCTATTTACGGTTAGTATGCCCTGTGCTATGGGTACTTAGTAGAATTTCAATGGAATAAATATAAGGGATATGGGTAGCTTAGTCATTGGCGGATAGATACCTGAGGTAGGTCCTTGGCTATAATGCCTGTGGGTCTAGGTACGCATGCTTGTGAGAACGAAGCCAAGTCAGCCTATCCCTTTTAAATGGGCTTTGGGCAAAAGCTTCATAAGATTATTTTATTTATTTTACCTAATATAAATAATCTGAGATGTTCGTATTCCTTTTATTTTTTTAAATAAATAATTAAATTTGTTTAAAAAAAAATATAATTCATATGCAAACCAGGAATTTCCAAATTAAAATTATATTATAATTTTTTATATAAATATTTTTGAAAAATATGAAATTACATGGATTAATATTATTATCTTATTATTATTGATAATTTTATTATTTTTTGTATAAATATTTATGATCAATATGAAATTACATTGCTTAATATTATTATCTTATTTTTATTGATAATTTTGTATGTCACATTTTAACTTATAAATGTAATATTAAATTAGATTTTTATAGGTTTTAAAAAATGTAATATTAAATTAGAATTTTATAATTTTTAAAAAATGTTGAAAAGGATTGGAAGAGGATTTAGTGAGGATCGAGAGTGGAGATGTTGCCCATGTCGGCCTAGGGCTTACAATCAACCGAGGGCCACAGGTTGTTCGCGGCTCTTCATCCCCGACCCTGCTACAATGCATTTGCACTTCAAAGGGACTCCCTGTCATGCAGGCTCTCGATGGAGGGAGAGAGGCTCCCCCCCTTATTCTAACCCATCTGTAAACAATGATACAGCGGGATCTCACACTGCTACTCAGAATGGTCCGAACATGCAAGCCAAACCCACAGGGACGTGTAGCCTCCTCACAAACTCGCAAACTATCAAAGCTGCTCAGAGGAAAGCATCCTCATTATCATGCATACCCAATGCGGCGTAAACACCCAAGATCTACCTTCCAGCACAGTGCATCAATGGAAAAATACAAAAGATGAAGGACCAAGAGCTCATCAGTAAGTTCATTGGCTTCTAGCCCAAAAAGAAAGCCCTTCTGGGTGGATCGCTTCAAAGTGGAAGCCAAAAGGGAAAATAACAATCCAACTAGGCATGAAAGGTTTTTTCAACATCATCTTCACATGTCTCGAAGACGAGAATCGAATCATGGATGGGGGCCCATACTTCTTCAACTCAACAAGACTTTTCCTCAGAAACTAGATGGAAAGATTCAATCCTCACAAAGAGGACTTTAACTAGGCACTGGTATGGATAAGATTGTATTCCCTCCCTCAGAACTATTGGGCTGATCTCTCTCTCAAAGACATTAGGAACCATTTACGAGAATTCATCAAAATAGCAGAAGAGACCAATATCAACCGATACACTACCTATTCCAAGATTTGCGTCTACATGCATATAGCCAATGCCCTCCCTGATTCGGTAAGTGTGCTCCACGATGATTTTGAATGGGTTCAAGCAATTGAATATGAACATGTACCTTTTCATTGCCGCAAATTTCATCATCATGGGAATCTCTTCAGAGATTACCCCCTCAATCATAGCCAGAAACCCAATTCAGGCTCGGACAACATAGAATCAGATGGTTTCACCAAGATCATTAGATGCAAATGGCATGCAAGAAAATCCACATCTGCCCCCAAGGCCTCACATCCCTCCACCAACAACAACTTTAATGTTTTTTCCAATCAACCCTCCGAGGAAGCCCCTACCTCTTCACCTCCTGAGCCTCCCTTGAATCCAGCCAATCCCCCTCTTGATGCCCATAATCCCCAATCCTCACTGATCCAACCCTTTGCTACCTCTCATCCTCAAGTAAATCAAGTTCAATCCTCGCATGAAAATATCTCCAACAAAGGGAAAAAATTAGAGCTGGAGAAACCATATGCCATGGAGGAAGAACCAGAGAGCATCAAATTTGCAGAACTCGACATCCTAGGATTGGAGGAAGCATGCAAAAGCAGAGAATTTCACATGATTCCCACTTAGTAGATGCAATTTCTAGAGGAAGTTCTCTCCAGAGCTCAACAATTACCAACTCTTGGCATCCAATGAGGTACCTTACTAGATACAAAAAAAATCATGAAAGAATCCAGAAAAAGAGGGAGGTGCACTGACATGCAACGCCGCATCATGCTTGGAGTCCAACTCATTGAATCAGGAAGATATCCCAGGTTAACAAGGTTCTACACCACCATTCCTCATAGTTCTCAAACTCATCTCATGGAACATCAAAGGGCTCAATAGCCCCTCCAAGCACCGTTTGATCAAGAAAGGAATTTCTCAAGAAAATCCCACCATGTTCTTTATGCAAGAAACCAAATGTTCTAGCACCACCTTGAACATGATTTTATCGAGATTATGGAATGGTTGCAGTACCACTGTTGTAGATGCTATTGGCACCTCAGGAGGCCTAGCTATTGCCTCGAACCCTCTTCAAATCACTCTGACTAACCTTAATGCTCTAAAAAATTCATTCATGCCTCTTTCCATCTCCTATGCACCAATATTCATAGCCATCTCACTAATGTTTATTTCCCCTAACCAACATCTCAAAAAATTGAACTCCCTCACTATATTGAAAAAAATAATGCTCATCGAACCAACCCTCTTAGGGTTTTGGGAGGAGATTTTAACATGGTCACCATCTTGGAGAAAAAAAGAGGAGGGTATTCCACGCTTGAAGCAGATGGCCACATATTTAAGGAGTTCATTCAGATCAACCAACTCATCGATCTCCAAACTTCAAATGGAAGTCACAGTTGGAACAATCGTCTAGGAGGTTCCCATAAAATAGCCTCACATTTTGACAAATTCCTCATTTTGGACAACTTCATCCATATGGGGGGTGATATAGCCACCACCATACTGCCTACTTCGGGGCCTGATCATTGGCCTATTCAACTTCAATGGTCTCGCCTTGGCGCTGCTAGCAGCAAACCCTTCCGCTTTGAACAATTTTGGCTAATACATCATGGGTTAAAGGATTTGGTAACCAATTGGTGGCACAACATCACCCCACCGATGGGTTCCAAAATGTTTCAGTTCTAACAAAAACTCAAAGCCCTCAAAGTCCATCTCAAGCAATGGAATCAGTCATGCTTTGGTAACATCTTCAAAAATCAACTAGAGCAGGAGGCTCAAATGCCTTGTCTCTAGCAAAAGATAATTCTAGAAGGCCGCACACATGCTCACGTGGACAAGGAGATATATCTAATGGGAAAATTGGAAGATCCTAGGCAACAGGAAGAAATTATCTAGAAATAGAAATCCAGAATTCGATGGCTCAAAGTGGGGAAAAAAACACAAAATTTTTCCATTTCTCTACCATCCAATGACGAATGCACAACCGCATCTCAATCCTCAAGAATGAATATGGGGACCAACTCGAAGCACACAATGAAATTGAACAAGAGATGCTGGATTATTTCAAAGACACTCTCAAAGAACCAAACATAGATTGACAACCCACCATCAAAAGAATCACCCAGCATAATCCAAGGCTCATCATGGAGGATCACAATCAAATGTTGCTTCTATCCACCATGCTGCAAGATATGTCATATCTCAAATATGGGAGAGCTTGAGGACTGGATGGTTTAACCTCCAACTTATTTCACTACTTTTGGGATGTGATCAAGAAGGAGGTCTCAGATCTAGTTGATGAATCTAGAATCATGCACTGGGTTCATCCAGCCCTCAATGCCACCTTCCTCACCTTGATTCCGAAAGAGGAACAAGCTGCTACTTTGGGTAAGTATGGTCCCATAGCCCTGTGAAACTTTATTTACAAGCTCATATCAAAATTGATAGCCAACAGGCTTAAACCTGTCCTCCCACTGCTTATATCACCTAAGCAAACATGATATGCAGAAGGAAGACAAATACTGGACAGTATCATCGTGACGCATGAAGTCATCCACTCTCTGAAAATTTAGAAAAAGGCAGGTATGCTTCTCAAAATCCATCTCTCCAAAGCATTTGATAGCCTTAGCTAGACTTATACCTGTCAAGTGCTCCTAGCCTTTGGCTTCAGTCCCACCTAGATCAGATGGATCATGGGTATGCTCTCCTCCCCTTTTTTCTCCATTCTAGTAAATGATTTACCCTCTCCCACCTTCTCTCCCTCAAGAGGTATCCATCACGGCGACTCTATCTACCCTTTTCTTTTTGTCCTCATGGAAATAAGATTGGGTCGTTTGATCTGTCATGCCATCAACTCTCAGTACCTAAGAGGAATCTCCCTTCAGAATAATCCCCCACTCTCCCATCAACAATTTGTGGATGAAAACATGTTATTAGGCCATCCCTCTATCTAGGAAGCTAGCACCTTTAAATCTTTGCTCCATTGTTTCTCCGAAGCCTCCGAAACTACTATCAATCTGGAAAAATCACAACTCTTTTTCTTTAACACCCCTGCTATCACTCAATGCAGCATTGTGTGTATCCTTGGTTTCTCCATTGCCTCTCTCACCTCGAAATACCTAGGAGCCCCACTCATTGACTCAACCATCAAGCATACTTCTTGGAAGTAGCTCGTGGAAAATCTAAAAGAAAGACTATCCTCTTGGACTCATCGAGCTCTCAACATCACTGGTGTCTTGTGGTGATCAAGTGTGTCCTCCACTCCATGTTGCTTTACCTCTTCTCAGTGTTGGCTGCTACAAAATGGGTTCTGAAATCCATATATAATCTTCAATGCACCTTTCTATGGGGTGGCAATAAAGACACCAGGAAATGGGCCTTCGTCAAATGGTCTAAGGTCTACTCCCCCAAACACTTGTGAAGATTGCATTTGAGTGACCCGGAGCAAAGAAATATCGTCATGGGAGCTCGCAAATGATGGAAATGGGTATCCAATCCTCATACAGCTTGGGCACAGCTATGGGCAAATAAATATGCATAAAATTAGCCTCAAGAGGATCTTATATGCTACAATTGAGAAATCACGGGCTCCCAAATCTGGAAAGCTACCAATCAACATAAGTTCCTCATCCAATCTCACAGTTGTTGGGAAATTCACTTAAGATCCCAGGTTTGTCCTTGGGAAGACTCATGGTAGCAACATTCTAAAATTCCAAAATTTTTTCAAAAACCCAGGTGGAAATCCACTCCTCAAGGCAGGGGGAACATTGAAATCAATCATTTATCGACAATGCTAAACACTCAAGGATTTCACCAATGGCTTCCCATCATTTAGTGGCAAGAAAATTGGCATGAGGAAAACCATTATGATGTCTGGTTAGAACTCACAAAAAGGAAAATTTTATATTCATATGGATCAGATATCCTCATATCGGTCATACTCCCCAAGGAGTCTTCACTACTAAGAAGGCCTATTAACTCCTCCATATAATCGATCCAAATCAAACTGATAAAATTTGGTCACAAATATGGAAATCTAGCATATGGCCCAAAGTCTCTACCTTCTTCTCGCTGCTCAGTAAATTTCATTTCTTAACTTTGGACAATCTACTGAAAAGAGGGTTCATTGGCCCTTCACAGTGCTCCCTTTGTCAAAGTGAGGAGGAAGCCATAGATCATCTGTTGGATACATTCCCCTTTGCTAGCACTCTTTGGGACAAAATCTCCATTCTCTATTGTAGGACCAACAAAAGGCAAGGGGATGTCATCGACACTATCCTTCACTGGAAGAAAGCCCCATTAACCAGGAATCTCCTCAACTCTCTCTGGCTGCTCATCCCTGGGCTACTTCTCTAGAAAATCTGGAAGGAGATGAGTCACTGAATCTTGAAATATCAGGAAACGACACAAGAGATTATTTGGAACAAATTCTACAACAATATAAAGGATAACTTAGCCCTGAATCAATGGAGGCACACAGATCTCCCATATCTACCTTCATAATGCCTCATATGGGTCAACTGGAACCTCCCTATTCATCGCAACTCCGCAGTTTCTCCTTTATCCAATCCAGCTTTAGAATCTCCTAGATCATGGAGTCCCCCACCTAAGAATCTTTGCAAACTCAAATTTGATGGAGCCACAAAAGCCAATCCGGGTGAAGTTGGTTTTGGAGGAATCATTCATGACTTTGAAGGTGCCCCCTTGCTAATATTCTATGGATCCATTGGTTGGGATACAGAAAAATCTGCTGAACTGGAAGGACTCATCCAAGGCCTCAAAATTTCTCAAGAGAATGATCTCTTCCCCATAGAGGTTGAAGATGACTCTCAGATCACCATTAATGCAGCCAAACATATTCTACATGTCTCCTCCTCATCCAAAATCTCAAAGAGTTGGCGGTTGTCCTCTAGATCGGGAAACCTAGAACAATGGCTTCAACTCCACAAAGCCATTACTTTCTTGCATGTGCATAGATCAACTAATGAATTTTCATATCTCTTAGTCAATAGAGGTGTGATTCAAGACTCTCCTCTCATCTCCAGCAAGTTCCATTCCATTTTCTATGAGTCTTTGCAGACTTATTGCACTCAATTGGTCATAAAAAATATTAAACCCCCGAATACAGGTGATTGACAAGAACGATTTAGGCTGCCACCTGGTCTCACATCACGGGGACACATGGCCTCTCCGTACGTCTGCACTATCCTCCTGCGTGAAGGTTTTAAATGCGCATAGGATGTTGGAGCTTGAGGCACTTATGCCTCCCCCTCGACCTCTATTCCCGCATCTTGCCTCTTGGCCATTTATGGCTCATGGCTCATGTTTTAATTCTCATATGTGCATCCTTTTTTCATTCTCTGATCGCCTTCCTCTGTCAAAGCCCCACCCATTGCTCTACTCCTCATCTGTCTCACTCTGAGCCTTCTACTCCAGGCCAGCAACCCCCACAACCTACAGATACAATGCCTAGAAGGCACTAAATGTCGTGTTGTCGAGGAGGTGGCATAGGCTCTCCCTCCCACCGTCTAGTTCTGGCAATGCCTGCGAGCTCCTTGTCCATATCTGTTGCTGTGGAAGAACCTGAGGTTCTTGACCCCCATTTTGTCTCGGCCTAGTTCTTGATTCACCTCCTGGAGGAAAAGCACCACCTCTCCAACTCCGGAAGCAGAAAACAGATCCGTAAATCCACATTATTGCACTCCTTCTCCCCTCAGCCTCAAAAATGTGTTGGCCTCCCCGTCAAAATTTTTTGGAAGACTCATGTAGCAGTGGGAGCAACCCAACGGATGACTCAATGCAAAAAGAGGCAAAAGTGGATCATGATTCTCGCTCAGTTTCGGCAAAGCAGGTCCATATGGTCTCCACCTCAAATCCAGAGAGGACCCCCCACCTCTCAAGTAAGGATATAGAGACCATGTTCGACTATGGCTGCTTCATAATTGACGAGAATCCTCATCGGGAGAACCATGTTGCGTAAAACCAGTAGTTGCAGCTCCTTGGAGCTCCTCCTTTTCAGTTATATATGCTCCTTCATAGTTTTTATGTCTATCTTTATCTCTGTCTGCAAAATTTGTCACTCATGCTTATATTGATGGCTGGTTTCCCCTGGAAGGGTAGCTTATTTTTAGAATCTCTGAACTCGTTAAGGGCTCATTTTCCTCGGAAGGGCAACCCATTTTTTGATTGTTTGTATTGCCTTCATCCAAGAGGAGTTGGCTTATCCAAAAACCTCGGTCATGAAGTATGATTGTATTTTTTGTACACTATATTAGAAATTAGCAAAACTTAGAAAAAAAAATTGTTAAAAGGAAAAAGATAAATATATTGTTTTAAATTAAAGGTAATTTTTTTATTATTATATTTCATTAAAAAATTTGTAATATTTTAATATGTATATTTTTTTTAATATATCTTTTATTTTGATGTATTATTTTTCTTATATTTCTGTGTGTTATTAGAGGTTTATCTGAAGTTAGATTATATATTTAGATGTGTTAGATGTGTTATTCCATGATTATTTTCAGGAGTACTCTTGGATCATATCTTAATTTCAAAGAAACATGGATGTATTTATGTTCATTTTCTTCTCTGGTTGGAATTTCATGAAAATATTATGTACATGCAATCATTAATAAATAAATAAATAAATAAAATCATGAAAGAGGTAAAACCTTTTCCAAATGCTTTAAGGGAGATGCGGTCATTCTTCTTAGAGTAGTATAGAGTTTTTTTTTAATGTCTTTTATTTATGCTTTATATTAAATTTATACATAGCAAGATACATTTTAAGTAGACACATTTATTTTTATAGTATTTACATTTAAAATATGTATTTCAATTTTTATGATGTTCATAAAACAACATTAAACATAATAAATATGTTCAAATTATTTAATATTACAATTTAATCTGGAAAAAAAATTATACACATTAAAATTATCACTCAATAATTTTAATAAACAAAATCATTTATAGTATTTTAATTTTTTTTTTTTTATAGTTTTATTATACTATTATTTATTCAAATGTTTTTTCCATAATTTTTTTCCCTATTATATTTTACTATTTTCAATATTATTTATTTTATTATATATTTTGAATCCATTAAAGGTATTATATAAAACTTGCCTCGATTTGAAAGTTCAATTTGTATACGCATGTTATAGGTGGCTTTGACAATAGTTATATTATGATTTGAAATTGAATAGTAGGTTTGTTTGTTTGGATGACATTGTATTTATTTATTTGAAGTTGTAAATGTATGTTTTAGTTCTTTTTGATAGTGATATATTGATTTGAAATTGCATAATTTTGAGCTATTGTTTTAATTTTGTCTGAATTTATGTGTTGGTTTTATTTAGTTTTGAAAATGGTAGAACGTGTGTTTATTTGTTTAAATTGGATATGTATAGATAGTTTTTTACAATATTTGTATTCTAATTTGACATTTTAGTATGTTTGTTTAGTTTAGATTGTTTATGTATGTATGTTAGTGGATATGATGTTTACTTGCATGTGTTTTTTTGTTTGAATTGGATGTGTATAGAGAGTTTTTACAATGTTTGTATTCTAACTTAAAATTATATTATGTTTTTTTATTTTAGATTGTTTATGTATGTATGTATGTTAGTGGATTTGATGTTTACCTGTATGTGATTATTTGTTTGAATGGGATGTGTATAAATAGATTTTACAATATTTGCATTTTAACTTAAATTTAAATTATGTCTGTTTATTTTATATTGTTTATTTATGTATGCTAGTAGATATGATGTTTACTTGTATTGTATATTTTCATGTTGGTTTCGTGAAAATATGTGCATAGATGTTTTTGACAATATTTGTATTCTAATTGGAGTTTGATTAATGATGTGTGTTGTTTAAGTGAAATAATTTGTGTAAATATGTTAGCTTTGTATATATTGATTTATAATGGTGTTGTGTTTTTTATGTTTTCTTGTTTGAAATTGTGTGTGTGTGTGTATACGTGGTTTTGGAAATGTTTATATTCTAATTTATAATTGTATTGTGTTTGTTTATTTCAAAATTGTAAAATGGGTGAAGTTTATTTGAATGTATGTATGTTGATGGTGGATATGATGTTTACGTGTGTATCTTTGAATTTGCTAATTAAATATTTTATCTTTAGTTTTCTTATATGATATATATGTATATGTGCCTTGAAATTGCTGATGCATATATGAATGTGATTTTGATCATGTATGTTTGTAACTTGTATAGATTTGAAATTGCGTGTGTTTTTCCAGTAGGAAATTGTATACCAAATGCTTTTATTTGAATGAAAAATGTGGGAAAGTGTTTTTTAAAATGTTTATTATTTATTTTTATATTGATTTGAATTTCTATAATGCTACATATGATTTTTAAATTGTATAATTGTTTTTGTAAAGGTGTGTGAATGGTAGAGACAAATTTTACTTGATTATTTATGTTTGCATGTTGGTTTGAAATACTATAATGTGTTTTTCAATTTGAATTTGTATTAATGTGACCACTTGTTTGAAATTGAATTTGAATGTGTGAATGAATTTTTTGACAATTTCTTTTTTTTATTGATGATAAATTATTTAATGTGTGTTAACAATTTTGAAATTGTAGTTTTTTTTGTTTGAGAGGTTTTTTTTCAGTGTTTTCTTGTTTATTTATATGGCTTTTTTCTATGTTTGTTGAAGTCAATACATGTATGTGTTTTTTGAAATTGAATGTGATTTTCATTTTGATAATGTTTGTTTGTATTTTTGTAGTGATTCGAAATTGGATGTATTTTATTAATTGGTAATTGTTTATTAGTTGTGTTTATTTAAATTATAAATGTGTGAAGGTGGTTTTGAAAATATATATTTATTAATTTGTATATTAATTTGAAATTATATAATGTTTGATTGGATTTTTAATTTGTATATTTGTTTTCATAAATGTGTATGAATAGTAGAGACAAATTTTCTGGTTATGTCCTATTAATCCCACCTATTAATCCCTATTTCACATGTATTTTTATGCTTCTATATATGTGTGTATTTTTTGTCTTGTACACGGGGATGTTAAGTTTTATTACGGGTGGGTCAGGTTATCCTACCCGTAAGATTATCCTACCCGTAATCTGGTTTGCCAGTACATCGAATCTCTTTTCTGCTCTGAAGAGTTATTCTTGTATGTGTTGGGAATTTAGCTTTTCTCGCTTTGGAAGTGTTTTCATGTTTTTTCAGCTGAGAATGCAATGGTGGTTATGTCTTTGTCATATATATAATTTTAATATATATAGTGTTTTCTTCGAAAAAAGTAGAGACAAATTTTACTTTATTTTTATGTTATTTAAATTGTGTATGTGTTTTTAAATTTAAATTTTTATTTATGTGACTCTTTGATTGAAATTGCAATTGAATGGGTTAATGGTTTTTTTTTTACAATTTTTATTTTTTTTATTCGTGTGAAATTGTTTCATGTGTGTTGATACTATTAAAATTATAGTGTACTTTCTTGAGTGGTTTTTTCAATGTTTTCTTCTTTATGTATGTGTTCTTCTATGTTTGTTGAAAATAATATATGTTTGTGTTTTTTGAAATTTCTTGTGTATTTGTGAATGTGATTTTGTTTTCGATAATGGTTGTTTGTGTTGTATTTATTTGAAATTGTATGAATTATTTTAAGTGGAAATTGTATATGAGGCATGTTTACTTGAATTTTGAATGTGTGACACTAATTTCCAAAATTTCTATTTATTAATTTGTATATAAATTTGAATTTTTAGAATGTTTGATTGGTTTTTTACATTGTATATTTGTTTTTGTAAATGTGTGTGAATGGTAAAGATAATTTTTACTTCCTTTTATGTTTTCCTGTTTGTTTGAAATACTATAATGTATTTTTAAAACAAAAATTTTATCTATGTGACTACTTGGTTTAGATTGAATTTGAATGTGTGAATGATTTTTTGACAATATCTTTGTTTATTTATTGATGTGAAAATTTGTAATGTGTGTTGACACTTTTGACATTGTAGTTTGATTGCTTGAGTGGTTTTTTTCAATGTTTATTTATTTATTTGTATCTGTCTTCTTCTTTGTTTGGTTTGTTAAGTTTTTATTTACATGTTTGTCTTTGTTTAAATCATATTATAAAAGATAGAAGACTAAATGAATTCAATTAAATTAAATATTTTCAAAGACCCGCAATACTTGTACACAAAAAAGTGATGGAAGTCATGAGCTGAGGATGGAATCATAGGAAGGAAAACACCATGCATTCAAAAGGACGTGAGGTCCATAATTACCTGAAAAGACAACATAAAATGTAATAGGGTTAGGCTTTGTAGTGTAAACCTGGGGTAATAAAATAAGTCTACACTAACATTCGACCCAAAGTCAAACTAGAAAAACTTACCTTAGTTTAGAATCCGGGACTCGGTGCTGTAGACCTGGAAAAACAAGGAGAAAAAAATAATGTTAAACTGACTTCTGACAATGCAAATGCTGCAAATAGATATTGTTGTATAGAATGCTTGAAATATCAGTGAAATTTCACCTATGTAATTGTGTCGGAGAATGATGGCTTGGTTCTCCAGCGGTGGGAAGTATAAAACCCTCGCATTGTATTTGTAACGCGACAGTCCAAAAAACTTATAAAAAAATTATTAAACCATTAGTATGGACTCTTAAAACCATTGATACAATCAGGTTGTAGCCCGGAGATTTGCGCACATAACTAAACCCCAACCATTAATATAAAAACTTAAAGAAAGGATGATAGGTTGTAAGTATAGATCCCGTAAATAAGATTGAAGAATTACCAACTCAAATGATACCTGCAACCTATTAGGAGCTGAAGGTGGATGAAAGAATGAACACAGAGAAAATTTGGATGAGCATTATAAGAGGAGCGGTGGCGATGCTTGAAGCTACAGAGGAGTAGAGCATGGAACAAGTTTCGTGAGAGCATAAGTGAAAGACGGTTAGGGTTGAGGGGAGGTCAATTACCCTAACCCCAACCTAAAACATCTCACAGTAGTCGATCTCAGTGCGGTTGATCCAATGGTGCTGGAAAATCATAGGTGTCAACCCACAACATCACATAGTAGCACCAAAAATCAGGAGGGAGATAAGGATGACATTGTACATGCCGAATTAATTTAACTAGTATGATCACACATACGAAGTTAAATTTATGTTAAATACCAATATTGCAATCAAATGAATTGCTAACGAACATTATTGCAAAGTGGCTAACAGATCATAAGATGTGAAGTCAGGTGAGCACCAGATCCAAGTTGGACATAAAAATAAATACATGGTAAAATTAGTGAATGACGACATTAAAAAAAATGTAAAATCCATCCTACCTCGACGTTGAACGAGCAATGGTTAAGATTTAATATGTTTGTAATAATTTGTTTAATAAATTATGTGTTACTTGTACTTTCCATACAAAAATATACACCATGATGCTTCTAATATATTGTTAAATAAGGAAGAGTTCTAATACCAAGCTAGTTAGAACAGTTAGTAGAAAGGGATTAATATAAAATAAAAATAAACATGTATGAATTTCACAAGTGGTATCAGAGCAACGTTCACATGTTGGGACCCAAATGGTTCCCCTGAATAACTATTGTTGTGTGTAAATTATGCATAGAAACTAAGAAGGATATAATGAGAAGGGGGTCAATGTACCAAGTACCCATAACTACCAGGGAATCTCATCGGCAATCTAATCCTGAAATGAACCCATAAATGTGGGTGTAGCTGAGTGTAGATTAGTATCAAAAAACCAGCAGATCACTTGAAGAACAATAACGTCAAATGAGTATACTGTCGAATACAATGCAACAGTTACAGGAAGAAAAGGTTTGGGTTAGAAGCTACAATGAAAGGTTGATGCGAGAGCAGGAGAGGATTCTTAAAACCCTCTCAAATAGGAAAAATCAAGGGATAGCTTAGTGA
Source organism: Pinus albicaulis (assembly GCA_034641835.2). Lineage (NCBI taxonomy): Eukaryota > Viridiplantae > Streptophyta > Pinopsida > Pinales > Pinaceae > Pinus > Pinus albicaulis. The sequence goes on along the minus strand of JAXQQM020061895.1, from coordinate 115,307 downwards.
AGCCCTCAAAGGGATACCCGAGAAGAAAGTGAAGAACGACGATAGACTAATGAAAAGGCGGAAGGAAGTCATACATAGTGGAGCAATAAAAACAAAAATTATAATGAAGCAGAGTCTGGAAATGTGTCAAATCAGTAAGAGATGAAAAAATAGAAAGTGGAATTATAGGGTGAGTTCCAAAAAATCAAACCTCCTACCCTCGATGGAGGGGCCGAAGAGGTGGTATAAGCATGGATAATTAACAAGAAGAAATATTTTCAAGTTTATGAATATAACAACAAACTCAAAGCTCACTTGGCTATTTACCAACTCAAGGAGAAAGCTACTTTATGGTGGGAGGAAGTAAAAAATGTTCGAGGTATTGAAGACCAGAATGTGAATTGGGATGAGTTACAGCAATAATTCAAGGACAAGTACCTAACGAAGAATTTATATGATGAAAATTCTCGATAATTCCATGATTTGAGATTGGGACAATTGTTAATGAACGAATTCATAACTAAGTTCACATCATTGATAAGATACATACCATACCTGAGAGATGAGAAGGCCAAAGTTCAACGATTTTTGCGTACTCTACCTACCCACATGAAGGAAAGAATCGAATCCGTAAATCCTAATACTATGGATGATGTGATTCGAAAAGCACGAATGTGCTATCAGCAGTCCAAGGCAAAAGGGGAAACAGGTAGAAATTGGCCGCCAAAGAAAGGACAGAAGAACAAAAGAAAAAAAGAAAAAAAAGAAAGTTTAAGAGTACTTGGTGTGGTAATTTTAAAAACACTACAATAAATTCAACAAGTAGGCAGTATGGGAGAAATCAACACAAGCCAAAATGGCTAACAGAGCAACAACCCATAGTAGGCTCCAACAAAACAGAGCATGGGAAAACCCATAAACCCCCTCTACAGTGTTGGGCATGCAGTGAGGCACATTACTATAATAATTTTCCTCATTGTGAGAGAAGCCAGACAACAACCAATCTATAAGAATCTTCTATGGTGGGGGATGTTGCTCGAAATATACCAATAATAAATGCAGCTCTTGAAGACTGACAAGCAGACTTCCAGCCGACCATGATAGAACTTGAATGTAAGCTATTTTCACAAACTATTTCTAGTTTGGTTGACTGTGGTGCCAGTTTAAGCTATGTAAACACTGGGATAGTATAAAAGTGTAACTTGCAAAGCCAAAAAATTAAGAACCCCTTGCTGGTATAGCTAGCCATTGGATCCTCAACACTAACAAATGGCGAATCCACTTTTGTGATTCAAATTCCTCTGTGACCAGTAGCTTCAGCAGCAAGGGTTTTTAATTAGCTGTTTTTAGTCTCTTAATGTTGTTTTTTAACTTTTTTTCCCTAATTCAACCAAAATTCGAACTTCGGGATGTTTTATGGTGTTTTCTGCATGTAATAGGTATCAACTGCGCCAGAGCCGACAAATTTTCTGCAACCTTATTTAAACATTTTATTGTCTAATTTCAATTTTGCGGGATGTTAATGGGCCGTCTCCATTCCTCAGAGGAACTACACCGCTTAGTGACATCCCCTATAGATAATGAGTTGATGATATATATTCTAGTTTGCTAGTGATTCGGGGATTACCCCTAAGTCCAATATGTATTTATGCTTTCCGCCCACCCACCCAAAAGGAAGGGGGAATGACACTAGGTCAATACCTGGTATTTATTTCTTCCTAACTACTTAAACATAAATTCAATTAAAAACACATATATATTATACAATTTCTATACTATAGGTAGCTCTCAAGCAAACATTCTGAGAAAATTTAGACTTTAGCACTGTATGATATTTCTTCCTCTCAAAAAGAAAAATAAATGATAATCTAACCAAAGGAATAAGATAACATAGCTAGAATTTAAGTGATAACTTAGTAAGAGTTAGAATTGACTATATTGAATGATATTTCTTCCTCTCAAAAAGCTAGATAAATGATAACCTAAAGAATATCCTAATGCAACTAGAATTTAAGTGATAACTCAGTAAGTTCTTGGCCAACCATCTTATTTTAATTTACTTTCTACCTTTAAGGAAATTTATATAAAAGTTTAAAACAAAAAGAATAAATTTGATTTAATTGAGTTTTTAAGAGTTTGAAAAGTTATTAAGTTAATAGTTGTGTATATAGGTGAAAAAATTATTATCTTAATAGGTTTAAGTTTAGAAATAGGGTTTTTAAAATTAATCTAATAATGAATAACTAATAACTATTAAGTGGATGGTACATATTTAATTTTAAGATAATATCTTAGAATAGTTTTAATAGTAGTAAGAAATCAAAGACTCAGATTTATCTAAAAAATAACTATTATTTTTTCCTTTCTAATTAAATTGATTAATTAAAAGATGTCATATGAACAAGTGTCTCATATAAAAATAAATTATGGTTTTTTTGAACATGCCCTATTGACAAGTCATGATATTGGACTATAATAATATAACAAAGTTACAAATTAAGAATGTGCCAAATAAAATAGGGATGACTCTTAGTGAATACAAAATATATATATATATATATATATATATATATATATATATATATATATTATTATTATATAAAATTTAATAATACAATACCATGTTTATTATGAAATGACCCTAGTTTATATATTTGAAAAAGTAATTGGTTTAAAATTATATTTGATATATTATTAGATTTTTTATATATTAAATTAAATTATTAATAAATTATAAATAAATTATTATTTTTTTAAATAATATTTGATTAACTATTATGTAAACTTAGTTATAATTTTATCTTTTCAAGCTTAAACGAACAACACAGCCTGAATACTTTTTAGTTAAAAAAAAAAACCCTCCCACATCCAAATTTATTATTCCCTAATATTTTTTCTGTATTTCAAATTGCGAATCTAATATTCCGCATAATTTTTGGCAATCTAATTTGCGAAGAGATCGTTGCAAAGAGACTAGATGTTAACATTTTCAGATTTATGTACAACATATAAATTTAAGAAAACCATTTTGGGAATTTAAAAACATGAACATGCTTTGAACTAAACTAATGGTCGTCTCGGCTTAACATTACTTGAACTAAACTAATGGTGCTCATCGTGTTTTTCGAAGTAAACGGTCATCTTGTTTTTCCAACCCCAACGCTGAATAATTTTTATTTGGCTCCGTACTTCTCACCATATATTCATTTCTTCTCATGGTTGCTTCCCAGATTATCTGCGTTTCATCTGGATTTGTACACGATGGCCGACAGGTTAGAAAGCGTGAAGGAAAGAATTTCTATGCTGATGGCGATGACAACTTTGATGGTCTCTATGCAAATATTCCAATCTCCACGCACACTAGTACTAATAACCCTTCCCCGCCTTCTGCGGTACCCAGCCATGAAATCCAACCGTCGCTTCATGTTGGAATTCTCGAAATTCCAAAACAAGAAATGGAGAGAATATTCTCCTTCTAAAACACAGAATTTTAAAAACAAAATTCGCTGCAGACGTAGATGGAATGAAAATTCTTCTATTATATTAAGAGAACTCAAAAAAAAAACCTATTACTAAAAGTCTTCCTCAATGGAGGATTGGAAAAATAAGACTGCACAGACGAGGAGGTTCGGTAATACAACTCTTTGTCTCTCAAGAACGTACAAACAAGGTTTTCTCTTTGTTCTTATTATCGTGCTTCTTTCCTCGCTCACGGCTCACACAACATTACAACAAAAAATTATATAACATACATACTCTAGCCTCACGGCCCAAATCAATATCATATATATATATATATATATATATATATATATATATATACATATATATATATATATATATACATACAGAACAAAACCATAAAACAAAGAAATAGAAAACAATTACAAAAGATAATGCACTTTCCGAACATGTGTCTTATCATAGCGCGACGTATGAGTGGGGACCACATCGCAGTCGGCCATTTGCGATGTGCGATATGGCGGAACAACAAAAATGCGATATGCGACATTGCGATTTGCGATGTTGCGATTTGATCGTATCGCAACTTTCAACCGGCGCAACAACACACACACACACACACACACACCCACATACATATATATAACATGCGATTGTGCGATTGTGCGATGGCACGATGATCGCACATCGCAACTTTCTACGAAACTCTGGCATGGGCGAAGGGTGATTTTGTAATATTGCGATGTTACGATGGTGCGGTGATCACACATCGCAAACATCCACATCAACAAGACAATAATACTTAAAAAAACTGCGATCTGCGATTAGCGCTTAAGTGGTAGGGACCACTTGTCCTGTCTCTTTTCAGAAATAATACTTTAAGTCTCCTGTTGTTTAATCAATTTCACTTCATACTTGGTTGTTGAGGGCTTTAAGGCCCAAAATGACTGTCTTTAATAACTTCTGCTCCTTCGTAGGCTTGAACTACGAAATTCTTCATTCTTCTACTAAAATGACTTTGCCCATACCAAAATTTAATTCTTCCTTACATTCTCCCATTCATCTTAAATGCGTATTGCAGTGTACGCAAACTCTGCTGCTGCTGTACTCTTTCTTCTTCCAGTACAAAGGCTAGCAGGTGACTTTAATATTTCAACACTCCCCCTTAAAGTCAGCTGCTGGGTTATCAAACATACCCAAACATTTTCTTAAAAATTCAAATGTCTTCTGTGCCAATGGCTTTGTTAAAATATCTGCATATTGCTCCTCTGTTTTACAATGCTGTAAAACAATTTCTTCATTGTTTACCAATTTTCTGATATAATGAAACTTTGTATTTATGTACTTCGTTCTCTTGTGAAACACAGAATTCTTTGATAATGCAATAGCTGAGCTATTGTCACAATAAATCACTGTCCCTTTTACCTGTTCTTGGCATAAACTTCTCAACATTCTTCTCATCCAAATTTCTTGACACGCTGCTACTGTAGCTGCCACATATTATGTCTCTGCTGTAGATAATGCTACAATCGGCTATTTCTTAGAAGCCCATGAAATGGCTCCTGAACCCATATCAAAAACATAACCGGAAGTGCTCTTCCGATCATCTACACTTCCAGCCCAATCACTGTCAGTGTATCCAACTAATTCTGAGTTTTCTGAAGTAGTATATAAAATGCCAAATCTTTTAGTTCCTTTCACATACCTCAGAATTCTCTTCGCTACCTGCCAATGTGCTTCTTTTGGCTTCTCCATAAATTTGGAAATTAAACTAACAGCATGCATAATATCCGGCCTAGTTGCAGTCAAGTACATGAGGCTTCCAACTATGCTTTTATACAAACTTGGATCAAAATCCTTGCTGCTGTCATCTTTACTCAACTTCAATCCCATTACTGTGGGAGTAATTGTAGCTTTGCACTCCTGCATATTAAATCTTTCTAAAACTTGATTCACATACTTTGCTTGAGAAATAAAAATTCCTTTTTCATTTTGTTCTACTTCTATTCCTAAGAAGTATCTTAATAAACCCATGTCAGTCATTTCAAATTCATCTTTCATGATTGTTTTAAAATTCTCAATAAGGTAATCATCATTACCTGTAAAAATTAGATCATCAACATATAAAACAACAATGAGTATTTTACCATCCTTTTCTTTGATGTAGAGGGTGGGTTCTCCCTCACACTTTTCAAATCCATTTTCTAGTAGACATGAATCTATCCTACTGTACCATGCTCTTGGAGCTTGCTTCAGCCCATAAAGAGCTTTCTTCAATTTGCAGACCTTATGCTCTTGGCCTTTCTTCTCATATCCTAGAGGTTGTTCCACATATACCTCTTCCATTAAAAATCCATTTAAAAATGCAGATTTTACATCCATCTGGTATACTTTCCATTTGTTTTGTGCTTCTATGGACAACACTGCTCTCACTGTCTCCATTCTTGCAACTGGTGCAAAAGTTTCTTCATAATCAATCTCATGCTTCTGCTTATATCCTTTGACAACAAGTCTGGCCTTGTGTCTTTCTATTTTTCCTTCAGCAATGCTTTTGGTCTTATAGACCCATTTTACACCAATGACTTCTTTACCTTCTGGGAGATCAACTAACTCCCATGTTTTGTTCTTCTCTATGGCATTAATTTCATCATCCATAGCTTCTATCCATTTTCTATCTTTAATTGCATCTTCAAAATGAATAGGATCATCAACTTGACAATACAAAGAAAATAAGGAATTCATACCTTCGTTTGCTTCTCCTTGCTCATAAATTTCTCTAAGGCTTCTGAATCTTGTTCCTCTTTCACTTGGTGTAGCCGTGCTTGATGAAGCACTCAATTCTGCTCCACGTGGTGTGCTTGGTGATGCACTCCCACTTCTCAAGGGTGTTCTTGCTGCCGCTTGAGGCGTCCCTTGCTGGCCTTGCGCTGCTGGAGGTTGTGCAATAGATGGGTTATTAATCTCAACCACATCTACATCATCTTCATCATGAGACAAACAATTTTTGACATTTACTGTTTTCTCAATGCTTCCATCCCACGCTTCCTCTTCAATGAATTGTACATCTCTGCTTATGACAAACTTCTTTGTGGATGGGTTATACAATCTGTATCCTTTGGAATCTTCATAATATCCAAGGAAAATGCACTTCTCCCCCTTACTATCCAACTTCTTTCTCAATTTGTCTGGAATGTGTGCATATGCTACACATCCAAAAACTCTCATGTGGGTGACTCCCTGTTTTCTGCCACTCCACGCTTCTTCTGGAACTTTGTTCAACACTGCTTTTGTAGGGCATCTATTCAAAATATATACAGCACAGTTTGCTGCTTCTGCCCAATACTCATTCGGCAAGTGCTTTGCCTTTAGCATACTTCTCACCATCTCCATTATGGTTTGATTCTTTCTTTCAGCCACTCCATTCTGTTGCGGCGTGTACCTCATGGTAAACTGCTTGTGTATGCCATTCTCTCTGCAAAAATGCAGAAATTACTTTCATATGTATTCTCCTCCTCTATCGGTTCTGAGAAATTTAATATGTTGTCCGCTCTGTTTCTCTATAAGAGATTTAAAATAGAATTTTTTTGGAAAGACTTCACTCTTATATTTCAGGAAATAAACCACACTTTTCTTATAAAATCATCTATGAAGGTCAGCATGTAATTGCTTCCTGAAACTAATGCTATTTGCATCGGCCCACACAAATCTGAGTGAATGATTTCTAAGGGTGCTTTCACCCTTATGCTTTTCCCTGATGGAAAGTTTTCTCTGTGTTGCTTTCCCAAGATACAACCTTCACATAGGCTGTCAGGCTTCTTAATCAATGGTAAACCTCTTACCATTTCTTTTATGTGCAGCAAATTTAATCCTCCAAAATTGAGATGTCCAAATCTCAGGTGCCATAACCAATTTTCATCTTTCTCTTCCTTCTGAAAGGCTTCTTGTGTTACAGCTGCTATACTCTTTCCTTTTCCCTTCAAGTCAATATTGAGCTTGAGCGGAAACTTTCTATTGCTGTTCATTTGAATTTCAGCAATGATTTTCTTGCTTGGAGGTATATCTTTTATTGTGCACACATAATCTTTGAAAATTACATTGTAACCTTTATTTATGAGCTGCCCAATGCTCAAAAGATTACATTTCAGACCTGGAACATAATACACATCAGGGAAAAATTTATGCTCCCCATTTCTTGCTCGAATACTTACTCTGCCTTTTCCTTTGACAGAGATCTTAGTATCAGTCCCTGTGGTCACTTCAGATTTTACTTCTTCATCTAGATTGGAAAACATTGCTCTGTTTCCAGTCATGTGATTACTACATCCTGAATCTAAGAACCAAACATCATCTTCTCTATCTTGTGCTACATTACAAGCTAACAGCACATTACTTGGGTTCTTTTCCTCTTTTGCTACATTAGCATTTTTCTTATTTTTCATGTCACTTTGCTTCTTTCTACATTCATTGGCATAGTGCCCATATTTCTTGCAATAATGACATTGGACATTGGATTTGTCATACCTTTTTCCATGAGCATGTTGGTGTTGATGTCCACCTTGCTGGCTGTTGCATTGGCCGTGGCTCTGATTTTGACTGTTGCTCCTTCCATGTGAATGTGAAGGGTTGTTCCTTCCACCTCTGTTTTGGCTTCTGCCTCTTCCTCTTCCTTTGCCTTGACCTCTTCCTCTTCCTGAAGGCATCTGGGTCTTGAAGGCGTGCTCAAGAGATGAGTTTTCATCTCTGCTCAATCTCTGTTCATGAGTTATCAGTGAGGCATGAAGTTCATCCACTGTGAACTGTGAGAGATCTTTGGTCTCTTCTATGGTGGTAACAATAACATCAAACTTTGAGGGTAAACATCTCAAAAGTTTCTCCACAATCCTCCTTTCTTCAAGAGTTTCTCCATGGGATCTTATCTGATTTACAATCCCAATCACATGTGTAAAAAATGTGTCCACATTATCTGACTCTTTCATGCAAAGAGTTTCAAAATCTCTTCTTAGCAACTGAAGTTTTGTTGTCTTAACTTTCTCCATACCTTGATAGGCTACTTTCAGAGTTTCCCATGCCTCCTTGGATCTCTTAGCTACTGCTATCCTTGGAAACACACTCTCATTTACTGCCTGATACAAATAGAAGAGGGCTTTAGCATCCTTCTTTCTATTGTTCTTCAATAAATCCTTCTCTGCTTGAGTTAAGGCATTAAAAGCCTGCTCATCAGCTGGTTCAACAAAACCATCTTCTACAAACTCCCATAAGTCTTGTGAGACAAACAGGGCTCTCATGGTAATGGCCCAATAATCATAGTTCTTTCCATTAAATTGTGGAAGTTGAACATTTCCAATGTTCATTCCTGTACTTGTTCGAGCCATTGCTCTTAAACTGAACTCTAAACTTAAACAAACTGTATTTCCTTCTTTCAAAGAACAAACTCTTTTAAAACAAAACAACAGCTCTGTTATCTTTGAGAAGTACCTTAACTTTTGAATTCCGTTGGGATTTCATGCTGCTGGCGAAAATGCTACAACAAGTCTTCTTCTTCTTCAGCTTCTTTGAAACCTTCAAAGAGCCTGAACTAGCTCCGATACCATGTTGGAATATGGAAAATTCCAAACAACAAAAAATTGGCTTGTAGACAGAGATGGCATGAAAATGCTTTCTATTTCATTAACAGAATTAAAAAAAAACTTATTACTAAAGTCTTCCTCAATGGATGGATTCACAGAATAAGACTGCTACAAACGCAGTGCTCTAGAATACAACTCTCTGTCTCTCAAGAATGCACAAACAGTGCTTTTCTTGCCTGCGGGCTGTCACATAGCGATTACACAAAAATTATATAACCTTCATTCTCATTTTTTTCTTCACGTGCCTTTTTCATTATATATATATGGCGTGACAGGAACAAAACCATAAAACAAAGAAATAAAAACAATTACAGGGAATTAACCTTTCCGGGACATAAAATTTAATATAGGTGCGACGTACGAGTGGGGAACACATCGTAGTCGGCCATTTTGCAATGTGCGATATGGCGGAACAACAAGAATGCGATATGTGACATTGCGATTTGCGATGTGATCACATCGCAAACAATTAAAAGCGGTTCATATGGCGGATAACCCTTGTAACATGCGATGGTGCGATGGTGCGACGATCGCACATCGCAAACAATCAACGAAACTTGCGATGGCGGAGGGCGAACATCTGATATTTTGATGTTGCGATGGTGTGGTGATTGCACATTGCAAACATCCACATCAACAAGACACTAATACTTAAAAACTGCGATCTGCGATTTGCGGTCAAGTGGTAGGGACCACTTGTCCTGCCTCTTTTCAGAAATAATACTTTAAGTCTCCTGCTGTTTAATTAATTTCACTTCATACTTGGTTGTTGAGGGCTTTAAGGCCCGAAATGACTGTCTTTAATAACTTCTGCTCCTCCGTAGACTTGAACTACGAAATTCTTCATTCTTCTGCTGAAATGACTTCGCCCATATCAAAAATTTAATTCTTCCTTACAAATCTCCATCATTTTTCAATACAGAGTGCTGTGCACTCCACGCTTTACTGCGCTACCTTTGTACCTTTTCTTCCTGCTCAAAGGCTAGCAGGGACTTTAATATTTCAGCAATGGCTCATAACAAGAGAAGAAGAGAGCACAAATGTTAAAGAGGTCATTAGAAGATCGAGGAGATGGATTGGAAAAGGCAAACCAACGGCATATTTCTTTGCAGTTTCATTTTTATTAGTTTAATTTATTTTCACATGGTTGCGAGAACGGAAGGGCGAGGAGGCATGATATGTTATTATTCTTACGAGATATTTGAGAACGGGGTACGAGGACAAGGACAAGAACCGGTGAGGGCGAGGAAGGGGAATTATACTAAATTATAAGAGAGCGTACATAGTTCTACAAATAACTTATATTTGGATACGTTTTTTCATCGACGTAGTGCGATTGGTATAACAACTTTATTGATATTACAAAATATAACATCACTTATATAGAAATCCTGAGGATGGAGGCTACGCCTTTAAGAAATGAACTCCACAAGGGTTGATTTGAATACTGAAAATAATATTTTCCTTTTCAATCTAGCTCCAGTTCCTCATGGAACCTACTATTTTCAATAAGCCAGGTCAATATTAATACCATTCGATGCCAGTTGCCAACCAACTTGTTCAGAATGCTTCTAATGGTAATCTATTTGATTGCCCAATATTTAAAATATTGGAAAAAAATATATATGACTTAAAATATTATTATTTGAAATATTGAGAAAATTATGAATTATTATTGTACTTTTTAATTATATAAAATATTGTGATGTCTAATCGATAAGAAATTTGAATTTTGTTGGTTTAATTCTCAGAAATTTCCAAAATCATATCATTAAATATTTATTTTTATTGATATATTGTTTATATATTAGCGCTCCTCTCCCAGATTATATTGAATTTTGTTTATCATCACTTGTAGTGTTGTGATGCCTTGGCCTGGGTTGTTTTTTAGATTTTCGTAAGTCCACTCAAGTTTGTGACTCTACTTACCTGTTTAGCCATCCCTCTAGTTCTTACATGCTGTCTCTATTTACTGTTATTATGCCCTCTCTCTGTCTCTATTTACACTTAGTCTATCGGTACTTGGTAGAAATTGTTACAACTTCCCAATGCATTAATTAGTTATTTTACATCTTTTTATGCTTCCACTCTTTTTTTAAAAGCTCGTTTTAATTATTGAATTTCTTTTGATATCTCCCTACCACGAGTCTCTATTTTTGGTTAGTTTATGGGTATTTGGTAGAAAGTCCGAATTAATCGATTTAAGTTTTACAACTGACCAGATTAATTGAATTATTTTTTACATAGTGATTAATTGAGCTTTGTTTTACACACTTAATTTACTTTTAGTGTGATGCCTTGGCCTCCAAGACCTTGCTAAGTCAACTCAAGCCTATGTTTTTAGTTATCTCTTTAGCTCTCCCTCTGGTTCTTATTCCCTCTAGTTCTTATTTGTTTTTAGTTACCTGTTTAGCCCTCTCTCTATTTACGGTTAGTATGCCCTGTGCTATGGGTACTTAGTAGAATTTCAATGGAATAAATATAAGGGATATGGGTAGCTTAGTCATTGGCGGATAGATACCTGAGGTAGGTCCTTGGCTATATGCCTGTGGGTCTAAGTTTGAGAGCCTCATTAAGAGTTAACTAGTATTAACTAGTTAAAGACAATTTGCTTATTTTTATTTTCTGGCAAGAAAGAGTTAATTGTTATTCTTTATGAAACAAATTATTATTTTGTTTTTTGTTATTGAGTTAATAGGAGGAACTAATGAATGAAAAGAAAAATATTTTAAGCTGTTGGTAAAAAGTTTCCAAGAATAGGAGGTGGTTGGGGACAGTTGGAAAATAGTTACCTACTCCTATGAGGATAAAGTTGAATCCCAGGGGAGGAGTAGGGGTTCTGTACAATTTTCTTTGATAAAGGAGAGTATTTTCTAGAGCTGGTTATGATCAGTTGAAAGTAACTCAAGAAAACCTTGTAAAACCATACTTTCTGAGTTTGACTGGATTGGCCATCCAAAGGTCACAGCAGAAAGATAAAGATTTCTACTGTTGACCCGTAGCACCGTCCAGATTCTGGAGCTAGGGGGAAAGAAGAGGACATAATAGCCTCGCTTGATGGTTGGGAGGACCACAGCTTAATTTTTCTATTTCAGACAAGTATACTATGAATTTCCTAAGCATGTTAATACTAGACTGGAAAGGTTGTTTCAGTATTACAGTTGAGAAAGTTCTGTTCTATTTCCTTTTAACATATGAATATATAGGTATATAATGCATAAGACAGGAAATGCTATCTACAAGCAATTTTATTATCCTGGGATTCGGATAGAGAAAAAGTAAAAACAATACTATCTTTTCCATGTTATTATTATATGATTGATTAAGTAGAGATACTGTCTAAAATTCTGTGTATCGTGAGGGAAGCTTACAGTGAATTAAAAACACTGTTAACACTGTTAATATGTAACAGAGATAAAATATACACATTAGTGTTGCTAAAATAAGACATGCAGGAGATAAAATGTTGTATGAGTATATAGCTGCATTTATTTATTTTCTTGCTACTGTAAAAGAACTTGCAGCCATACATATATATATATAAATATAGTTATATATGTAATCATAGAAATTGAAAACATGTTCTAAAGAAATGATGTAATCATAACTCTGCAAGACTAGAACCAATGACATGGTGTTAAATGACGCGACAGACCGTTGACCTAGTTCTGGGTATGTACCCAAAACCTGGTTTCATCGTCTGGGGTCGATAAAACCATTCTAACTCAGACATTTGTGATGATGGTCTGGTCACCGACTAAACTAGTTAACGCAAAACCCTAGATAACAAAAGAAAGAAGCTTCAATGAAGTATTAACGACTGCATGTAACATTATTTGTAGAATAATGAGAAAATAATTACAAAACAATCACGGCGAAACCCTTATAGGTTCATATGTTATATTTATAAAGACCTAATAACATCTGTATTCATTACTTTGAGAAAATAGGTATGTAGAATTGAAAGGACGCAAATCTGTTATCGGGAAAAGGTAATATGAACATCTACAGCAATAATATTGCCAAAGAAATGAAAGTAAAACAAAAAATGGGTATTTAAACAAAGATACATTCACCATGGAATTGTATATATCAAATAAATTCAAATCCGAGTTGTCAAGAGTTAAAATAACAACTCAGAATTGATAATAAAAGACCCTTCATCTTTATAAGAAAACGTGGAACAACAGAACTTAGGGTTTAACCCTTAATTATTCTCTCAAAATGGAGTCTGGGTCACACTAAAACTAAATAAATTACCTTTTATAGGAAGTCCGTAGACTTCTAAAAAGACCCATTATCAAAAAGCTTGGGATTCAATAAATCTAAGACTCGAATCAAGGGAATTCGACCCCATTGAGAGCAGAGTATCTGTGCAAGAATATTATGCGAAGAAATAAGCCATGGTACTGTTGCATGTCATTGAAAACCAGTATTGAAATTTTTTGCAGCCTTACCTGCAGAGAATAGGTAAACAATAGGAAAAGGGTAAGAAATTGTGAAGCATATCAAAGCGAGAAGCATAACATCCTCTTAAAAACTAAAGGAAAACTATCAAGGGTTTGAGTGCGGACCTGGAGTCAAAGAGCTTCAACCTCCAGCACTCTGTTAACGCCATATTAAGAATAAATATTAAAACCCATAACTAAGTGAACTCCCTAACTTTAAAACTATGCAACTGGTAGATTATTTATATAAAAATCTATATGAGCCGATCGATTTATCATAAATGATTAACGTACAAATAGTGAAAAGAAATCACAGTGAACTTAAAGGAAAAGGGGTGGTGCTGAAACATCATACTTGTGCATTGTTCGATGAGGGTTTCAAACCGGTAGTCTAGTGCATTTCTCCAAGGGAAAAACTTAGAAAGCTTCGGCATTGGGGTGCAAAATTGCATACCAGAGCAGAGATTTCACTTGGTACTTTTCTAGACATACATTAAACAAGAACGAACCCCGTGAAAATGCCATGCATCCAAGCCAAAGTTTTAACAGATTATAGGTGGAGAGAACAAAGTTGAACAGGAAAAAATGAGGGCAGAACCGGAGCTCATTCACTGCCAAATGCAATTAAGTCTATTAGCTCAGAGATCGAGTGAACTGATTCACTCCAACAACCAAATCCCAATGAAACCCGGCAAATCATGGCAGCTATCCCAAATTATTTATTACGCAGTACAGTGGTACCATTGAAATAGTATCCAACTCATAAACATAGTGTACAAATGCCAAATGGATGTGACGTATATTAAGTTAAACTATAGAATGCTCTTCGTAATTGGGATTAGGAGTAATGACTATGCATTGGAGCCCCAATACAATATTCATGTGAAACATATATACTATGCTGCCATATAAACCTTAATTACCATGTGAATATATATGTTGCATGAATAATAATTAGAATATATGCCCAAAATCCTAGTTATATATATAAATGTCAACGCTCTAATATAAATATATGTTAGGGATATGACAAGAGATGGGGAATTCACCCCTTAGTTATATTTATATTTTGAAAGGTAGAAATAAAATAAAATAAATAAAATATTTACTATTGTATTTGTTTTTGCTAAACTGTGACACTAGGTACGCATGCTCGTGAGAACGAAGCCAAGTCAGCCTATCCCTTGTAAATGGGCTTTGGGAAAAAACTTTATAAAATTATTTTATTTATTTTACGTAATATAAATAATTTGATATTTTCGTATTCCTTTTATTTTTTTAATTAAATAATTAAATTTGTTTAAAAAGAAAATATAATTCATATGCAAACCAGGAATTTCCAAATTAAAATTATATTATAATTTTTTATATAAATATTTTTGAAAAATATGAAATTACATTGATTAATATTATTATCTCATTATTATTGATAATTTTTTGTATAAATATTTATGATCAATATGAAATTACATTGATTAATATTATTGTCTTATTTTTAATGATAATTTTGTATGTCATATTTTTACTTATAAATGTAATATTAAATTAGATTTTTATGGGTTTTAAAAAATGTAATATTAAATTAGAATTTCATAAGCTTTAAAAAATGTTGAAAAGGATTGGAAGAGGATTCAGTAAGGAATGAGAGTGGAGATGTTTCCCATGGTAGCCTAGGGCTTACAGTCGACCGAGGGCCACAGGTTGTTCGCTGCTCTTCATCCCTGACCCTGCTACAATGTATTTACGCTTCAAAAGGACTGCGTGTCATGGAGGCTCTCGATGGAGGGAGAGAGGCTCCCCCCCCACCCCCTTCTTCTAGCCCATCTGTAAACAATGAGACAACGGGATCTCACACTACTACTTAGAATGGTCCGGACATGCAAGCCAACCCCACAGGGATGTGTGGCCTCCTCATAAACTCGCAAACTGACAAAGCTGCTCAGAGGAAAGCATCCTCATTAACATGCATACCCAACATGGCATAAACACCCAAGATATACCTTCCACCACAGTGCATCAATGGAAGAATACAAAAGATGAAGGACCATGCACTCATCAATAAGTTCATTGGCTTTTGGCCCAAAAAGAAAGCCCTTCTAGGTGGATCTCTTCAAAGTGGAAGCCAAAATGGAAAATAACACTCCAACTAGGCTTGAAAGGCTTTTTCAACATCATCTTCACATGTCTCGAAGACAAGAATCAAATAATGGATGGGGGCCCATACTTCTTCAACTCAACAAGACTTTTCCTCAGAAACTAGATTGAAATATTCAATCCTCACAAAGATGACTTTAAGTAGGCACTGGTATGGATAATATTGTATTCCCTCCCTCAGAACTATTGGGATGAACTCTTTCTCTCAAAGACATTAGGAACCATCTAGGAGAATTCATCAAAATAGCAGAAGACACCAATATCAACTGATACACTGCCTTTGCAAAGATCTGCATCTACATGCATATAGCCAACATCCTCCCTGATTTGGTAAGTCTGCTCCACGATGATTTTCAATGGGTTCAAGCAATTGAATATGAACATGTGCCTTGTCATTGCCGCAAATTTCATCAGCATGGGAATCTCTTCAGAGATTTCCCCCTCAATCATAGCCAGAAACCAAATTTAGGCTTGGAAAACACAGAATCATATGGTTTCACCAAGATCATTAGCCGTAAATGGCATGCGAGAAAATCCACATCTGCCCCCAAGGCCTCACATCCCTCCACCAACAACAACTTTGATGTTTTTTCCAATCAACCCTCCTAGGAAGCCCCTACCTCTTCACCTCCTGAGCCTCCCTTGAATCCATCCAATCCCCCTCTTGAAGCCCACAATCCCCAATCCTCACTGATCCAACCTTATGCTACCTCTCATCCTCAAGTAAATCAGGTTCAATCCTCGCATGAAAATAGCTCCAACGAAGGGAAAAAATTAGAGTTGGATTAACCATATGTCATGGAGGAAGAACCAGAGAGCTTAGAATTTGCAGAACTCGACATCCTAGGACTGGAGGAAGCATGAAAAAGCAGAGAATTTCACATGATTCCCACTCAGAAGATCCAATGTCTAGAGGAATTTCTCTCCAGAGCTCAACAATTACCAACTCTTGGCATCCAAGGAGGTACCTTACTAGATACAAAAAAAATCATGAAAGAATCTAGAAAAAGAGGGAGGCGCACTGATATGCAACACCGCATCATGCTTGGAGTCCAACTCATTGAATCAGGAAGATATCCTAGGTTAACAAGGTTCTACACCATCATTCCTCATAGTTTTCAATGAAACTCATCTCATGTAACATCAAAGGGCTCAATAGCCCCTCCAAGCATCGTCTGATCAAGAAAGGAATTTCTCAAGAAAATCCCACCATATCCTTTATGCAAGAAACCAAATGTTCTAGCACTTCCTTGAACATGATTTTATCGAGATTATGGAATGGTTGTAGTACCACTGCTGTAGATGCTATTGGTGCCTTAGGAGGCCTAGCTATTGCCTTGAACTCTCTTCAAATCACTCTGACTAACCTTCATGCTCTCAAAATCTCATTCATGCCTCTTTCCATCTCCTAGGCAGCCATCTCACTAATGTCTATTTCCCCCAACCAACATCTCAAAAAATTGAACTCCCTCACTCCATTGAAAAAAATAACGCTCATCGAACCCACCCTCTTTGGGTTTTGGGAGGAGATTTTAACATGGTCACCATCTTGGAGGAAAAAAGAGGAGGGTTTTCCACGCTTGAAGCAGATAGCCACATATTTATGGAGTTCATTCAGATCAACCAACTCATCGATCTCCAAACTTCCAATGGAAGTCACAGTTGGAACAATTGTCTAAGAGGTTCCCATCAAATAGCCTCACGTGTTGACAAATTCCTCATTTTGGACAACTTTATCCATTTGGGTGGTGATATAGCCACCACCATACTGCCTACTTCGGGGCCTGATCATTTTCCTATTCAACTTCAATGGTCTCGCCTTGGCGCAGCTAGCAGAAAACCCTTCCGCTTTGAACAATTTTGGCTAACACAGCATGGGTTCAAGGATTTGGTAACCAATTGGTGGCACAACATCACCCCACCAATGGGTTCCAAAGTGTTTCAATTCCGAAAAAAACTCAAAGCCCTCAAAATCCATCTCAAGCAATGGAATCAATCATCCTTTGGTAACATCTTCAAAAATCAACTAGAGCTGGAGGCTCAGATGCCTTGTCTCTAGCAAAATATCATTCTAGAAGGTCGCACACATGCTCACGTGGACAAGGAGATATATCTAATGGGAAAATTGGAAGATCCTGGGAAATAAGAAGAAATTATCTAGAAACAAAAATCCAAAACTCGATGGTTCAAAGTGGGGGAAAAAAACACAAAATTTTTCCATCGCTCTACCATCCAATGACGAATGCACAACCGCATCTCAATCCTCAAGAATGAACATGGGGAATAGCTTGAAGCACACAATGAAATTGAATAGGAGATGTTGGATTATTTCAAGGACACTCTCAAAGAACCCAACATAGATCGACAACCTGCCATCAAAAGAATCACCCAGCATATTCCAAGGCTCATCACAGAGGATCACAATTAAATGTTGCTTCGATCCACCATGTTGCAAGAGGTTGAACAAGCTATGTCGTACCTCAAATATGTGAAAGCTTGAGGAGTGGATGGTTTAACCTCCAACTTATTTCACTACTTTTGGGATGTGATCAAGAAGGAGTTCTGGGATTTGGTTGATTAATCTAGAATCATGCACTGGGTTCATCCATCCCTCAATGCCACCTTCCTTACCCCGATTCCAAAAGAGGAACAAGCTGCTACTCCGAGTAAGTATGGCCCCATAGCCCTGTGCAATGTCATTTAGAATCTCATATCAAAAGTGATAGCCAACATGCTTAAACCTCTCCTCCCACTGCTTATATCACCTAAGCAAACATGATATGTGGAAGGAAGACAAATACTGAACGGTATCATCGTGACGCATGAATTCATCCACTCTCTGAATGCAGAAAAAGGTAGGTATGCTTCTCAAAATCCATCTCTCCAAAGCATTTTATAACCTTAGCTGGACTTATATCCATCAAGAGCTCCTAGCCTTTAGCTTCAGTCCCACTTGGATCAAATGGATCATGAGTATGCTCTCCTCCCCTTTTTTCTTCACTCTGGTTACCCTCTCCCACCTTCTCTCCCTCAAGAGGTATCCGTCACGGTGACCCTCTCTCCCCTTTTCTTTTTGTCCTCATGGAAATATGATTGGGTCGTTTAATCTATCATGCCATCAAATCTCAGTACCTAAGAGGAATCTCCCTTTAGAATAACCCCCCACTCTCCCATCAACAATTTGTGGATGAAAACATGTTATTATGCCATCCATATATCTATGAAGCTAGCACCTTTAAATCTTAGCTCGATTGTTTCTCTAAAGCCTCCGGAACTACTATCAATCCGGACAAATCACAACTCTTTTTCTTTAGTACCCCTGCTATCACTCAACACAACATTGCCCGTATCCTTAGTTTCTCCATTTCCTGTCTCACCTCGAAATACCTAGGAGCCCCACTCATTGACTCAACCATCAAGCATACTTCTTGGAAGTAGCTCGTGGAAAATATAAAAGCAAGACTATCCTCTTGGACTCATCGAGCTCTCAACATCACTGGTCATCTTGTGGTGATCAAGTGTGTCCTCTAGTCCATGTCGCTTTACCTCTTCTCCATGCTGGCTATTACAAAATGGGTTCTGAAATCCATCTGTAATCTTCAACGCAACTTTTTATGGGGTGGCAACAAAGACACCGGGAAACGAGCCTTAGTCAAATGTTCTAAGGTTTTCTCCCCCAAACACTTGTGAATATTTCATTTGAGTGACCCAGAGCAAAGAAATATCGTCATGGGATCTTGCAAATGATGGAAATGGGTATCAAATCCTCATACACCTTGGGCACAGCTATGGGCAACTAAATATGCATAAAATTAGCCTCAAGAGGATATTATATGCTACAATTGAGAAATCATGGGCTCGCAAATCTAGAGAGCTACCAATCAACATAATTTCCTCATCCAATCTCAAAATTTTTGGGAAATTCACTTAAGATCCCAGGTTTGTCCTTGGGAATACTCATGGCAGCAACATTCTAAAATTGCAAAACTTTTTCAAAAACCCAGGTGAAAATCCACTCCTCAAGGTATGGGAAACATTGAAATCAATCATTTATCGACAACGCTAAACACTCAAGGATTTCGTCAATGGCTTCCGACCATTCAGTGGCAAGAAAATTGGCAAGAGGAAAACCATTATGATGTCTGGTTGGAACTCACAAAAGGGAAAATTTTATATTGATATTCAATAAATGTCATATCTTAACTTTGGAAAATATACTGAAAAGAGTGTTCATTGGCCCTTTGTGGTGCTCCCTTTGTCAAAGTGAGGAGGAAACCATAGATCATCTGTTGCATACATGCCCATTTTCTAGCACTCTTTGGGACAGAATCACCATTCTCTATCATAGGACCAACAAAAGGCAAGGGGATGTCATCGACACTATCCTTCACTGGTAGAAAGCCCCATTCACCAGGAATATCCTCAACTCTCTCTGGCTGCTCATCCCTGGGCTACTTCTTTGGAAAATCTGGAAGGAGATGAGTCACTGAAACTTGAAATATCAGGAAACTCCTCAAGAGATTATTTGGAACAAATTCCGCAACAATATAAAGGATAACTTATCGTTGAATCAATGGAGGGACACAGATCTCCCATCTCTACCTTCACAATGCCTCATATGGGTCAACTGGAACCTCCCTATTCCTTGCAACTCCGCAGTGTCTACTTCATCCAATCCAGCTTCAGAATCTCCTAGATCTTGGAGTCCCCCACCTAAGAATATATGCAAACTCAACTTTAATGGAGCCACAAAATCCAATATGGGTGAAGCTAGCTTTGGAGGAATCTTGCGTCACTTTGAAGGTTCCCCCTTGCTAATCTTCTATGGATCCATTGGTTGGGATACAGAAAAATCCACTGAAGTGGAAGGACTCATCCAAGGCCTCAACATTGCTCAAGAGAATGATATCTTCTCCATAGAGGTTGAAGATGACTCTCGAATCATCATTAATGTAGCCAAACATATTATGTATGTCTCCTCCTCATCCAAAATCTCAAAGAGCTGGTAGTTAGCCTCTAGATTGGGAAACCTAGAACAATGGCTTTAACTCCAAAAATTCATTACTTTCTTGCATGTGCATAGATCAGCTAATGAATTTTCATATCTCCTAGTCAATAGAGGTGTGATTCAAGACTCTCATCTTATCTCCAGCAAGTTCCATTCTATTTCCTATGACTCTCTGCACACTTATTGCACTCAATTGGTCGTCAAATATATTAAACCCCTCAATGCAAGTGATTGACAAGAACGATTTAGGCTACCACCTGGTCTCACATCGCGGGGGCACATGGCCTCTCCATACAGCCGCACCATCCTCCTTCGTGAAGGTTTTAAATGCGCATAGGACGCTATAAATTGAGGCATTTATGCCTCCCCCTTGACCTATACTCCTGCATCTTGCGTCTTGGCCATTTATGGCTCATGGCTCCTGTTTTAATTCTCATCTGTGCATCCTTTTTTCATTCTCTATCCCCTTCCTCTATCAAAGCCCCATCCGTTGCTCTACTCCTCATTTGTCTCACTCTGAGCCTTCTGCTCCAGGCCATCAGCCCCACCAACCTGCGGATACAATGCCTAGATAGCACTAAATGTGGTGTCGTCAAGGAGGTGGCACAAGCTCTCCCTCCCGCCCTCTAGTTCCGGCAATTCCTGCGAGCTCCTTGTCCATATCTGTTGTCGTGGAAGAACTTGAGGTTCTTGACCCCCATTTTGTCTCTGCCCAGTTCTCCATTCACCTCTCAGAGGAAAAGCACCACCTCTCCAACTTCAGAAGCAGAAAACAGATCCGCAAATCCACTTTATCGCGCTCCTCCTCCCCTCAGCCTCAGAAATATGTCGGCCTCCCCGTCAAAAATTTGCGGAAGACTCAGATAGCGGTGGGAGCAGCCCAACGGAGGACTCTAGGCAAAAAGAGGCAAAAGTGGATCATGAATCTCGCTCAGTTTCGCAAAGCAGGTTAATATGGTCTCCACCTCAAATCCAGAGAGGACCCCCCACCTCTCAAATAAGGATATCAAGACCATGTTGACTATGACTGCTTCATAATTGAGGAGAATCCTCATTGGGAGAACCATGTCGCATAAAACCGGTAGTTGCAGCTCCTTGGAACTCCTCCTTTTCAATTTATATATGCTCTTTCATAGTTTTTATGTCTATCTTTATCTCTGTCTGCAAAAAATTTCACTCATGCTTATGTTGATGGCTGGTTTTCCCTGGAAGGGCAGCTTATTTGTAGAATCTCTGAACCCGTTAATGACTCGTTTTCCCCAGAAGGGCAACCCATTTTTTGATTGTTTGTATTGCCTTCATCTGAGAGGAGTTGGCTTATCCAAAAACCCCTGTCATGAAGTATGATTGTATTTTTTGTACAGTATATTAGAAATTAGCAAAATTTAGAAAAAAAATTGTTAAAAGGAAAAAGATAAATATATTGTTTTAAATTAAAGGTAATTTTTTTATTATATTTCATTAAAAAATTTGTAATATGTATATTTTTTTTAATATAAGTTTTATTTTGATGTATTATTTTTCTTATATTTATGTGTGTTATTAGAGGTTTATCTAAATTTAGATTATATATTTAGATGTGTTATTCCATGATTATTTTTAGGGGTACTCTTGGATTATATCTTAATTACAAAGAATCATCGATGTATTTATGTTCATTTTCTTCTCTTGTTGGAATTTTATGAAAATATTATGTACATACAATCATTAATAAATAAATAAATAAATAAAATCATGAAAGAGGTAAAACTTCTTCCAAATGCTTTAAGGGGGATAGGGTCATTCTCCTTAGAGTAGTGTAGAGTTTTTTTTATGTCTTTTATTTTGTTTTATATTAAATTTATACATAGCAAAGTACATTTTAAGTAGACACATTTATTTTTATAGTATTTACATTTAAAATATGTATTTCAATTTTTATCATGTTCATGAAAAAACATTAGAAATAATAAATATGTTCAAATTATTTAATATTAAAATTTAATTTGAAAAAAAAATTGCACATTTAAATTATCACTCAATAATTTTAATAAACAAAATCATTTATACTATTTTAATTCTTTTCTTTTTATCTTTTTTTATATTTTACTTTTTCATTTTTGTTTTTTTTTTTAATTATATTATTATTTATTCAAATATTTTTTTCATATTTTTTCTTTTTTCTTTTTCTATTATATTTTAGTATTTTCAATATTATTTATTTATTATATATTTTGAGTCCATTAAATGTATTATATAAAACTTGTCTCGATTTGAAAGTTCAATTTGTATACGATATTATAGGTGGCTTTGACAATAGTTATATTATGATTTGAAATTGGATAGTAGGTTTGTTTGTTTGGATGACATTGTATTTATTTATTTGAAGTTGTAAAGGTATGTTTAGTTCTTTTTGATAGTGATATATTGATTTGAAATTGTATAATTTTGAGTTATTGTTTTAATTTCGTCTAAATTCATGTGTTGGTTTTATTTAGTTTTGAAAATGGTAGAATCGTGTGTTTATTTTTTTAAATTGAATATGTATAGATAGTTTTTACAATATTTGTATTTTAATTTGACATTTTAGTATGTTTGTTTATTTTAGATTATTTATGTATGTATGTTAGTGGATATGATTTTTACTTGCATGTGTTTATTTGTTTGAATTGGATGTGTATAGAGAGTTTTTACCATGTTTGTATTCTAACTTGAAACTATATTATGTTTGTTTATTTTAGATTGTTTATGTATGTATGTGTGTTAGTGGATTTCATGTTTACCTGTATGTGATTATTTGTTTGAATGGATGTGTATTAATATATTTTACAATGTTTGCATTTTAACTTAAATTTATATTATGTTTGTTTATTTATGTATGCTAGTAGATATGATGTTTATTTGTATTGTATATTTTCACGTTGGTTTTGTGAAAATATTTGTATAGATATTTTTCACAATATTTGTATTCTAATTTGAGATTGATTAATGATGGTGTTGTTTAAGTGAAATAATTTGTGTAGATATGTTAGCTTTGTATATATATTGATTTATAATGGTGTTGTGTTTTTTATGTTTTTCTTGTTTGAAATTGTGTGTGTGTGTATAAGTGGTTTTGGAAATGTTTATATTCTAATTTATAATTGTATTGTGTTTGTTTATTTCAAAATTGTAAAATGGGTGAAGTTTATTTGAATGTATGTATGTTGATGGCGGATATAATGTTTACGTTTGTATCTTTGAATTTGCTAATTAAATATTGTATCTTTAGTTATCTTATATGATATATATGTATGTGTGCTTTGAAATTTCTTACGCATATATGAATGTGATTTTGATCATACATGTTTGTAACTTGTATAGATTTGAAATTGCATGTGTTTTTCCAGTAGGAAATTGTATATCAAATGCTTTTATTTGAATGAAAAATGTGTAAAAGTGTTTTTTAAAATGTTTATTTATTTATTTTTATATTGACTTGAATTTCTATAATACTACATATGATTTTTACATTGTATATTTGTTTTTGTAAAGGTGTGTGAATGGTAGAGACAAATTTTACTTGATTTTTTATGTCTACATGTTGGTTTAAAATACTATAATGTGTTTTTCAATTTCAATTTGTATTGATGTGACCACCTGTTTGAAATTGAATTTGAATGTGTGAATGAATTTTTTGACAATTTCTTTTTTTATTGATGATAAATTATTTAATGTGTGTTAACAATTTTGAAATTGTAGTTTTTCTTTTGTTTGAGAGGTTTTTTTCAGTTTTTTCTTGTTTATTTATATAGGCCCTTTTCTATGTTTGTTGAAATCAATATATGTATGTGTGTTTTGAAATTGAATGTGATTTTCATTTTGATAATGTTTGTTTGTATTTTTGTATTGATTCAAAATTGTATGTATTTTATTAATTGGTAATTGTTTATTAGTTGTGTTTATTTAAATTATAAATGTGTGAAGGTGGTTTTGAAAATACATATTTATTAATTTGTATATTAATCTGAAATTCTATAATGTTTGATTGGATTTTTAATTTGTATATTTGTTTTCATAAATGTGTATGAATAATAGAGACAACTTTTACTTTATTTTTTATGTTATTTAAATTGTGTATGTGTTTTTAAATTTTAATTTGTATTTATGTGACTCTTTGTTTGAAATTGCAATTGAATGGGTGAATGGTTTTTTTTTTTAACAATTTCTTTTTCTTTTATTCATGTGAAATTGTTTCATGTGTGTTGATACTATTAAAATTATAGTGTGCTTGTTTGAGTGATTTTTTCAATGTTTTCTTATTTATTTATGTGTTTTTCTATCTTTGTTGAAAATAATATATTTATGTGGTTTTTGAAATTTCTTGTGTATTTGTGAATGTGATTTTGATTTTGATAATGGTTGTTTGTGTTGTATTTATTTGAAATTGTATGAATGATTTTAAGTGGAAATTGTATATGAGCCGTGTTTACTTGAATTTTGAATGTGACACTAGTTTCCAAAATTTCTATTTATTAAATTGTATATAAATTTGATTTTTTAGAATGTTTGATTGGTTTTTTACATTGTGTATTTGTTTTCATAAATGTGTGTGAATGGTAGAGACAATTTTTACTTCCTTTTATGTTTTTGTTTGAAATACTATAATGTATTTTTAAAACTGAAATTTTATTTATGTGACTACTTGGTTTAAATTGAATTTGAATGTGTGAATGATTTTTTGACGATATCTTTGTTTATTTATTGATGTGAAAATTTTTAATGTGTGTTGACACTTTTGCAATTGTAGTTTGATTGCTTGAGTGGTTTTTTTCAATGTTTATTTCTTTATTTGTATCTCTCTTCTTCTTTGTTTTTTTTGTTAAGTTTTATTTATGATCTTTTTTTTATTTCTTTTTATTTACATGTTTGTCTTTTTTTAAATCATATTATAAAAGCCAGAACACTGAATGACTTCAATTAAATTAAATCTTTTTAGAGACCCACAGTACCTGTACACAAAGAAGTGATGGAAGTCATGAGCTAAGGATGGAATCATAGTTAGGAAATCACCATGCATTCAAAAGGACGTGAGGTCCACAATTACCTGGAAACTCAACATAAAATGTAATAGGGTTAGGGTTTGTAGTGGAAACCTGGGGTAATAAAACAAGTCTACACTAACATTTGACCCAAACTCAAACTAGAAAAACTTATGTTAGTTTAGAATCGGGGACTTGGTGCCATAGACCTGGAAAAACAAGGAGAAAAAAACAAATTTAAACCGACTTCCGACAATGCAAATGCCACAAATAGAACTTAATGTATAGAACGCCTGAAAGAGTAGTGCAATTTCACCTATGTAATCGTGTCAGAGAATGATGGCTTCGTTCTCCAGCGGTGGGAAGTATAAAACCCTCAAATTGTATCTATAACGTGACGGTCCGAAAAACTTCTAAGAAAATTATTAAACCATTAGTATGGACTCTTAAAACCATTGATACAATCAGGTTGTAGCCCAGGAGATCTGAGCACATAACTAAACCCCAACCATTAACATAAAAACTTAAAAAAAGGATGAGAGGTTGTAAGTATAGATCCGGTAAATAAGATTGAAGAATTAACAACTCAAATGATACCTGAAACCTATTGGGAGCTGAAGGTGGATGACTAAATGAACCTAGAGAAAATTCAGATGAGCATTGTAAGCGGAGCGATGGAGATGCTTGAAGCTACAGAGTAGTAGAGCATGGAACAAGTTTCATGAGAGCATAAGTGAAAGACGGTTAGGGTTGAGGGTAGGAAAATTACCCTAACTGCAACCTAAAACATCTCACAGTAGAAGATATCAGTGTGGTAGATCTAACGGTGCAGGAAAATCGTAGGTGTCAACCCACAACATCACATTGTAGCACCAAAAATCGAGAGAGAGATAAGGATGACCTCGTACATGCTGAATTAATTTAACTAGTATGATCACACATACAAAGTTAAATTTATGTTAAATACTAATATTGCAATCAAATGAATTGCTAACGAATATTATTGCAAAGTGGCTAACAAATCATAAGATGTGAAGTGAGGTGAGCACCAGATCCAAGTTGGACATAAAAATAAATACATGGTAAAATTAGCGAACGACGACATTATAACAAATGTAAAATCCATCCTACCTCAACGTTTAACAAGCAATGGTTAAGATTTAATACGTTTTTTATACTTTGTTTAATAAATTATGTGTTGTTTGTAGTTTCTATACAAAAATATACGCCATGATGGTTCTAATATATTGTTAAATAAGGAAGAATTCTAATACCAAGCTAGTTAGAACAGTTAGTAGAAAGGGATTAATATAAAATAAAAATAAACCTGTATGAATTTCACAAGTGGTATCAGAGCAACGTTCACACGTTGGGGCCAAAATAGTTCACCTGAATATCTATTGTTGTGTGTAAATTTTGCACGGAAACTAAGAAGGATACAATGAGAAGTGGATCAATGCACCAAGTACCCATAACTACCAGGGAATCTCATCAGCAATCTAATCCTGAAATGAACCCATAAATGTGGGTGTAGCTAAGTGTATATTAGTATCAACAAACTGGCAGATCAATTGGAGAAAAACAACGTCAAATGAGTATACTGTCGAATACAATGCAACAGTTACATGAAGAAAAGGTTTGGGTTAGAAGCTACAATGAAAGGTTGATGCGAGAGTAGGAGAGGATTCTTAAAAGCCTCTCAGATAGGAAAAATCAAGGGACAGCTTAGTGAAGCCCTGAAAGGGATACCCGAGAAGAAAGTGAAGAATGGTGGCAGACTAATGAAAAGGCAAAAGGAATTCATATAGAGTGGAGCAATAAAAACAAAAATTATAATGAAGCAGATTCTGGAAATGTGTCAGATCAGTAAGAGATGAAAAAATAGAAAGTGGAACTACAGGGTGAGTTCCGGAAAATCAAACCTCCTACCCTCGATGGAGAGGTTGATGAGGTGGTAGAAGCATGGATAATTAACATGAAGAAATATTTTCAAGTTTATGAATATAGCAGAAAAATCAAAGCTCACTTAGCTATCTACCAACTCATGGAGAATTTATGGTGGGAGGAAGTAAAATTTGTTGGAGTGTTAAAGGCTGAGAATGTGACTTAGGATGAGTTTTAACAATGTAAAGGATACCCTAACAGAACTATATGATGAAAATCTAAATGATTTATGATTTTAGATTGGGACAGGTATAATGAATGAATTCATAACTAGTTCCCTCATTGTTAAGTCACGTGTATGCACGAGAGGTATTAATTTAGCAATTTTTTTGCATGGTCTACCTACACAGAGGAAACAATCAATCTGTAAATCAATACTGATTGAAGTGATTGAAAAACATGAATGTGCTTCTAAGTGATCCTTTAAAAGAGAACCTTATGTATAAGGTGGCTGCAAAGAAAGGAGATGAGAAAAATAAAAATAAAAAAATAAAAGAAGCTAAGGTACCAAGTGTGACAGGTACAAAATATACAATAAATTCAATAATTTGACAATATGGGAGAAATCAAAGCCAAATGGCCAGCAGAGGTAGCAACTTATAATGACAGCAGAAAGCATTTATGGAAAACCCATGAAGCCATCTCAGGTGTTTGAGGATGTATTAAGAGGCATTATTGTAACAAATTTTTCTCATTAGGTGGGAGGGTGAAACATAATAATAAAAGAGGTTTATGTAATTGGGGATGTTGCTCGAAATATACCAATAATAAATGCAGCTCTTGAAGACCGACAAGCAGACTTCCAACCGACCATGATAGAACTTGAAGGTAAGCTATTTTCACAAATTGTAGTTTGGTTGACTGTGGTGCTAATTTAAGCTACGTAAACCATGGGATAGTATAAAAGTGTAACTTGAAAAGCCAAAAATTTAAGAACCCCTTGCTAGTATAGCTAGCCATTGGATCCTCAACACTAACAAATGGCGACTCCACTTTTGTGATTAAAATGCCTCTATGACCAGCAGCTTCAGCAATAAGGGTTTTTATTTAGCTACTTTTAGTCTCTTAATGTTTTTTTTTAATTTTTTTTCCCTAATTCAATCAAAATTCAAACTTCTGGATGTTTTATGGTGTTTTCTGCACGTAACAGGTATCAACCGCACCAGAGCTGACAAATTTTCTGCAACCTTATTTAAACATTTTATTGTCTAATTTCAATTTTGAGGGATGTTAATGGGCCGGCTCCATTCCTCAGAGGAACTACACCACTTAGTGACATCCCCTATAGATAATGAGTTGATGATATATATTCTAGTTTGCTAGTGATTCGGGGATTACGCCTAAGTCCAATATGTATTTATGCTTTTTGTTTGCCCACCCAAAAGGAAGGGGGAATGAGACTAGGTCAATACCTGGTATTTATTTCTTCCTAACCACTTAACATAAATTCAATTAAAAACACATATATATTATACAATTTATATACTATAGGTAACTCTCAAGAAAACATTCCGAGAAAATTTAGACTTTAGGACTATATGATATTTCTTCCTCTCAAAAAGAAAAATAAATGATAATCTAACCAAAGGAATAAGATAACATAGCTAGGATTTAAGTGATAACTTAGTAAGAGTTAGAATTGACTATATTGAATGATATTTCTTCCTCTCAAAAAGCTAGATAAATGATAACCTAAAGAATAACCTAATGTAGCTAGAATTTAAGTGATAACTCAGTAAGTTCTTGGTCAACCATCTTATTTTAATTTACTTTCTAAGTTTAAGGGAATTTATATAAAAGATCAAAACAAAAAGAAATTTTTTTATTTAATTGAGTTTTTAAGAGTTTGAAAAGTTATTAAGTTAATAGTTGTGTATATAGGTGAAAAGATTATTATGTTAATAGGTTTAAGTTTTGAATAGGGTTTTTAAAATTTTAATTTAATAATCAATAACTAATCACTATTAAGTGGATGGATGTGCAGAGGCAAGGCACTCGACACTCGTTCTCGTTTCAGATCCAGATCTTGCTCCTTTCTGGCAAAACTATGTTGCAATGGGTGAGCTCTTCGGATCTAGTGCAGGACCTCAAACAAATCCTTGAATACAGGCTGGGGATTCCTTATGCATCACAGAGACTCCTCCACGAAGGTAAACAACTTTAGGATCTTTATCCCCTCTCTTTTTACGGTATTAAAAGAAATGCATCCATCATTTTCACCCTTCGTTTGAGAGGGGGAGCTATTGGACAGTCATCTACAGCTCCGAATTTTTCATACAAAGATGTTGTCCATGCTCAGATACCCAAGAAAACAACTCCACCAGCTCAGGCTCCCAAGTCTTTTTTGGTGGAAAAACTGGAGGAAACCCCCTCCATTGAAATAATGCATCCAACACTGGATGAGAAAATCCAAAAGTATGCAAAGCATGCCATTATTTGCAGATTTAATGAACTATGGCCACGGACGGCAGACCTCTACCAATGGATTCACTCTAACTGGACCAACAATTGCAAGGTTCTATTCTGCTCAAAGGGCTTCTTCATTGTAGTGTTTGCTTTCAGTGAGGACTACCAAAAAGCATTTACAGAAGGCCCATGGTTCTGGGGCTTAGCAGGTTTATTCCTCACCCCCTGGTTCCCAGATTTCGATCCATCTACAGCAGTCATCACCAAGCTCCCCATTTGGGTTAGAATTCCTAATCTCCCAACGTATCTATGGCACTTTGTTGTATTCCAAGGGATTGGAAATACTCTAGGCCGCGTTCTTGCCACATACACCTCGAGGGGGGAAAAGGGCATATACACCTTCGCCAGAATCTGTGCAGAAATAGACATGAGCAAAGGTCTACCTGATCAGATTAATCTCAAAATTGGAGACTTCCATTGGACTCAGACCCTGGATTACGAGAACACAGCCTTTCAATGCCGGCATTGCCATCAAACAGGGCACCTTCAGAGCTCTTGTCCCTCGATGCCTGCCCAAAAGAAGAAAGCCAATCATAAGCCGAAATCCAAAAGCTGGAAACCTCATGATCCTCCCCCCATGGATGATATTGATTTTAGCTCAGATGAAGAGGAAGGGGAAGTTGAAGGAGTGGACGCAAAGCTGTCACAGGATCCACCTTCGGCAAGCCCCGAGGAATCTAATGTTCCACCAAACTCATAGAAAAGAACTCATGAGTCCTCTCCCTCGGATTTAGACAAGGAGACCTCTCCGACAGCCCAGCTCAGTCTGAAAATCGTTCTAGCTCAGCCGCATCATATTGGTTGGGTCAAAGTTGGTAAAAAGAAAGGGAAAAAATGCCGAATGGTTGATTCTACCCACGTTGGGTAGAATCCCTTGATCAACGCTTGTTACTTTGTTTTTTCTTGTCCCTTTTTTCTTATTGCAAAGCTCTCTTCATGGTTTCTCTTAGGGGCCGAGGTGGATAGTTTATCCTTTCCAGCTTCCCATTTTCTTGCTTCTCTTGGTTGTAGCTTCATATTGTACCATACGTTCTCTTAATAGAATTAGTTTTACAGAGAAAAAAACTATTAAGTGGATGGTACGTATTTAATTTTAAGATATTATCTTAGAATAATTTTAATAGTAGTAAGAAATCAAAGACTGAGATTTATCTAAAAAATAACTATTATTTTTTCCTTTTTAATTAAATTGATTAATTAAAAGATGTCATATGAACAAGTGTCTCATATAAAAATAAATTATGATTTTTTTGAGCATGCCCTATTGAAAATTCATGATATTGGACTATAATACTATAACAAAGCTACAAAATAAGAATGTGCCAAATAAAGTAGGGATGAATCTTAGTGAATATATATATATATATATATATATATATATATATATATATATATATGTATGTATGTATGTATGTATGTATGTATGTATGTATGTATGTATATGTGTATGTATGTATATATATGTATATATATATAGATATGTATATATGTATATATATATATACATATATATATACATATATATATATATATATATATATGTGTGTGTGTGTGTGTGTGTGTGTACATAGATATATATATATATATATATATATATATGTACATATATATATATATATATATATGTATATATATATATATATATATATGTCTATATATATATATATATATATATATATATATATATATATATTATTATTATTATATAAAATTTAATAATACAAGACGATGTTTATTATGAATTGATCCTCGTTTATATATTTGAAAAAGTAATTGATTTAATCATATAATAATTTTACTGAACGTTGCTGTGTAGCGCTACTAACCTAGACAACGTCGCCCTCCTGCTCGATCTCACATTGAGACAACATCCATGGGTGCTGGCGGGGGTGTCAATCCTCCCCCCCTCCCCCCCTCCCCCATGCTAGAACTCATAGTGTTCCATAAATTACCAAAAGACCGTTGTCTGAAACACAACAGAAATTTGTCAAGAAATTGGACTACATCCCCATTGTCGAATTGCCGGTTGAAGAAATATGCAGATCGACTATCAATCTAGTAGATAGAGGGATCATTGGCCAGTTCACTGGCCTATGGCCCTCTCCTAAATTAGTAGAAACTTTGGAGCGGAGGAAATAGACGCTGCTCATCACAGAAGGGATCAAGAGCCACTTTGTAGGGAAAGGATTCTTCGTTTTCGTTTTCGAAAATGCAGAGGAAAAAAACTTCATCTTCAAAAATGACCCATACTTCATGGGGCCTCAAGGCTTATATCTGAATAAATGGACCCTTGAATTTGACCCAACCCAAGATGTGTCATCCGCCGTTCCAGTATGGGTCTGTCTACCCCATCTCCCATTACATTGTTGGAATCAAAAATCTATACAAGCCATCGGCAACTCGCTAGGAAGGTATATAGACCAAGTAGTGAGAAAAGACTAGTATTCA
The DNA here is from genome assembly GCA_034641835.2 of Pinus albicaulis. NCBI lineage: Eukaryota > Viridiplantae > Streptophyta > Pinopsida > Pinales > Pinaceae > Pinus > Pinus albicaulis. The sequence goes on along the minus strand of JAXQQM020061895.1, from coordinate 82,771 downwards.
TGTGCACGGATCTGTGTGAAGGTTGATCTCGAAGTAGGGTTACCAGAAGCAATCAAATTAACCACTGTAGATTGGATGCATATTCAATAATTAAACTACAAGAAATTACCCTTAAAATGTTGGCACTGCCATTTCTACGACCATTTTGCAGGGCATTGCAAAAAAATATATTTTCGAAGAAAGTGAAAATACGAAAGCCGATCAATGGACCAGAGTGCAGAAAGCAGCAAAAGCAAAACCTAGAAGCAAAGGCATAACAAAAGAAAGTAACCTCGGGCCAGCGAGGCAAGAACAAAGAGATGGGAACACCAATCCCATGCCGAAAGCAGGGAATCAAAACGCAGAGCCTAGTAAAGCAGTAGAAGCACCAGAAGCAAAAAAAGATAACAAGGAACAATCAAAGCCCTCCCTCAAAGGAAAAGGCAATGAGGATGAAGGGAAGACGGAGGTAACCCTTGAAGTATCCCCCTCCCCCACATATGCCGACATAGCTAGAAATAAAATATTAGATTCTCCAAACTCCTCAAAGGATGAGATCCTCAAAAGGCATGCTAAAAGAGCAGGAATAAAGTGTCGAAGAGAAGCAAGGGAGGAAGAATCAGAAAGACAACAGACTCAAAAAATTCAACCTACAATAGAAATGTCAATGGGAATGAACATAAGAACAAGGCCTCCAAAACGAGGAGTTGCATCCACCCCTAGCAGTAAGTAATGAGAATCGTCTCTTGGAATTGCAGAGGTTTGGGGAACCTTTGAAAAATTGAAGCGGTCAAGGACCTCATGAAAATGGAACCAGCAGGCATCCTTATGCTCCAAGATACAAAAATCAAAGGGGATTCCCTTCTAGAGATCAGCAAAAAGAAATGGCAAAAGAATGTAGGGAAAACAATAAGTGCAAGGGGCACTTCAGGAGGAATCACAACCTTGTGGAAGGAGGACCAATTCAGGCTGGTCAATTCCTTCAACACTCAACACTGGAGCTTCACAGAGCTGAAGCACATTGCAAGTAATTTAACTCCTGCGCTATTCAATTTATATGTACCAGTAATATATTCAGAAAAGAAAGACTGTTGGAAAACACTAAATGAATTCCTGGAGCTTCACTCTCCAACAAACATCATCATCGTTGGAGACCTCAATTTAGTGATGAATGCAAAAGAAAAAAGAGGAGGCATAAATAGTAAGGATAAAATTATTTATGTAGTAGAAGATATCATACAACAATGGGACTTAATGGTTTTTAAACCAAAGAAAGGGTTGTATACCTGGACCAAAAACAAGATAGGGGAAGATCATATCTCAGCCAGATTGGATAGGTTCTCAGTAAAAAGCACCATGATGTCAGAAAGGAGACTAATCTTCATAGCCATCCTCCCCAAACTCACCTCAGATCACAAACCCATCCTTCTCTTGCTGGAGGAGGAAGAAAACTTGGGGCCAATCCCGTTCAGATTTAGCCCATTATGGATTGGAAAAAGTGGATTTTCAAAGACGGTTCGATTGGCATGGTCCACCCCTGTAAGTGGCTCTCCCAGCTATTTTTGGGAACAAAGACTAAAAATTACAAAAAAGGCTCTCAAGGAATGGTGTAAACTCCCTAAAAATACTCCCAATAGTCAAAGAAAGGAATCAATGTAGAAACTGGAAATCTTCAGAGAGAAATGGACTCAATAGACATAACAAAAGCAGAACTGGATAAAGAGCAAGCAACCCAATGTAAAACTTTCCACTCCTTTAGAAATGAAGAAGAGTATTGGAGATTAAATTCCCGCAACCTTTGGCTGGAAGTCGAAGACAGGAATACATCCTACTTCCATTGACAATGTAGAGCCCATCTCTCTAGGAACCACATCACAGAGATCACGACCATCGATGGGATGCTTTGCAAAGGCATAGAACAAATAAAAGTTGTTGTTGTTTCACACTTCCAAAAACTATACAGCAAAGAGAATGAAGACAGCTGAGAAGATAAAAAATAATTTCTAAAGAACATTCCATCACTGGTCTCTAAGGATGACAACACAGCTCTATTGAAGCAAACAAATGAAGAAGAAATCAGCAAAATCATTTGGTCCATGGATCCAAATAAAGCCCCCGGGCCAGATGGGTTCACTATTCATTATTACAGGATATGCTGGGATACAATCAAATCATATCTAATAAGAATGATAAAAGGATTCCTTCAGAAAGCAAAAATGGGGGGCAGCACCAATTCAACTTTTCTTGCAATAATACCGAAAGAAACAAACCCCGACTCCTTTGACAGGTTTAGGCCCATCTCTCTCTACAATGCCTCTTACAAGATTATTGCAAAACTCCTAGCAAATAGAATCAAGTCATTTTTGGGCAGCCTCATCTCTTCCACGCAAGGAGGCTTCGTTAAAGGAAGACATATTCTGGATAATGTAATATAGGTTCAGGAAGACATGCACTCCAGTAACCTTAGAAAAGACAAAGGCATGCTGGTCAAGTTAGACATGGCCAATGCCTTCGATAGAGTAAACTTGTCCTTCCTATATAAAGTTCTCCTTTCCTTTGGTTTTGAGCAAGAGTTTGTAAACTTGATTAAATCATGCACCAACTGGCCTTGGATAGCCCCTTTGGTAAATGGGAGGCCTTCTAATTTCCTCCAAGATTTGAGGGGACTGAGGCAAGGTTTCCCGCTCTCTCCATTTCTATATATTCTATTGGCTGAATCGCTAAGCAGAAAACTTGAGCAGGACGAGAAAGTAGGAGCTGCTCCAGGACTGAGAATCATGAAAGAAATAGATCCAATAAATCATGCTCTGTTCATGGATGATTCCCTCATGTTGGGAGGTGCCTCTAGCAGAATAGCTTTTGCATTCAAAGCTACCCTTCAAGCCTACTGCAAAGTATCTGGAGCAATGGTAAGTGAAAGAAAAAGTGCAGTCTATAGTTGGAATATAGAAGAGGATGAAATACATAAAATTTCTCGCATTCTGGGGTTCAATGGCCACTCTAGATGGGATAAGATTAATTACCTTGGGCTACCTTTAACATTGGGCACAAATAGGTCCTCTCTATGGGAAGGAGTATTAACTAAAATCAAAGCCAAAATCGCAGCATGGGAAAGCCAGTGGTTAACACATGGAGGCAAGCTAATACTGATAAAATCGGTTCTTTCATCACTCCCAATATACCAAGCCTCCTTCCTTATGGCTCCAAAATTGATTTATGGGCAAATCAACAAATTAATGAGAGACTTTATGTGGCATGGTGGTAAAGGCAACCAGCGCAAATTCCATTTGGTTAAATGGGACATTGCCAAATGTTTTTTGTGCAATGGCGGCCTTCAAATCAGAGACCCTAATCTTTCCAACACATCTCTGGGTTGTAAGATCCTATGGTAGATGCACTATGATCCTGAGCACCTGCATGCCGAAATGCTCAAATTCAAATACACCCCTGCTGCAAAAATTAGGAACATTCAAAACACCTCCAACAGGAACAACACAGTGTTATGGAGCCACTGCAAAAAAGGAACAAATTTCTTTAAGAAACACCTATATTGTATTCCAGGAAATGGGAAGCGTGTCAAATTATGGATAGACAGGATAATGCCAGCCTTGACGAAATTCGAGACTTAATGGAAAATGGAGGCATCAAGAATATTTATGAAATTTTGGATTGGGACAAATTCGGCAACTGGATAGATTGGAAATTATGTAATATCCCAGATCAGCTTCTATAGCAGACAACAATGCTTAAAGAGGAGTTATGCAACGCTTCTTCGGTGCATAAGAATTTTGAAGACAAATGGGGTTGGGGTCTCACAGGAATATACTCCTCCACCAAGGGCTACACACTGCTACAACCTCATAGAGACAAAACCTATCCTGCAAGTTTTTGGGCCCAGGTATGGGACTCAATGGCATTGCCCAAAATTTATTTCTTTTTTTGGATAGTAATGCATAAAAAGATCTTGACTGGTGAAAACTTAATGAAAATAAGTATAGCTAGACTACATAGATGGGCACTATGCAAAGAAGCTATGAAAACCATTGATCACTTGTTTGTGGACTGTCCTTGTGGACTGTCACTTTAAAAATAAAGTCTGGACTCTCACACTCCATGGCCTTAAGGTTGTCACCCCCTCCAAAATATCAGTAGTCGACCTCTTCTATACGTGAAAGGACCGATACCCTTTGATCATAAACAACTCCCTATGGGCTCGAGTTTGGATAACCATTCCCAAGTTCATGTGATAGAAACTATGGCTTGCTAGAAATGAGCAGATTTTCAACAACACAGCCTGGACTCCCATCATGGTAGCAGCAAAAGCAAAAGGCCTTCTCCTCGAAACATTGAGCACCCAAGTTCTCAAATCTGAAACTTCGTTGCAACAAGAGGAAAAGAAATGGTTTGGGACCTTCGTTTTTAGACATAGGAAGCACACCATCGAAAAACCCCATCTCAATCTCGAGTGGAGGTTAAGAGACAAGGAAAAAATATTTCATAGTTGGTGGAGGAAGCAAGGAATGACAACAATCTTCTTTGATGGTGCCTCCAAGGGATTCCCTAGGACTACTAGAGCTGGAGGTCTCATATATTCTCTGGATGGAACCACACATGAAACTTTCATCTCGGGACTAGGACAACGAACTAACAATCAAGCAGAAATGTTGAGCTTGATAAAGTAACAGAAAGAGGATATGAGATGACAGTGGGGTCTACAGAAATTCTAATTAAAAAGATATATTCGAAAGGACGGTTTAATGGCGGGCCTAAATAAGCTGCAAAGTGAGATTCATTCTCAAAATTCCCTCCTTCAAAAGCTATCACATTCTCGGAAAGAATCAAAAAAGAGGCACACAAATACCATAAGCTATTTGCTCAAAGACTGCATTTGGAATCAGCTCGAGGGGGCATAAACGATGGAGAACCGGCAAGTCGTGAAAATGACATTAGCATGTAATAGGAAATTGGCAGTCTTGTAGTGAAGGATTTAAAGCTATAAAAGGCGGAATTCACTATATTAACAAAACACTTCCGTTTTAGTTTTAAAAAAATAAAATTATTGATTTAAAATTATATTTGATAGATTATTAGATTTTTTATATGTTAAATTAAATTATTAATAATTTTATAAAATAAATAAAATAATATCTGATTAACTATTATGTAAACTTGAATTATAATTTTATTTTATTTTAGCTTAATAGTTTTAACCCTGAAATGAATACTTTTCGGTTAAAACAAATAAATAAAACCCTCCCATATAGAAATCTATTATTCCCTACAATTTTTTCTTTATATCAAATTCTGAATCTAATAGTCTCCATAATATTTTTAGTAGGCTGATTTGTGAAGAGATCATTGCGAAGACATGAGATGTTCACATTTTCATATTTATGTACAACATATGAATTTAAGAAACCCATTTTGGGAATTTAAAAACATGAACATGCGTTGAACTAAAATAATGGTCGTCTCGCCTTAACATTAGTTGAACTAAACTAATGGTGGTCATCGTGTTTTTCGAACTGACATTAGTTGAAGTTAACTCACGGTCATCTTGTTTTTCCAACGCCAACGCTCAATAATTTTAATTTGCCTCCGTACTTGTACCTCCGTACTTCTCACCGTATATTCATTTCTTCTCGTGGTTGCCTCACAGATTATCTGTGTTCATCTGGATTTGTACACGATGGCCGACAGATTAGAAAACGCGAGGGATGACGAGTACGAACCAGGGAAAAATTTCTATGCTGATGGCGATGACGACTTTGATGGTCTCTATGCAAATATTCCAATCTCCATGCACACTAGTAATAATAACCCTCCCCCACCTCCTGCAGTGTCCACCCATGAAATCCAACCGCTTGCTCAGCTGATGCCAAGAGAAGAAGAAGACCGAAAAATCAAAGAGTTCATTAGAAGATCAGAGATGGATTGGAAAAGGCAAAGCACCTGCATCTTTCTTTGATTTCGTTCTTATTATTTTAATTTATTTTCACATATTTGCGAGCCGAGATGGCGAGGCATGATATGTTGTTTTGTATTATTACGAATATTTGAGAACGGGAGTGCAAGGACAAGGACAAGGACAACGAGGGCGAGGAAGAGGTGTAAATTATAGAGACGGACATAGTTCACAGAAGCAACCTTACGCGGATACGTTCATCGATGTGGTGCGATTGGTATAACAACTTTATTGATATACAGAATATAACATTATTATTATTTAAGTTTAATTTTAATTTTAATTTTAACGTATGTTAAATTGGTGTATAAAATTTTGTTATAACCAAATAGTATTTTGTAAGTTTAGTTAGTTTGCTGACTAGCTTACATTTGTAGATTTTAGAATATTTTAGAAATTTAGTAAATAAGAACTTTTATTTTTATTTCAAAATATTTCAAAATCTATAATAAAATTGTCTTATTTTATTTTATTTTAAATTATACTAACCATATAAATTTGTACTTAAAAGCTATAGTTTTTCTCTTGCAATAGAACAACATTACATTTATGATTGTCCAAGAAATGGGGACCTTGCATTTGACAACTTTAACAAATTGAACAAATGGGAAAGGGAAAAGAAAGTTGTTCCCCTAAAAAAACGCTTTTGTAACTCAACCTGATGAGTAAGTGATAGAATTAATAGCAAGCTTCATTTTTTATTTATCTCTTAATAAAATCTGGTTGAATCTATGAGATGCTTTAATATAATAAATTAAATGAATCAATGACTGCAGTCTCTTCCTATTTTTTTATTTTCTGAAGTGCTATGTTTCATTAATATAAAAAACTTCATTTCAATTTGAATTTTTTTATCATAATGTTTTTTTAATTCATAATTTAGTTATAGGTTTTTTTATAAATGTATCATCTTGATTTTGCAATTTTTTTTTTCTTTTCTATATATATATTAGAGTTTGTTTATTTTTTTAGGATAGGGTTTATGATGACAACAACAACTCTTCACATTACTAGATTGTTTCCTAAAGAGTTTCCAACTATCAACCTTCATACCATGAAGTAACTTAAGAATACAACTCAACACCATCTATTTTATGCCCTAATGTAGGCATATTACAATTAGTTTATTGCTTTTTAATACATAAAATAAAATTTTCATCAAATCCATAAATATCAAACTCATACATATATTCTCTTGTCACTCAAAATATGTTTTGAATACATTAATAAATTTGGCTTCTTAAAAACTTTGACTTTATCTTATATTTACCAAAACTTTATATCCTAAATTACTTAAAGTTTTAATTATTTGTTATTTTATTTAATATTTGACATAAAACTTTTTATTTTTATGTTTTATTTTTTTCTCAAATTTTATAGTTAGTAACTATAGTCTTTTAATTATTTAAGTTCCTTTTACAAAAAAATAAAAAATAAAAAATAAACCTCACCTTTAAGAAAATTATTTATTTAAATTGAGTTTACTCCTTCAAAAATGAAACCTTCACATAAATTATTTATAATTCAAACTAATCCCAATCCGAGAACAATTCATACTAAATAAGATATTATCTAACTCACATAATTAAAGTAGAAATGTTTACATTAAAGTAGAAATGTTTACTGGCTAGCATCATCATTGAAGTAGATATTCGTTTTTGGGATTGTTGAAATATTAAAGTCACCCGGCCTTGGGCGGAAGAGAGAATACAAAGCTGACACAACCAGAGCTTGAGTGTACAACAACACACCTAAAACAACACACGAGTTAGAAGAAGACCAGAATGGAAGAAGTGTAAGGATGAATTAATGTTGATGGGCAGCAGCCACAAATTGCAGAGGAGAATTAATTTTGTGTTATGGGAAAATTCATTTTTGCAGGAGGAATGAAGACATTCAAAGTGCCGAACTACGAAAGAGCAAAGCTTTAATGGAAACAGTCATTTCGAGCTTTTAAGCCCTCAACAACTAGAATTGATGAAAATGTGTTTAAACAACGGAAAGACTTAAAGTTTTCTGAAGAGGCGGGAGAAGTGTTCCCCACCACTTTATGCGCAAATCGCAAATCCGCAAATCGCAGAGTTTTAGAGTCAAGTGTCTTGTGATGTGTAGAGTCCGTGCGATACGAGTACAATTGCAATCGTCGCAATATGTGTTACCACCTCAAATTTTGTGTTCGATTGAAAGTTGTGATACGATCGTCGCGCCATGGCACGATCGCGGTGCCACATTCAAGTGTTCCGCTATATGTTTGATCCGCGATGTGATCGCGCGATCGCGCCATCGCAAATCGCAAGTGTTGATGCGCATATGTTAAACCACCGTGCCGGTGTACGATGCGATCCCATCACCATCGGCAATCCACCAATTGCATTTTTGTTTGATCACCGATATTGCGATTGTCGCATCACGCCATCGCAATATCGCACCATCGCATTTTTTGTTTGATCCGCCGATCCGCCGATCGCCGATTGCCAACTGCAATGTGGTCCCCACTCGTACGTCGTGCATTTGATATTTTTTTGTTGTTTCACAAAGGTTTTCCTTTGTAATTAGTTTTTTCTTTATTTTATGTTTTTTTATTCCCGCCGCGCCATATAAAGTGAAAAAGGCCCGAGAAACTGTGTATCATTTTGAATTGTATTGTTTTGTTTTTTTTTGCACAACTGTGCGTGAGAAAAAAAGAAAACACAACAGTGTTGGTTTTCAAAGAGAAAAAGTGTTTGTGCATTTTGAGATAGACGGAGAGTTGTTTTAGAGCACTGCGTCTGTAGCAGTCTTGATAGTATTTTGTGAATCCCTCCACTGAGGAAGACTTTTGTAATAGTTTTTAGTTTGTTTAATGAAATAGAAAGCATTTTCATGCCATCTCTGTCTGCAAGCAAATTCTTGCTTTAAATTTCTCTGTGTTAGAAGGGGAGTATTATTCTCTCCATTGTATTGTTCTGGAATTATAAAAATTCCAACATGGTATTAGAGCTAGTTCAGGCTCTTTGAAGGTTTCAAAGAAGATGAAGAAGAAGAAGAATTGTTGTAGTGTTTTCTCCAGCAGAGTGAAAGCTCAACAGAAGTCAAAAGTTCAAGTATTCTCAAAGATAACAGAGCTGTTGTTTATTATTTAAAAGAGTTTGTTCTTTCAAGAAGGAAAGACAGTTTGTTTAATTTCAAAAGTTCAGTTTAAAAGCAATGGCTGGACCAAGTACAGGAATGAGTATTGGGAATACTCAGCTTCCACAGTTTAATGGAAAGAATTATGATTATTGGGCCATTACCATGAGAGCCCTGTTTGTCTCACAAGACTTATGGGAGTTTGTAAAAGATGGTTTTGTTGAACCAGCTGATGAACAGGCTTTTAATGCCTTAACTCAAGCAGAGAAGGATTTATTGAAGAGCAATAGGAAGAAGGACTCTAAAGCCCTCTTCTATTTGTATCAAGCAGTAAATGAGAGTGTGTTTCCAAGGATAGCAGCAGCTAAGAGATCCAAGGATGCATGGGAAACTCTGAAAGTAGCCTATCAAGGTATGGAGAAAGTTAAGACAACAAAGCTTCAGTTGCTAAGAAGATATTTTGAAACTCTTTGCATGAAAGAGTCAAATAATGTAGACACATTTTTTACACATGTGATTGGGATTGTAAATCAGATAAGATCCCATGGAGAAACTCTTGAAGAAAGAAGGATTGTGGAGAAACTTTTGAGATGCTTACCCTCAAAGTTTTATGTTATTGTTACCACCATAGAAGAGACCAAATATCTCTCACAGTTCACAGTGGATGAACTTCATGCCTCGTTGATGACTCATGAACAGAGATTGAGCAGAGATGAACACTCATCTCTTGAGCACGCCTTCAAGACCCAGATGCCTTCAGGAAGAGGAAGAGGTCAAGGTAAAGGAAGAGGAAGAGGCAGAAGCCAGAACAGAGGTGGAAGGAACAGCCCTTCACATTCACATGGAAGGAGCAACAGTCAAAGTCAGAGCCACGGCCAATGCAACAGCCAGCAAGGTGGACACCAACACCAACATGCTCATGGACAAAGGTATGACAAATCCAATGTCCAATGTCATTATTGCAAGAAATATGGGCACTATGCCAATGAATGTAGAAAGAAGAAAAATGACATGAAAAATAGGCAGAATGCTAATGTAGCAAAAGAAGAAAAGAACCCAAGTAATGTGTTGTTAGCTTGTAATGTAGCACAGGATAGAGAAGATGATGTTTGGTTCTTAGATTCAGGATGTAGTAATCATATGAATGGAAGCAGAGCAATGTTTTCCAATCTAGATGAAGAAGTAAAATTAGAAGTGACCACAGGGACTGATACTTTCTGTAAAAGGAAAAGGCAAAGTTAGTATTCGAGAAAAAAATGGTGAGCAGAAATTTGTTCCGAATGTGTATTATGTTCCAGGTCTGAAGTGTAATATTTTGAGCATTGGGCAGCTCATAAACAAAGGTTACAATGTAATATTTAAGGATGATGTGTGCACAATAAAAGATATACCTCCAAGCAAGAAAATCATTGCTGAAATACAAATGACCAGCAATAGAATGTTTCCACTCAAGCTCAATATTGACTTGAAAGGAAAAGGAAAGAGCATAGCAACTGTAACACAAGAAGCCTTCCAGAAGGAAGAGAAAGATGAGAATTGGTTATGGCACCTGAGATTTGGACATCTCAATTTTGGAGGATTAAATTTTCTGCACAGAAAAGGAATGGTAAGAGGTTTACCATTGATTGAGAAGCCTGACAGCCTATGTGAAGGCTGCATCTTGGGAAAGCAATATAGAGAAAATTTTCCATCAGGGAAAAGCATAAGGGCAAAAGCACCCTTAGAGATCATTCACTCAGATTTATGTGGGCCGATGCAAACAGCATCTGTTTCAGGCAGCAACTACATGCTGACCTTCATAGATGATTTCACAAGAAAAGTGTGGGTTTATTTTCTGAAATATAAGAGTGAAGTCTTTCAGAAATTTTGCCACTTTAAAGCTCTTGTAGAGAAACAAAGTGGGCAGTACATTAAAGTCCTCAGAACTGACAGAGGAGGAGAATACATATCAAAGGAGTTTCTGCGTTTTTGCAGAGAGAATGGCATACACAAGCAGTTTACCACAAGGTACACACCACAACAGAATGGAGTTGCTGAAAGGAAGAATCGAACCATAATGGAGATGGTGAGAAGCATGCTGAAGGCAAAACATTTGCCGAATGAGTATTGGGCAGAAGCAGCAAACTGTGCTGCGTATATTTTAAATAGATGCCCTACAAAAGCAGTGATGAACAAAGTTCCAGAAGAAGCGTGGAGTGGCAGAAAACAGGGAGTCACCCACATGAGAGTTTTTGGATGTGTGGCATATGCACACATTCCTGACAAGTTGAGAAAGAAGTTGGATAGTAAGGGGGAGAAGTGTATTTTCCTTGGATATTGTGAAGATTCCAAAGGATACAGATTGTATAACCCATCCACAAAGAAATTTGTAATCAGCAGGGATGTGCAATTTATTGAAGAGGAAGCATGGGATGGAAGTATTGAGAAAACAGTCAATGTTAAAAGTTGTTTATCTCATGATGAAGATGAAGAAGATGTAGTTGAAATTAACAACTCATCAACAGCACAACCTCCACCAGCACAAGGACAGCAAGGGACGCCTCAAGCGGCAGCAAGAACACCCTTGAGAAGAAGTGGGAGTGCATCACCAAGCACACCACATGGAGCAGAATTGAGTGCTTCATCAAGCACGGCTACACCAAGTGAAAGAGGAACAAAGTTCAGAAGTCTTAGAGAAATTTATGAGCAAGGAGAAGCAAATGAAGGTATGAATTCCCTATTTGCTTTGTATTGTCAAGTTGATGATCCTATTCATTTTGAAGATGCTATTAAAGATAGAAAATGGATAGAAGCTATGGATGATGAAATTAAAGCCATAGAGAAGAACAAAACATGGGAGTTGGTTGATCTCCCAGAAGGTAAAGAAGTCATTGGAGTTAAATGGGTATACAAGACCAAAAGCAATGTTGAAGGAAAGATAGAAAGACACAAGGCCAGACTTGTTGTCAAAGGATATAAGCAGAAGCAAGGGATTGATTATGAAGAAACTTTTGCACCAGTTGCAAGAATGGAGACAGTAAGAGTAGTGTTGTCCATAGCAGCACAAAACAAATGGAAAGTATACCATATGGATGTAAAATCTGCATTTTTAAATGGAGTTTTAATGGAAGAGGTATATGTGGAACAACCTCTTGGATATGAGAAGAAAGGCCAAGAGCATAAGGTCTGCAAATTGAAGAAATCTCTTTATGGGCTGAAGCAAGCACCAAGAGCATGGTACAGTAGGATAGACTCCTATCTACTGGAAAATGGATTTGAAAAGTGTGAGGGAGAACCCACCCTCTACATCAAAGAAAAGGATGGTAAAATGCTCATTGTTGTTTTATATGTTGATGATTTAATATTTACTGGTAATGATGATTACCTTGTTGAAAATTTTAAAACAGTCATGAAAGATGAATTTGAAATGACTGACATGGGTTTGTTGAGATACTTCTTGGGAATAGAAGTAGAACAAAATGAAAAAGGAATTTTTATTTCTCAAGCAAAATATGTGAATCAAGTTTTAGAAAGATTTAATATGCAGGAGTGCAAAGCTGCAATTACTCCCACAATAATGGGATTGAAGTTGAGTAAAGATGACAGCAGCAAGGATTTTGATCCAAGTTTGTATAAAAGCATAGTTGGCAGCCTCATGTATTTGACTGCAACTAGGCTGGATATTATGCATGTTGTTAGTCTAATTTCCAGATTTATGGAGAAGCCAAAAGAAGCACATTGGCAAGCAGCAAAGAGAATTCTGAGGTATGTGAAAGGAACTAAAAGATTTGGCATTTTATATACTACTTCAGAAAATTCAGAATTAGTTGGATACACTGACAGTGATTGGGCTGGAAGTGTAGATGATCGGAAGAGTACTTCCGGTTATGTTTTTCATATGGGTTCAGGAGCCATTTCATGGGCTTCTAAGAAACAGCCTATTGTAGCATTATCTACAGCAGAGGCAGAATATGTGGCAGCTACAGCAGCAGCGTGTCAAGCAATTTGGATGAGAAGAATGTTGAGAAGTTTATGCCAAGAACAGGTAAAAGGGACAGTGATTTATTGTGACAATAGCTTAGCTATTGCATTGTCAAAGAATTCTGTGTTTCATAAAAGAACAAAACACATAGATACAAAATTTCATTATATCAGAGAATTGGTAAACAATGGTGAAATTGTTTTACAACATTGTAAAACAGAGGAGCAATATGCAGATATTTTAACAAAGCCATTGGGGCAAAAGACATTTGAATTTTTAAGAAAATGCCTGGGTATGATTGATAACCCAACAGCTGACTTTAAGGGGGAGTGTTGAAAATATTAAAGTCACCTGCCAGCCTTGGGCAAGAAGAAAAGAGTACGAGCAAAGCATCTAGAGCTTGAGTGTACGGCAAGATAGGCTACCAGATTGGAAGAATGTGGTAGAAATGTAAGGATGAATTTAATCTTTTATGGGCCGAAGCCACAAATTGTAGAGGAGAATTAATTTTGTGTTATGGGCGAAGTCATTTCTGCAGGAGGAACGAAGATTTTCTCGTAGATCTGAACTACTGAGAAGCAGAACTAATTAAAACAGTCATTTCGGGCGATTAAAGGCCTCAACCAAATATGAAGGAAATGTGTTTAAAAAGCGGAAAGACTTAAAGTTTTCTGAAAAGGGAGGACAAGTGGTCCCCACCACTTTAGCGCCAATCGCAGATCGCAATTTTTTGTGTCAAGTGTCTTGTTGATGTGTTACCACTGCAAATTGTTGTGTTCCAATTGAAAGCCGCGATGTGATCATCCCGCCATCGCACGATCGCAAATCGCAACGTTCAAAGTGTTCCGCCATATGTTTGATCCGTGATGCAATCGCGCGATCGCGCCATCGCAGATCGCAAGTGTTGATCCGCCCATCCGATATGTTAAACTGCCAATGCCGATGACGCGATGAGATCCCATCGCAAATCACAACGTCGTCAATCGCATTTTTTTGTTTGATCGTCGATATTACGATTGTCGCATAATCGCAACATCGCAATATCGCACCATCACACTTTTTGTTTGATCCGCCGATCCGCCGATTACCGATGGCCGACTGCGATGTGGTCCCCACTCGTACGTCGTGCATTTGATATTTTTTGTTGTTCCGCAAAGGCTTTCCTTTGTAATTTGTTTTTTCTTTGTTTTATGTTTTTTATTCCCACCGCGCCATATAAAGTGAAAAAGGCCCGAGAGCCTGTGTATTATTGAATTGTATTATTTTGTTGAGGTTTTGCACAGCAGTGTGTGAGAAAAGAAGAATACACAGCAGTGTTGATTTACAGAGAGACGAGTGTGTTGTTTGAAGAACAAAGATTTGTTTGAGAAGCATTGCGTACGTAGCGATCGATCATATTTTGTAAAATCCCTGTGTGAGAAGAGACTTTTGTAATAGTTTTAAGTTACGGTAATGAAACGAGAAGAAATCATTTTCATGCCATCTCTGTACGCAAGAAAAATTCTGATTTTAATTTCTACGTATTTAGAAGGGAGTATTATTCTCTCTATTGTATTGTTACGGAATTATCAAAATTCCAACGGGATATCACTCTTGAATATTTAACCTAAATTATTTGAATTGAGGTTGCCACCCTGTGCTTTTGCAGAAAGGAGTTTGAGAGGACCATCAAAGGCATCCCCACATTACAAAGCAGTCCAAAAGTTAAACCTGCATCCACACCCACTGTTGTACCGCCTGATAATTATGTTCAAGTTACCTATGTTCAGCCAGGTAGGAAGTTTGAAGAGACTAAACAGCAAAACGGAACTACACATGAGATCCACAGATCGAAAAAAGCGTATCAGCAGGAACTTATTGAGGAAGGACCTCCATTATTTCTCCCAATATAATTTAAAATCCATTGCAAAAAACTTAGCGTGTGAATCCCCCTAATGACGTAACACTTATACAGGCAGCGGGCGGATGGGTTTTATTCGTAACAAACCATATCCGGGCTACGTGTGTCACTGCTGCCTCAAACCAGGTTTGCTATCTCTACCAACTTGCTAATCAGTGTAGCGCAAACAAGACCTAACGAATTTGTCCGGGGTGTATAAATTTAATTACTTATTCGAAATACGGTTTTTATAATTTCAATTCTTTAAAATATATTCTCAATTATAAAATATGACTTAGATGAAATAAGGGTTACTAATTTCTCTGAATATTTAAATTTAGATGAAATCAAGGGCTATCAAATTTTCCGAATATTTTTAAATATAAAAGATATGGACAGATATTAGCCAGATCAATTCTTTAACTTCACTTATCTTAGAATTCAAAATATTTTATAAATATACAGTAGAATTAAGAATGCCCCAATTTTTACAAATTCTAATTCTCTACCTCATAACCACCCTGTATAATTTACTTTTATAACAATCGAACACCTTGTATCATTAAATATCATTAAATTTATATGACTGTACTAGTGATAAACTCTAAATTATGATATATATTTATGTTATTTTCTTCACAGATGACAAGTATATTAAGGATTGTTCCACTAATGGTGATCCTGCCTACGACAATTATGTTGGACCTCCTGCAAAGCACGTTCACGTGAGGCCATTGGTCCCATGTTTAAACTATATGGAGTAGCACCGTCTGTGGTTCCCAACACCGTCTGTTTAAACTACAATGTAGCCCAGGGTTATCCCAATCTACCCAAGGTTTCTGTCGCTTCAACTCAATTCCTGCCAAAGGCTGCAGTTGAGATATTAATTCACTGTTCGTTAGGTATAGTTCATTTAATTTATTTTTTGTTAAGTGTCATAGGTAGTTTACTTTTACTTCAGTCATTTATTGTTGATATTTCCAATGTATTCCTATTTAACTATTTGGTAATATTGAGATGATCAATTCTCTACTCCAGTTCACGTTTCAGTTTTTCAATTCTTTTCATGGTATCGGAGGCAGATTGCATAAGCCTCAGTGGAGAGTGGCAACAGATCCATGGAGGAGTAGAAGAGAGGAAAAGTTGATTGGCGCGACTGTGAAGCTAATACTCGCGCCAACGGGCCAAAACAAAGGATTGACACGATAAGACACGCCATACCCGCGCCAGTTTTATGCCTGCATAGTTTCTGAAACAGTCACGGCTATTTCCCTCGGGACTACGCCATTCTGCAAGCAAAAGAAATAACACATCTGCATTTCAAATCCGGGAGCCGTTATATTTTTTTTTATGAAAGATCAAACACATGCATGAAGGGCTTTCGAAAATCGAATCATGTTTTAAATAGAAAGCTCCTTGTTAAAGTATCGATTTAAAAAAGGTGAAACCCTTTTTTTATTTTCAAAGTTTTCCGTGATTTAAAAAAGGGTGAAAGTTTTATAAAAAAAAAGTTATTTGATTTTCAAAGTTTTACGTGATTTAAAAAAGGGTGAAAGTTTTATATCAGGAAAGTGTTTTTTTATTAAATTAAAAAAAAAAAAGCTTGAAATTTGTTCAAAGGTTTTTATAAAGAGCATGTGGTGAAGGTGAAGTTTTTTTTTTTAAAAGAATGATTTTTTTTGAAAAGGAGATTTAAAAAGAAGAACGCTGAAATTTAAAAGAGGGTTTCAAGAGATTTTTTAAGTCTTTAAAAGAGATTTAAAATTTTTAGAGGAGATTTACAAAAGGCCCATTTGAAGAAAATGGCCTCTTCAAGTTCTTTGCCACTGACACCAAAATTGATTAGCAAAAATTATGAATTCTGGAATTTGAGAATGAAGACTTTTTTACAAGCACAAGATTGTTGGGATACGCTTCTGATTGCTTATGTCGAGCTGAATCAAGAAGCATGGGCGGCCATTACCAATAATCAGAGAAATGCAGCTATTTAACTCGAAAAGAAGGAGCACAGAGCCAAATGTTGGATACAAAATTCAGTTGATGATTCTATTTTTGACAAAATAATTGGTGCGACAACAGCAAAAGAATGTTGGGATATTTTTCAAGTTGCGTATCAAGGAAATGATACAGTAAAGACCGTTAAACTGCAAACATTGAGAGCTCAGTTTGAAACTCTAAAGATGGATGACACTGAGAATGTGGATCAGTTCATGATCATAGTCATGGGAATAGTGAATCAAATCAAACTCATTGGCGAAACCATTACAGATCAAAAATTTGTTGAAAAAGTTCTTCGAAGTATACCAAAGAAATATGACATGATTGTCACAGCCATTTTGGAATCCAAAGATTTTAAAACTTTCTCATTAGAACAATTGACTGGATAACTTTTGGCACATGAAACAAGACTCAATCTGACAAAAGATTCCATGGAACAAGCCTTCAAAGCACACCTCTCATTTGACAGAGGCAGAGGCAGAGGATACAGAGGCGACAACAAGCGAGGCAGAGGTTGAAGCAATGGCAGATCTGATCATCATCATGCAACAGAGCAGTGGAGACCTCTACAAAACTGAAATCAGAGAGGAAGGTCATGGAACAGACCGAGTGTTCAATGTTACTACTGTAAGAAGTTTGGCCACTACGAACACGACTGTAGAAAGAAACAATCAAATCAGCACAGAGGCTATATCAATCTCTCCAACAGTGAAGGAGAATCCTCAGAGACCATGTTTCTTTCATGCCATCTCTCAGAAGACAAACAGAGTGAAGATCTTTGGTTCCTCGATAGCGGATGCAACAATCACATGACATGCAACAAGAGACTTCTTTCTTCTCTAGATGCTTCCATAACATCAGAGATAATGCTTGGAGATCGTACTAGTATTAAAGCTGAAGGAAAAGGTATTGTTCCTATTCTTACTAAGAAGAATCAAAACAAATACATCCCTAATGTTTATTATGTTCCTCAGCTCAAACATAACCTCCTTAGTGTAGGAAAATTAATGGAACATGGCTATGATGTATTTTTTCAAAAGAACACCTGCTATATATATATGAAAAAGATCCTCATAAAAGGTTGATAGCAAAAGTTGAAAAGACAAAGAGTAGCATGTTTCCATTGACCCTTAGAAGCCAAAATACCAACCAATATTTAGTTCACAATATATCAAGAATAGATGAAACTCATCTATGGCATTCTAGGTATGGTCACATTCCAATCAAGATTCTCAGTCTGCTTCAAAAGAAATATATAGTCATTGGTCTACCTACTATCAGTGAAAAAGTCTGTAATTGTGAAGTTTGTGTCTTGTACAAGCATAAAAGAGATAGTTTTCCCTCATCAACCTCAAGGGTGAAAGAGCCTTTGGCACTTTTCCATACCAACATATGTGGTCCAATGCAGACATTGTCCATTGGTGGTAGTTTCTACTTTCTGACTTTTAATGATGACTTTAGCAGGAAGATATGGGTGTATTTTTTAAAAAACAAATCAGATACCTTCTCTAGATTTCTGGAGTTCAAGGCAAAAGAAGAAAAACATAGTGGAAAACTCTTGAAAGTACTCAGATCAGATAGAGGAGGAGAATACACTTCAAATGAATTCAAAACATTTTGTCGACAGCAATGTATCCTAATGCAATACACAACCAGATACACTCCATAGCAAAATGGAGTAGCAGAAAGAAAGAATCAGTCGATCATGAACATGGCGAGATGCATGCTACGGGAGAAGAAGTTGACAAATAACTATTGCGCTATCGCAATGTCGACAACAGTGTATGTTCTTAACAGATCTCCAACATCCAACCTACAAGATAAAATACCTCAAGAAGCAAGGGATGGAAACAAGGTAAATGTGTCACACTTTAGGATCTTTGGATCAGTAGCTTTTTCTCATGTTCCTGAAAAAATAGGAAAAAATATTGTTGATATAAGTGAGAAATGCATATTTGTAGGTAGCAGTGAGTAGTCGAAAGCCTACAGACTTTATAACCCCATTACCAAAAATTTCGTTATAAGCAGAGATGTGAAATTTTTTGAAAATAAATCTTGGTTTGACCATGTAGATGAAACTTCAAATCAGTCTTTTTATCTACCATAGACTCCAAGATTGCAGGTTCGAGAATATCCAAAACATTCTAAAAATGGAACATCATCAAGTACTAATTCAACCAGTGATCGAACATCTTCAAAAGAGGGACAGAAAACAAGAAGTATCAGAGAGATATATGAACAGGAGCATGAATCTGAACAAAAAAATATGTTTGCATTCATTTCAACTCAGCCGACTTATTTTGAAGAAGCAGTCAAAGAAAAGCATTGGGTCGAAGCAATGAACCAAGAAATTGTTGCCATAGAGAAAAATCAAACTTGGGAATTAGCTGATCTCCCAAGAGACAAAACAAAAATTGGTGTAAAACGGGTATATAAGACCAAGTAAAACTAAAACATGAACTGGAGCAGAGAATTGCTCATCGCAATATTACCAAATAGTTAAATAGGAAACCATTGGAAACATCAGCAATAAATGACTGACGTAAACTGAAGTAAAACTAAACTACCTATGACACCTAGCAGATAATCAATTAAATGAACTGAACCTAATGGGCGGTGAGATTAATATCTCAACAGTTGCAAGTGAGGAAATTCTTCCATCAACAATAATGGTTACATATAGATAAGAACTCAACATTCTTACAATTCTAGAATCCCTTACAGAGCAGATTACTTTTGGAATTCCTTTTCATGTAATGTCACATTTGTTTTGTTTTTGTCACAAAATTTATGAGTTGATATCAGAGGTTGAATAAACCCTAAATTTGATGTCCAGTATGGACTGATATTTAAAATGCGAATTTCCATAGATCTCACTTTAAGAGAATGCCAATATGATTCAATTTGAGAAATGGTTCAATGATATGCATATTTTTATTTTATTTTTATATTTTAATATTTCAAACCTAGCTGGGGTGAAAGGGTCTATAAGTGGGCAGTTGGGCAGGTCAATTGTAATGGCGATGGATGCCAGATGCCAAAAACCTATGAAATTTTTGAAAGAATATGAATGATTATTATATTTTATTAATTTGGTTTAATTGTGATAGAATTAAATATTATTGATATTGATATATTGTTGGTTAAATTCTGAATCATTAAATATTATTTTGATTCATATATTGTTTTTATATTAGCTCTCTTTTCCCAGATTAATTGGATTTTGTTTTTCACCTACTTTACTTTAATTTTAGTGTGATGCCTTGCCCTCCAGTCCATATAGGACCTTCGTAACTCAGCTCAAGTCTATCCCTTGTAACCTATTTAGCCCTCACTATGGTTTTTATGGTTTTTATTCTCTGTCCCCATTTATTTGTTAATTTCTCACTCTGGTTCTTACTCTCGGTCTCCATGCCATGTTTTATGGGTAGAAATTCCAAATTCATCTGATTAATTCTTACAGCTGCCCAGATTAATAGATTTTTGTTTTACACTTATAGTGATTAATTGATTTTTGTTTTACACTTAATTTAGTCTGAATTTAGTGTGATGTAGCCTCCACGACCTTTGTAAGTCAACTAAAGCCTCTGTTTTTAGTTATCTATTTAGCCCTCCATCTGGTTTTTACACTCCCTCTATTTCTTATATGTTTTTAGTTAGCTCTATAGCCCTCTCCAGTTACCTGTTTACCCCTCACTATTTAGGGTTAGTATGCCCTGTGTTATGGGTACTTGGTGGCATTTGAACGGAAGGAATATGGGTTTCGTGGTTGACGACAGATAGATAACTGAGGTAGGTCCTTTGGGATACGCCTGTGGGTCTAGGTAGGTCAACTTATCTTTTTAAATAGGCTATGCCCACAAATTTATGTGTAGAAAATTCATGAGATTATTTTATTTGTTTTACCAAATATAAATAATAATCTGATATGTTTATATTTTTTTATTTTTTTATAAAATAATTAAATCTGTTTAAAAATAAAATAGAATTCATATTTAAATTGCAAAACTATTGGAAGATTTTTGCAGGACATCTTGGACAAACTAGAACATGCCACCCATGCAGGGGAAACCAGCCTTGGACCATTAACATAGTATCATGACCAAAAAACTGAAACCATAGACATGATAGCATGAAAAGCACTGAGTAACATGACTCCGCCGAAAGATTGTGAAGAGAAAAACTACTAATTCTGACCAGATTATGTATCATGAGAAGTGGATGGTGGTTCTTCAACAATATGACAGCCATAAGCATACAAATCATCTACCTCAGCCTGCTTGTCTTCAATGTCGTTGGAGCCGCCTCGCTTGAAGTCGTCCTCGTCGTTGGAGCAACCTCGCTTGAATTCATTTAAGTCCCGGTGTTCACTGCAGCTGGGAGCCTTCCTCTTCAAACCTGCATTAGGAGGAGTTCTTTGCTTGTCGACAGCACTCGTCTCCTTCCCAACACCAGTTTTCTCAGCATCCGAACCAGGTGGTTCCTCCTTGAGCTCGATGGTGATGGTGGCAATGATTGTAGGCATGTTCGGAGAGCAGGGGGAATGAAGTTGGGTAGTTTTGGAATGCGCAGGGAAGATGTTCTGAGAGGCAAGGATGTGGGGAGAGCCCATCTCAGATTGAGATTGATCATGGTGCCCACGACCACTTCTAGTTTCAGGATAGCGACCGATGAAATTATCAAAGGAGGGGGAGGATGAGTCAGTAATGGATGTGGAGGGCTGGCTAGAGGATTGTCCATGACTGCTGCCTCTCCTGTAGTGCATACGCTGGCGAAGGCACGACATTATCCTCCGAGCAGAGTGGAGATTTCGAATAGCAGAATGACTGGAGACAGATTGGGCAAGAGAGGAGGAAGTATGAGAGAGCAGGGGAGTCTGAAGGGTGTGTAGAGGGCGTTCTCTCAGAGCAGGGGAATTCGCATTGAACAAATTAAGCCTCAGAGTGCAGAGAGGGCTCTGCGGAATGTGAAGATCGGGCACAATTTCAATACAACAGACAATGGAACAGCGTTTCCCCACGCTGGTTCAAGAGCTGGGCTCTGCAACAATAGGGGAGCAGCGTGAGTGCAAGGGAGGCAGATTGGGAATGAAGTTTGCAGAGAACGCCATAGCTATTACGGGAGCGGGCTGGTCTTGGCGACTGTGCTACATTAATGCAGTGTAACAAAGAACGATGGGCAGATTTAAATGCAACCATGCATGAGTTTGGGTCGTGGTGTAATGAATCCATGTGCCAACCCAAAAACCATATCAACTTACAACCCGTGGTTGATCACCCGTATCCGGTGGGATTTTTATTTTTATGTTATTTTTATTTTTTTATTTTTTAAATTTACCAGCAGATGTATTAAGTATTAATATTTATTTTCAATATTTATATTTAAATACATGTATTTCAATTATTATCATATTAAATTAAATATTATTAGACATAATAAATACATTCGAATTATTTAATCTTTAAATTAATTGGAAGGAAATAACTATATTATGATTTTAAAATTGATAGGCATGTTTACATTTGACAGCATTACATTTATTTATTAAATGTATGTCGTAGGTTTTTGACATTGTTATATTGATTTGAAATCAGAGATGATTTGTTATTTGTTTAATTTTTGTCTCAATTCATGTGTTGGCTTAGTTAATTTAAAAATTTACATGTTTAGTTTTATATATGGATTTGAAATAGTGTGTTTATTTGTTTGAATTGGATGTATATCGATAGTTTGTAGCAATGTTTGTATCATAACTTGAAATTATATTATGTTTGTTTATTTAAGATTGCTTACTTGTATTTCTTATGTTTGCATGCTAGTTTCAAATTGTGATGGTATACCTTGGAAATATGTGCAGTAGGTGTTTTTGACAATATTTGTATTCTAATTTGAAATTACATGTTTGTTACTTAGTTGAAATCATTTTGTAAGTACAGCTACTTTAGTATTGATTTCAAAATAATTGTGTGTATACTATGTTTTCTTATTTGAATTTGAAATTCTAGTATATAAGTGGTTTTAGCAATGTTTATATTCTTCGTCTAAGAAACCTAGCTTAACAACTTAAAAATTTGGTAAGATTATGAAAAAATCTCAAGTAAAGATTTTTTTAAAATATGGGTTACAAAAATTTGGGTGCCCCAAGATTTTTTGATGGTGTTGAAGCCATTTCAATGCAAAAATGGTAATTTCAAACACCTTCTCAGCATGGACAAATCTATTGAAATGGTAGTTTATTTGAATGTGTATGTCGTGTTGTGTATATGATGTTTACTTGAATTTTTGGGTTATTTTCCTTTCTAATGAAAATTTTTTTGTCTTATGTTTGTGTACCTTTGCATTTTCTAAATTAAAATTTTATCATTTGTTCGTTTCATGTATATGTATGTGAGTTTTGAAATTTTTGCATATATGGATGTGATCATGATTTTTGATAATAATGTTTATTTGTAACTAGTAATACTCAATTTTTATTATTTATTATTTTTTGTACCTTCATAGTTGCACCTTTCCATTTTTATATTTATCAAACCAAGTAGGTTGTAACGTATCAAAACTCGACATGCCTCAACTCACCCGAAGGAAAATAAGTCTCCGTTGTCCCTCTTTAACGAGTTAAATGCCACTCAACATTGATAGAGTTTTAATCTCCATAAACTATTGACCTACTTATTGTATCTACCAAAGTCTTTGCAGAAAATAGTAAATGATGACAACACAAAACTTCCAAAAAAGACAAACAATGAATCACCATCCGTAAGAACTCCTATCAGCCGGGTCTAGACACCAGAGCCCATATGTCCACTCTCGATGCATAGTTTAGAAGCCTTTACTTCAGCTTCTTCCTGCAATGAAATGAACATATGATGTTGAGAAATTGTCACGGTCCCGACCTCTCTTGACATCTCATGAACCGAAACAACTTGTGGGCTCTCTCATTTCCCCGAAGATTCATAATAGCTTTTCCTTGCTAGGACACATTTATGTCCAAAGAAGTGTGATATTAGACTCGCAAAAATGGACAAGTGTCCTCCTCTATTCCAATATCGTTAACGAATTCCATGTACGTATCATTATGCATCTCATTTTTTTCCCCGATTTTCATCTGGTCCTCTTTGTGGCCATGCCTCTCTCCCATCGTTAACCGACGACTGAGGGATTATCATAGTGTATACTTCAAAATTGTTCTGCTATAACCTCTTTTTGGATTTATTTTGCCTTCTCTACTAGAGCTCCATGGTTTTTACCTACTTTTTTTCATTTTTTCCCCGACCTATTGTTTTGCAAAATGTCCTTTGCCATTTTTGACCGCATACAAGAAGGAGGCTAATTTTTTCCGTAGATTCTCCGATAGAGATTTAAAGGACCTTTTTTGCACTCCCAGAGGGTCTTATATGATAAAGACAAAGTAAATAACAATTTTCATAATCGCGAGGACCCATATCATTGCTTTGTTGTGATTGTGGTAGACATGATATTTCTAAGACTAATCGGGGAAAGGAAAAGGGCCGAGGACGTGATGTAAACATTAACTGCTAAGACTCAATTTCATATTAAAATGATAGATCAGACTCAATTATATTAGAAAATCACAGAAAGGCATCAGCCGAACAAAGGATTTCATCACTTCACCAGGCTTAACACTGTGGTCTACCAAATGAACCCACAAACTACAGTATGACCCGACTCCGTGAGAAATGAGACAAAGGAGGCGTAATATGGCCACCACTAACATAGATACTGTGCCGGTCGGCATGGCCATACTTGCAATCTCATAAAGCTCGAGAGAGACAAACCCCTCTTAACACAAGACGTAATTAAAAGCTTACGACTTCGTTGGGGAGCTTGAAACCCTAGGATGAATGACCTATCACCCACGCTCTCCATTTTTCCTAGTAGTAGGCCCAACGTATTTATCCAATAGACTATAATATTATTTAAATAATGGTTTAATTAATTACTCCCTAAAGGAAAACAAATAAATAAGGATTTATTTAATTATTCCTCATGTAAGCCATGTTTGAACCAAAAAATAACTTAGCAAACATGGTTTATTAGATTATTTTTTATAGTGTATGCCACTTCTACCATGGTAAAATTGGGTTCACATGGTGTACCAATCCATCCAATTACAATGTATTTGAATGTTCGTTATATAAAATATTGGAAAAAAAGAGACAGTGAATAAAAATATTATTATGTGAAAGTTTTGAAAGAATATGTAATGATTATTATATATTTTATTAATTATATAAAATATTGTCATGTCGAACTCCATAAGAAATTTGAACTTCGTTGTTTAATTACATTATTAAATATTATTGTTATTGATACGTGTTGGTTTAATCGACATCATTAAATATTATTTTTATTATATTGTTTTATATTAAAGATCCTTTTCACTAATTGAATTTTTGTTTTTCACATACTTTTACTTGTTCCAGAATGTGTTTCTAGACACTACAGAAATTCAACTCATATCAAATATCTATCTCTTGCCGCCTAGTATCCCCAACGTAGTTCTTACTATCAACCTCCATTTACCTATTTGTCCCTCACTCTCGTTCTTTATCTTAGTATCCATGCTCGTGCTATGGGTACTGTAGAAATTCCACCCACGTTATTTTTAAATCAAGGCCTAATTTAACCCAACACTTACTTCATTTTAGTCTCCACTATCGTCTCCCCATAATTTCCTTTCCTAGCCCTCTTAACCGAGGTTAAAGTATTCCCCACTTATTTATGTGTAACTAGTTTAACTAAAATCACTTATGATAGGCATTTCATGTTCCAATACACTGACAGTGCCTTTTTTATATTACCTCACAATCTTCACAGCTCATTTTTCTTCCTTACGTAGAACTCCACTAGTTCACTAGCACACATTCTCTAGCCTTATCATATTGCTCACACATTCCCTCAATATATCTCTTCTCACTTATTCCTTTCTTCTCATATTTACTCTCTTTTTATGGCTATTTTTTCTCAACCCCAAGTACATTTCCAAATCATAAAATTAAGCTTCCTACGGACATGTTGTTGACTAGAAATATGTAGAATAGGGACATAAGGGCCATAATCCCAGACATGGTACCACCATCCCATTCATATTTTAAGTATTTAGTTGGGTTAACTACTAAATGACATATCTACATACAATTAATGTGGGTAAGATATAAAATTCATCCCCATGTACCTTTCTCTTTATATCAAGATACATGTTATCGCCTTCTTCATCAATTTAGAAATATATGAAATGAGAGTTAATATTTAAACAATGAAGTATTTAAAGGTACCCAAGATGGTCATTCCAACATTATCAATCTTACCTACATATTACTGGGCATGGGTTCAAAAAGTGGTTTAATAATCACCTCCTCATTAAAGGAACATATTCTTGGGTTCTACTATTCATAATAAAGATATAGACATAACAAAAAAAAATGGGTATTTCATTTTAATGGCATCCTTAGAATTACCATACATCTTCATTTTCTCCAAGTGTTTCCATTTCACCTTGACCTATAAGATGTCTTGTCTCCAAGGAAGTTCCCTCTCTTATCAAGTGCATCAACAATTTGCTGAAACTCCCTGAGTTCCACTTATATCACAACCCAATCAATATTATGATTAATATCCTAATGACATTTCTTAAGAAAATATAGATCTTATGATACACATATTATTATGGTAGAAGGTAGGGGAAACCAACATGCTATTGACACAACTCTCTCAAACTCAAAGGGTCAGCAATAACATGATGCCAATGTAGCACCTAATCTCATATTTAAATAAAATTTCTTAGAAGCCTGACATTGAACATAAGCTCTCCTACTTGAAATTCTCATAATTTTTGTTTCGATTTTACTAACTCTTTTATTAATTCTACCATTTTTATATTCAAATTTATCTTTGTCACTTCTTAAACATATTTTTAATTTTATATCATAAAATTACAATCCAACTTTTGATTAACCTAGTTTCATTGGAATATTACATTTTCTTCCACATATCAAGCCAAAGACTCCACTTTTCATGAATCCTAACAGCTAATATTACAGTACTATACCATATGTAAGTAGTATTCCCACTTCTTGTGTTAGATCTTAAAAAACATACTTAATACATCCTCTAGCACTTTTTTCACCCTTTTCGCTTTTTAATCATCTAATATGATACAAAATATCCTAAATTCCAACCGTACAAAAATCCCGCAAAGATGTCTTTATATAAATTCTGAAGTAAACTTCAGTATCCTCATTAGATACAGATTTTCATTCGAATTCCATGAAACCCAAAATATCTTTCAGCAAAAAATAGTAATATAGATTTCTTTAAAGGTGGATCTATAGAGATAAATTGGACACTTTCTTAATTTATCCACCACCAAGTAACTATTTCTCAGTGTTTCTGGGGTTCTCTTGGTAGATTAGGATGAATTTCATAGCATGAATTAGAATCTACTCTCTAGACTTCGTATTTAAGGTAACAAACCTTCTGAGTTATGTTCAAGTTTAACTTGTTAGCATCTCCAAACATTTCAAAATATATTCAACAATTTATTTCTTCCTTCTATGCCAATAAAATAACATTTTGTGGATGCTATCTCTTTGATAACCCGAGTGATTTGAATAATGGCTATAATGGATTTTTTCCATATGATCGTCTTCAAGTATGCTAAATTTGGTATAATCTACTTGTGTATATGAAGAATTCATCTGACATTTTAATACCCTTTTTCCATTGGCCAATGTGATCTTGCTCCAAGTAATTAACAAATTATATTTACTACAATTGGCATAAATTCCATGCTCCTTAGCACCTGTATTACCATCTGAATTTTCTTTTATGCTTCTCCCTGGTCCCTGAATAAAATATACAAATCTATCCAAATACTTAATAAGATAATATTCAGAGACATATATATATGAGAGATATATATATCTATATATATATATATATATATATATATATATATATATATATATATATAATCATCTCTCCTAACTACTTAACAAATTCACTAAAAACACATACATATACACCTATATATTATATGAAACTCTCAAGTGAACATTTTGAGACACTTTACTTTATAGCTTGTTAGAAGCTAAGGTAACACCACCCAAAATTTGGGTATATTCAAAATTTCAAGTCCCCCTCTCTTTTTCACCCCATTAAGGCTCCTCGTATCCGGCCTTCAATGGTTAATTTTCGCATGACCTTTTCATGCTAAAACCGGTCGTTGCACCCATTCATGATGCAATCTTCACACACTTGTCTTGTTGTCTCATATCTGTGCTAGCATTTGGCGGTTTTGGTTGGCAACATAGAGAGTTGGAGATTTCTTCCTATGATTCAAGCCAGTGTCGACCGTGTAGTCATCACATCCATGGGTGGGGCACCGAGTCCGTATGGGCAAGGCTTCAATTTTTTTTACTCAGTTGACTGTGTTATTAGGGTTTGAGAGAAACCCTAGCTTGTAGAAAGGGTAACTCTCTTCTTTATCTTAACCTAATCTCACACTGGCGTCGGCTCCCATTGGAATCATATGACATCATGAGAGTCATACGCTCACATATTCCCCCCTAATTTCCTTGGCAGATCCTACCCTCAGCATGTGCACAAGGGTTTAAAAGGAATTAAAGTGCTTCTTTATATCCTTTGTAGCGCCCAAGATGTATGTGATTTTATAACTGAATATCCTCGCTTTTCTTTAATCCCCACCCTACAAATCATTGTCCTGTTTATTTCCATGAGCTTCCTTGAAATGCATCATCACCTTGTACATCATGAAGTGTCAAGATCCACCGCAATGAATAGATACGTGAAAAATCGTAGTTTTAGCTTTCACTTCCAATCCCAAGCGGCTAAACAATCAATTTAATTTGTAACACCTTAGTTTCGATAATCCA
This sequence comes from Pinus albicaulis, assembly GCA_034641835.2. Classification (NCBI taxonomy): domain Eukaryota; kingdom Viridiplantae; phylum Streptophyta; class Pinopsida; order Pinales; family Pinaceae; genus Pinus; species Pinus albicaulis. The sequence continues at coordinate 53,966 of JAXQQM020061895.1, read as the reverse complement.
ATATTGATGCTCCTCAAGTGAATTATTTTATTTGGTCATTTGTTCGTTCTACACACACATCGAGAGCTAACTTGTTTAATCACCACTTTGATATTTTTCAAAGATGTCATGTTGTGTACATCAACGATGTAACAGCTTTCATTAAGGATCCATTAACATGACACCAATTGGCTGAACACTTACAATATCACCGTTGTCCATGTGAGCTACATAAACTCTTTGGTGAATTTTTTGAATATGAAACAATGATACCATCTCCAATACACAAATGAGCTACAACATATATGGTATAGTTTGTGTTAAATATGGATAGATAGATTAATCTTTTGACTATAGATCATATTAATGCACCTGCAAACATATCTATAGCATGGTTAACCACCATAAATGCCAATGTCAACACCTAAATAAAATGCATAAGGACAAATATAATGAAGGAGATGAAAGGCATATCCCTATTTTGGATTGATACCGCAGGTGTATGTCGAGAGGATGTTTCCAAGCACATCCATGGGTTACAGAGGGCTGAATGTAAATACACCTTTTTAACACATAAAGGGGCCATGCACAATATCTATTTCAACAGAACCATGGAAGGCTCTCAAATGATCAATACTAATAATGATGCATTGCGAAATAAATATTGTACTATTTATAGCATAGAACACCAAATAGGCAGATTTAACGTTTACATGTTATGCCCATTCGTCGACCGTGCTTGAACACAAAGAATCAGCATCGCTTAAGAAAAAACACATTTACATATGCGTTCAACTATGAGGAGAAAAGAAGACCGTATTTATTTTTTAAACATCACAAGATGATGGGATACACATGCTAACACACAATTTTTATGTGATTACATGCTCATGGACACAGGTGAAATCCTCTCGTGCCACACCACCTTTGGGCCAACCACATCGTTTTTAAAATCGCATTTTGTCCATCGATGCCATCAGGCAGCCGGTGACATATGCTCTACGTGCCCTTCCTCGTAACCGCAGAATCAGACTTTAACGTATGGGTATGGGAGGACCCGAGAGACTCAAGTTTGTGGATCGATCTCATTACCCCAAGATGAAAAATGAATGTTGTTTCCTTTCCGTATGCATCGATGACTCCAAAGATTTGAGATAGTTTCTCATCCACGTGGTTAAGTGAAAACATGTGAATGAAGGTCTTCGTTGTGTTGCTGCTTTCTAATCTTTCACAAGCCATTTATTGGCATCCTTATCCATCCCCGTTCGCATTAGGATCAGAAAATGCAACTCCAGAGGGGAGACAAATGTTTTTCCATGGTTCAATAGGTGTAGCTAGAAGGCATCATAAGCATCAAGTCGTGCGCTCTTAAGTATTTTGATGTAGTGACAGTGACCCAACCTTAAACACGATCACATAATTCTTTCAAGTTGGTACCTACGGTTGCGACCCAAATCTTCCGAGACACAAACATAAGGTTCGATTCTTTGGGAGTCGCGATTATGCGATCACATGCAATAGTACAAAATGGTTAATTAGTTAATAAAAAAAAGACTAAAATTTGCATATAAATGATTTTTCATTTTTCTGCCTATGAATTAACAGTATTTAATTTACGCATCTTATAACACAACCAACTTACTTGCTTTTTAGCTAGTCATTAATTGTCTCGTACCAATTATAGCAGTATATTTAATAATAATTTAGTCACTTATTATTATTAATTTAGCTATTGATTTAGTCATTAATTTGGTCATTGATTTGGTAATTAATTGTCACAATTGTCATCAAATATTATAACAAAATATATTACCATATGATCACCCAAGAAAACCAATTAATGACCAAAGAAATATGACCAAAATGTTAATAAAGTTATACATCAGAAATTAGCTACTAATAGTCATATGTGCAAATTTTAGTCATCATTTGAAACTCAATTAATGTCAAAGAAATATGACTAAATCTTTGGTCGTATATATAAGATATTAAATTAACTACTAATAGCCGATATGCAAAATTACTGCCATTTGTAATCACAAATTTATCATTTGGTACATTACTTATCCTTTTTTAGTAGTTTCATATTCATTATAAACAACTAATCTAGTACTTTATATTCATTTCATTTACTTATTAAAAATCATTATAAAATGACTAATCCAATTTATTTATTTTATTTGTGTTCATCATTAACCAACATAAACTACTAATTTAGTAGTATTAAATTGGATTTTTTGTTCGACAATTCAATATAACCAATTTGTATGATTTAAAATGTCATACAATGTACATGTTCATCTAATATGAAAACACAAAGTTTCACATGTTAATTACAATACTAAACAATAGCAAGTGAAACTATAAATAATTTCCAACCACATAAATATATTATATGAAATGTTAAAGTATTACAATATGAGTTTCCAATTTGATATTGGTTGGACTAGACTTTACACATGAAATGATGTTTCACCATCACTTCAAAACATTATCATTGTGGTACTGGCAAGAACACAGAATTCACCGACTCAGACTTAAATACTCACTATATATGTCTTATGCAAGATATTGGCTCTAAGGGCATCGCCAAACCAATTATCCTCTTCATATGGCATTTTTACCCAATGTTATTGCTCTCCTCTTCTTCAATTCCTACTTACCATCAATATTGAGTTCTTTTTCTAAAGACAAAAAAAGACATAATGCAAGAGTGTAAGACATGAAAGACAATGAACACTAGAATATGTTAAATTATGGTCACATAAATAGTTTATACAACATACACTCCAACATGAGCAACAAGCCAGCTTCATTTTTCCCCCCATACAAGTAAGAAACTCAATTAAATTTTCTTCAATGGGGCGATATGGCCACCAGGCTATGGTGCCCGAAGGACCGTATAAACAAAATAAATAAAATGTCACCATATAGAAAAGAACACCTTAGTAACTTAGTATTCAACTTTCGGTGAGTTTAGAAAATAATCATCTCAACCAAGTTATATGCTAAAATCTCAAGATGATAACTTGTGAAAACAAATAATATGAGGTGTGAGGTTTAATTCTTTGTCATTTTATTCACAACAACATCATTAATACATGAACTTGGCTTAAGTATATAAACAATATCCGCTCAAATAACAACATGAGAGTAAATCCTTCGATTGTCATGAAAATATTTTAACACAAATACTAGGTTTATAATTATTCAATCAATATCGCAATAGCTATCTTCATCTTCAAGCTTAAGTTGTTGCTTAAATGGACATACCACATTTCACCTTAACTAAAGATAAAAACAAAATGAAAAAAAACGTCCAAAATACAATCAAACAATAAAGAAAGGATATCATGGAATAGAAATTACAATTATAAAAAAAAAATTTACCTTTCCATTGATGTCGTGTCTGGCATCCCTAAAACATTTTCTTGCCAAAAATAACCATGAGGTGAAATAATCACAACATTAAAAACCATGGGAATTCATACTAGAAACATTTCCAAATTCGATGGCTTAGGTGCCTAAAGGCTCTCCAACAACAAATGAATCATATCCAAGACGTGTTATGTATTGTATCCCCATCTTTTTTCCAATCACATTTCCTGTAATGTGCCCACAACAGAGTTGAGTAACAATCAAACGAAGACATTGACATTTTTTTTATCTTTTATATCTATAAAATTTGAATCTGATTTGTTTCATGAACATATTAACTCATATTTAAATCCTTCCTGACATATGATAAAGTTTCAATCAAGTAGGACATCAGAAAAATCGACCTCAATGAGATCCTCAAACAATTTCTACAATATCAATATTTTTCTTCTTGTGATATCTTGGGTAGAAAAAAGAACATATCTACAAAATAAAAATGCATATATTACTTATATTCAAAGTTTATATATGGTGTATTCTTAAGCATCTTTTTCAGATGTTCCTCTGCCTTTACCAAAATGAACTGTAGCTTGGTTAAACTATGTATCTTTTCATTCAACATCAATTTCTACAAGATAAATGTCACACATTATTCTTTCTCATTTATCAACATGCTACATATGATAAATTTAAAGTCACATAAAACCAAGAGCAAACATTTTCTAACCAAAACAAACAAACAAAGAGTGCCTCTAATAAAACTTTATTATAATATTAGCAAATGAAAAGAGAGTGGACCATTTTTGTTGTTTGAATTTGCCTATTTTTGTTATGAAAGTTCTCCAAGAACCAACAAATGTGAGGGAAGTTGAAAATATGAAAAAAAATATGTTGACCTAATTTGTAGACTTCTTCAAAATGATGTGAATGATGTCATTTTCAGATGTGGTAAATCTCATAATAAGAAATGGCCACATTTGATGCAAATATTAAATATAAGAAAGTGTGGACATGGAATGCATTCTAATAAATTACAATGCGGTGATTATCATGGGCCTCCACAGGTTATAGGTCCTTAGTATGTTAGTATTTATGATAAAAGAGAGACGGAAACGATAAGTATGGGTGGTCTTAATGTGCATGGTGGATATCTTCAAGCAAAGGTCATCATCTCAATGAACCTAGGTTCTGACATGCTAAACCTGGATCTAGTCTTGATCACCCAATTTCATTCCATCATAATTTTTCAAGACTCTAGAGGATATAATGTTCTTTCAGCTTATAATAGGGTTTCTTTTGAGGTTATAGATAAAGGGTATCCAAAGAAAATGGAATTTTGGGCTCCAAGAGATATGGATAATTTAAATGATAACAATTATATATTTGTTTCCCAAGATTGAAATGTAGGGATACATTTTGTGGATTTTACTAATAGATAGAATGAGATAAATAATCCATGAGGAGAATCTACTGGTCATTGTGATTAGGAAAATCCTCGAAGAAAATAAGACTTTAGGTTCAAATCAAAGATGGTGTTGATTCTTGTAGCTCCTCGGTTGCTGGTAGCTTTTAAGGTAGGAAATTTGGTTCTTCAAGGGTAGGTTCCTTCAACTTAATTGCATCTGCCTTGATCCTATTACCCAAAAAGTAAAACATAAACAACAAAGAGTAAATATGTCAAGTTTAGGGAAATTCCTATTTGTATAGTTGTCAAGCTTATAGTTTTTTTTTACTCTGTTATAACTCTGTTGAGACTACCTACTCTACAGTAAAAAATAGCTGAACTTTGAATTATCCCCGTCAAAGTTGCACCTCCACCATCATTCCTATTATCTGTAGTCTCTAAGGTTACGCCCATATTTTCTTGAGATGAATTTGTGGTTGAGCTATATAGTGTAGACTGTACACTTACTCCATCCTTAACAAGAAGCTTGCTAGAGTTACTGAAATCAACTTCTGGATTTCCCTTCCCTTCAACATTGTTATTAGTATCCAGTCCACAACTATTTGCATATTTGTTTTCAACTTTCATGCCTAGAATCCCCCTAGTAGAAGATGCAGCTTTCTCATCTCCACCAGAAGTCTGAGAAGATTCAGCTTCTCGTGCATTTGCTTCTCTATATTGTGGAAGAAATGATGCACTATATACATATGGAAAAGACACAATATTTTTTCTTTTCTGCATTTCTAACTGCAATAGCACATGTATTAGTCGTAGCTAATTTTCTCTCAACACCTAAGGATGCATCAGACTCTGAATTTGGAGAATCGTTTCTATCCAAATGGACTGAGCCTCCATCAAGTGTACAACTTTTCCCTATATAGGTTACAAATATTGTTCTTTGAGAAAGAGAACACACAACATTTTCTTTTTGTACATAAATCATGTCTTCGAAATCAACATTTACATTGGTATTTTCAAACTTGGCACAAGGATATGCCATTACAATAGAAAGATGGTGTCCCCTTGCATGTGTACAATAATCTTGCATTAAAATTGCAGCAATAGTTACAGGTATGTATGTTTGGCCTTTAAAATAGACGGTGCCTGCCATATGTCATTCCTCAACTGACCGTGACCTTAAATCATTCTCTGTAGAAATGCATTCTTTGTTCTCATTTCCTTATGATAAAGGCAACACATTTGCAGTTGATCCATTAGCAGTTTCTCTATATCTTCCCTGGTTATCTCCATTTGCAGGTATATGTCGTTCTTTGCACTTCATAATTATCTTCACTTGTTGTAAACAAAATACCACTATAAGAAAAGCCTCACCTTGTGAGCCACCAAGTTGTTGAACACCATTTATAAAACGCCGATTTAGATTAGGTGACCGACACCTTATACCCTTCCTATGTGTTTGAGCTTGAGATGTGTGATGAGTCTTCTTGAAACAACATGCAATTGATGCAAGGTGCTCGTCGAGTTTGTAAATTTTTTGTATCTAATCTATTTCAAGCTAGACTTTTGCGATGCAAACAAAATCATTTTGTGCTTTTATGGTGATTTACCAGACAGACTACCAAGAAAATGTACATGTTGTTTAGTTTCCCCCTTTTTAGTGTCCTTTTCTTCCTAAACCAAGTTACCATTCTATTGAAATGGACCTTCACTACTACGCTTCCTTTGAAATGTAAACCTAGTAAGTTTATCGTGTCCCTGTAGCTCAAGATCCTTCACATTGGTTTCTAGACCCTAGCCCACATTGACATCTATCATCTCACCATGAATGTTTTTTGAGCCCTTTGTCGCAGAAGGCATGTTGGCTAAAGTATGGATTGTTGTGAATCTATATGGTTGAGGAAGCTCTTTAGTGAGTTGTTTGGGCATGTGTTGGATAGCACCATGATCTATTGTGACAACCAAAGTGGGATTTGAATTTCAGAGAATCTCTTGTTCCACTACTGCTCCAAGCATATTGATATCAGGTACCACTTTATCTGGGGTATGGTAAGATAGGGCATCGTAAGGTTCCATCACATTGGCACTGATGAGAAAGTCACAGATATTATCACTAAGCCCCCAAGGAAGGTCAAATTTTTAACCTTTTGTTAGAGACATGGAGTCGTGGACAAACCCTCCTATGAGGGTCCCGCTTGAGTTGGACATTGAGTTATGGGAGCTCTAGGGTTCTTGGGGTACCTTCTTGGAGCTATGAGCGACCATAGGGTGAGGTTCACCTTCCCCTAGTGGTGCACTATGTACAGGGTGAATGGTTCACCTTCCCCTGTGATACCCCTATTGTTGGTTGATATATAAGCAGGTTCACCCTCTCTTGTTGATGCCCCAACATGTATCCTACCCATGTAGTCCAAGACTCATGAGAAGTACCTGTCATCTGGGAAATGAGTTTGGAAATGAGGATAGAGACCATAGCACTACCGATGGACACATCGTGTACTGTCGTACTCTCTATGTTACGATGCATGGTGTCCAACAACTTGATCTGGGATCAAGATTGGTTAAGGTTTTTACCTTTAGACTGAATTTGGGTCAGTGGAGAGTAGCAAGGTCTTGTGACTCACTCTCGATCAAATCATTCTTCATTATTTCTTCATAGTTCAACAAAGAAGAGCAGAGTAGGGATGACATGTTGGTACAAGTTGACAGGTGGATTTGCAGGTGGATTTCTCCCTAGTTGAGAGGGAGTGTTAAAATTGTCAACTAGGACCAAACTCTGCCTTGGTCAGCTCATATGATGGAGATGATATTTTTTTTGGGTTCCTCTTTTCGAGAGGTGCAAGATTGATCTAAAGATCATCTTGTTTGGATGAAAAAAAAGTGAGATATTGAATTTAATCTCTCACACACATGTAAATTGTCAAAGTCAGTTAGAGATCTAACCTAGGCTCATAAGCCCCAATGGACGTGTCTCCACTCTCACCGAAGTGTATAAATATGAGATACCTCTTCCTCATTTTGGAAATCATCACTCAACACATTTCTCTCTCCTCTCTTCACACGTGTGGCAAGTGACTAGGAAATTCTCAAATTTTCAGATCTATTTTTGGGCTGAATTATAGAGCTCGTTTTGCTATGTTTTTCAGGGAGATAGTTCAATCTCTCTGGGCCGCATCCTCTGGCATAGAAATCGGGAAATTCTGGGCACGTTGACCAACGTTGACCGCAACAACTTTGACCAACTTGTTGACTTTCTGTTGACTGAGTTTGACTAAGATTTTTGGATCAGTTTTGGGTTGATTTAGACTACCTTTGGAGGCCGCATTCACTGAGTTTGACTAAGTTGATTTGAAGGATTTTTCTTGCTGGTTTGACCAGCGTTGACTTTCTAGTTAGGGCATCCTGTTGACTGCAGTTTCACTGTACTAGTTTGACAGTGATTGGGCAAATGTATTTTGTATATTGTAGTCTCTCTGCTAAACTTTTGAAGAATAATAAGAATATTTGATCAAAGGGTTTTCCCCGCATTTGGGTTTTTTTCTGGGCTCCGCCAAATATTGTGTCCTCTTGTCTTGGCTTTTCTTCTGCTTATTTTTTATGTTCTATCAACATTTACTATCAATGTTAATGTGATTGCTAATCTGGAAATTGATATTGGGCTAATAAGAAAAGATTGAAGTAAATTTCTCTAAATCATAAAACATACCATTGTTATCTAAAATTATCATATGCCAACACAACAGGAAGAGCACAAAACAAACTACCAGGTAATCTCTTGGAATCCTTCTCCTTCATGATCACGCTAAGAAGGGTCTTTTTGGCAAAATATTTTCAAAGGATTTTCTAGTAAAGGAACAATTTTGAAAGGGAAATGACTCTCTCGCTGGAAAACTACATCTGTCAAAGTCTATTCTACAATTGGCTAATTCTGAAAACATCAACAAATGTGTAGTCCATTAAGCAACACAACAGACCAAAAAACATTATCTTCCTGGCCTGGAAGAATGTGTATAAGGCTTGCAGAACCTTGGGTCTATGTTATGGGGGATTGGATTAATAAGGCTTTAATGGAAAAGATGGTGCAACATATTTGCAAGGAAGAAAACAAGCTTTAAGGAAAACTACATAGGCACCATATCCCCAGAATGCCTGCTCAATCATCTGCACTTCATTTGATACAACCTGGACATAAATAAGGATTATATTTTTTGGGATAGCAAGGATGGATCCAAGGCTAATTTTGTGAGAACTAGTGGAATTTGAAGATAACGCTCTCTAGCATGGAAGATTTAGCAAGTCCAAAGGGGCCCTTACAACAGCTCTTGGGCTCTATTATTTGGAAATTTAGGTATGAAGCTGAAGATGGACACCTTTAAGGAGAGACACGGGAAAATATTGGAGGAATTTAGAACCCAGATCAATAGAGATGCAACAAAACACTCAAGAAAGATCCTAGAAAATTTTAGAATTCTAACGAAGCGGGATAGAATAATTGAAAATGGAGAGCTTCCAAGACTAGATTGTACATATTAAAGAGAGGTCATGAAAGAAGGAGCAACTTCAACAAAACCTAGAATAAGGTATGGGTGAAGGAGGACTTGACTAAAGCAAAGACTTTCTTACAGCTATCCACTGAAAAACAACCTAACACAGTATTATATCCTGAGGAAAATGCTTCCTTGGCCCTTCTTAATGCCCGCTTTCCCTCAGCTCCTTATGTGTGAGTACCCATGTCGTATTTGAAGTCATTTTATAGAGAAACATGACCTCAGCTAGAGCTTTCCTACCTTGTTACCAAATCTTTTTCAAAACTGGTATATGATATCATAATCCCCAAAGCTTAAAGCAATTTCTAAACATGTTGCCAGCTATGGAAGTTTGGTTAGAAAGAAACATAAGTATTTTTAGATATCAGTCTATCAAGCAGCCTTTGAGAAAGACTCGTAGGATGCATGGGGACATTTATAATTGAAATAGTAGAAGCTGCCCTGTCTAGAGAGAGCAATTCCCCCAGCAGATGACTGTTGACTTTAAAAACCAAGGCAACTTGAATCCTCCATCCCTGGAAAAGGAAGTGGGACACGTCGTGCACAGTCAAACTAAGAGACAAGAAAGACAATTAAGAAACAATAGACCTATGGGAAACTATAACAATCTAGCCAAGCTAGAGGCATGATCAAGTGATTAAAACTGGATTTTCAAATAGGATTTTCTCATCTGAATTGGAAGAGGAATTTTCCATAATTGTCAGAGCCTGGAGGATAGTCAAGGGGCTTATTTTTCACCTCAGCCATCCTTTGTTTCTCAACAGTCTGGTTCAATAGCTGACGAGTACCTTGTGATTGAAGATTATGAGCACCAAGACATCATGGTGAAGAAAATGCTAGATAGAAAGCAAAGAGGCCATGGAGATGGGGATGGAGATTTGAACCCTTATTTGTGATCCCTCAAAACCTCTAAGGCAATAGACCCCCTCATTATCAGAAAGTTGTGTCTGACAGCAATGGCAGTTCAAAATGATGTGGAAGGGCAGTTGCATGAAAGGAGGATACAGAACACAGTAATTATGTAAAGGGTGTTTGCTAGAAGAGAAATTGTAGGAAGAGACACAACAAGGGGGAGCATGGATGATCTAATGCTGGATTTAGGATCAAGGAGAAGCCCCACACAAATGTACCATATCCAGACCATGATCTTGTGCCTGAACACAATATTGAGTAGCTTCTAGGCGAATATCTGCTGCAGGCCAAAGTAGCAAAGAAAGATCAATATTTTCAAGCTTCTCATTACTGTCTATAACCTCTTTATCCATCTCTAGCATATCTGCATGACTGACCATATCCTTTACAGTTCTGAAATCCATATGAGACAAAGTTCACAATCCTTTCTGTTAAATCTTCAAATAAGATAAATCTCTTATGGCAACTTATAATTTGCAGTATGCACTGTTTCTAGCCTAGAAGAAGTCATTATCATGCTCAACATTTAAGAAACTAAGTTTGAACACACATTTTTGTGTTATATGGGCTAGGGGTGTATTAAAGGTGGCTTATTCTGAGATCAAGTGTGGCACCAGCCTTATAGGCTAGGTTGTTGGATTTATTATGTTGTTGGTTTACCTTAAGAGGGACTTGAAACCCTAAATTGCTTCAAACTCTATGAAACTTGTGTATTGATTTGCTTTAAGGACACTTTAAACAATGTCACAAGATGTAATCCTCATCACCAATGTTAAGAGATGAGACATTAAGTGTTATATGACTCAGTTTCAGAGCATATATATCATCAAATAATGGTGCAATAAACTTCAGTACTTTGACCACATAAAATACATAGAGAAACAGTGAGAACCAGAGCCAATTTTTTATGTCAGTGACAAATCTGAGTATGTTGTTGAATTATAAAGTCGGTTGTTGAGCTAATTGTTGCATTTTATAGCATTAGAAGGTGTTTAAGACTTCATTGTGGAAAAAAAACATTGAAATAATCAAGGTGCAACATGGCACATTTCAGACCTTGCTGCAGAGTGAGTAAAATGACATACAAGAAATAAATCACATGCGTTGAGGTGTTAAATGAATAACAAGGAAGTTGGTCATACCATGGATCATGCAATATCCACCAAAAACAAAATTAGATCTGAAGGCTTGAAGTTAACCCTAGAAATCAATCTCAAATGGCATGAATTGTTCCCCTTATTATTAAGTAAGTTGTTCACCCTATTTTTACATTGACTAGTCTTCTTTGAGTGACTGTAGAACATAACGATATCTCGATGTTGGCACAAGTCATTGTAAATTGACCTCAAATGAGAAATACATATTCAATTTTTCGAAGCACGAAAACTCAATTAAGTGCTTGTGTTAGATCCAAAATGGGTGAAATAAAAATATAGCAAATGAAATAACCTTGGATCTAGTGACCTAGATTTAGAAATACAACAAGAAAAACCCTCCAAAGAATTCAGAGCAATATTCCTCTATCTAATGAATCATCAATAGGGTAGTGCAACCATGAACCCATTACATCTTCATGAATGGAACTAGAATTATTTAATGACTCTAAGGTATTATCCTATCCATGAGAGAATGATTCCCAGGTAGAACAACATCATCATTTCATAGTGTTTTGACAGTTGAGTTTGCAAATGACACTTGACCACTTTGTTCAAAACCGGATCATTTTCCACAAGTTCTTCGACAACATGCTCTAAATCCTGGATCTCTTATGTAGTTGTACTGTATGCAGTAAAAATCAAGTGAGTAGTTCTCTGGTCCAAATAAATCCTTTACAACTGAAGTCCATGACATTGTAAGGCTGAAATTTTCCTAATATCCCGGAAAAATACATAAAATCTTACAAAAATCCATCCACAAATGATGTTTACTTCAACAGAGGATGAGGTTGTTACCCTCATCAAGAAATGTGGAAGGAATTCGAGAAATCAGTCAGAAACAGAGTCCACTTAGTAGATAAGGGGATTTTTGTCTTTAGTTGTCTGTAAAGCCCAACAATGGTACATCCATAGCTCATGCATGCCAAGCAATGACAGTAAACGATTACAACACAATGTCCCCTCATAGAAGGAAACTCTTTCCTGCCCAGTGCCAACATAAATTCTAAGTTTTGACAGTGTTAAGGGAAGGGCACCTTTTAATTGAAATGGCCTCTTTTAGTTGGATTCAAGTGCTCATTAATTAAACTAAGCACCACAGATGATTTTTTTTTATAGAAAAAAGCTTTTTGTATTATACTGGGCCATTGCTACAAGATTGTGGATAAGATTTACAAATCTCATATGAACCTGTCTAGCTTTTCTGTTTACAGAAATAACTTTTCTATTTAGCTCATTTCACAACAAAATTTTCTTTTGATTAATACTTCAAAGTTCTGTGATGGGGATACTGCCAGGAGCTTCCCTTTTAAGCCTGTCATACAAAGTAAACATAGTTCCATTTCATGCTTTGCTAATGCTATAAATTATTACTGTTTTGATTTCTTGGGGATATCTGGACAAAATTTCCCCCGTCAAATCCTAGAGTTTGTCAAGTTAAGTGGCTTGACAGAAAAAACAAGAATAACTAATATAGACAAGTCAAGATTTACTAAGCTTCACCAGATGGTTCTATTAATATAACTTGTATTAATATTGATTTTTTCCTGCTTTGTAAGAGAAACATGGATCATTTTCGTTTGTATGCATGACCAAAATCTAAATTGCAATGAACAGGGGAAGATATCTAGGTTTGTTTATGCTGTCTGGACCTGAAATGGTTTTTGTCAATTTTCTGCTCATGCTTATAGAAGCTTCGTAGAAAATGCTAATGTGCTTTAATAAATCATGCAGGGGATGTGGCAAGCATCTACTTTGGCCCAAATCATCCTATGAAGTCACATCGACTATGCATGACACACCATCTGGTCCTTTCTTATGAACTTCACAAGAAGATGGAGATCTATGTGTGTCCTAGACCTTCAAATATGTCATTTATCTTTGTCCATTATTTTGTTTTCTATACTTAATTTTAGCCCATATTCATGTTATTATTTTCTGGGTTTTTATGTAGTGACCACACAAAGCATATCCAGTGGAACTTGCTCAGTTTCATTCAGCAGACTGGAATTCTTGCATCAAATAACGCTTGATACACAACACTTGTTCATTAAGAAGCTTAGTAAAATGTAAGGCCTGCGCCCTTTATATCACTATAGGGATGATAAAATCTAGACCAAGATTTCTCAATGTATTGATATTGTTATTGTTTGGAATTCCGAGAAGTTTAATGTAGTTGTACCCATTGCATTGTCTGGTCTCTATGAAGTGATTGTAATGTTTTGTATTTTTTTTTATGTATATCTCATTTTTTCAATTCCATCAATATATCTTTCTTTTTTCTGGCTTTACTGCAATAAATTAATATTCCTACCATTGTGGTTTTTGTTTTGGTAGATAATAAGGGAGAAGATTGTCCTGTATTTGACAACCTCTTTGAGTTTTGTCAAATTTATGCTGGTGGCACTATAGGTAGCTGGAACCTTTCTTGGCAGATATGCTTTATCTATTATCAATATATGTTATGAGGCCTAATAAGGATGATATCCTTTGATTCATAAGAAGATGTTTCTCATCGACTGAACAATGATATTTTTGATATTGCAATCAATTGGTTCGTTGGTCTTCACCATGCTAACAAGTGTCGGCCATCAGGTTTCTGTTATCTTAATGACTTTGTGCTGGGAATTTTGGAGTTGCTTAAACATCATGCCAGAGTTCTCTATGTTAATATTGATGTCCACCATGGTGATGGAGTTGAAGAAGATTTTTATTTTAATGGCAGGTATTCAATGGTTACATCAGAACATTTCAATGCAGATGCTTGTGTCTTATTTTCTCATTAATGGTACGTCTGGTGTACGTAGATTTTAAGTTTTCATATGATACATGATGGTTATTTTTCTTTCTGCTATGAAGCTATAATTTATTAAGCTAAAAAAAGGATGACAAAGTTATTGGTTATTCCCTCCCACTGTTAAGAAAAAGTTTACAAAGGTATACAATACTTGATATATTGTTAGAATTTGCATTGCAAAACTAGTAAGGGGCAATAGGTGGTCTGGACTCTGCAGCAATCAGCAAGAGTGACTGTGATCATGCACCACATGCTGCACACAGTTTCTCCTCCCTTTTGGCTTCAAGAACTAAATGTTTAACTTCTTAAATCTTAAATGTCAACACTCAACAGTTGATAATGACATCACTTCAGACAAACATAAATATCTACGTGTTCCTTAAGAGGAATGCTTCCATTGTTGACTATATGTTCAGTATCTATAAGCTGGATTTTCTATGTTAGTATGTTCTTGTTGTACAATTTGTCTGGATACATACATATAAACATGTACATGGGCACAATTGAGGTAAACATAGTAAAATACTAGTGCAAACAGACACATGCATTCACATAAAAAATACTAGTTACTTGAAGTACATAATCCCTATTCACCCTTGTCACATCTTAACATGCTATCCATTATAAGTTAATGTTGAGGAAGAATACATTGTTTAGGCAAGAGAAAACTCTACAGATGGATGCATAGGAAGTGAATATTCCAGTATTTGGGAAGGTAGAATATTATACAGGAAGCAGTAGCAAGTGAACACAACTTGTGAACCATCATATTTTGGAATAATGGAGATGAAAAGTGAATTTTTGACAATGACTCTCTAATTTTACTTTAAACCCGTTATTTAATGCAACCACATTCACGAGTAGCCGGTGGAACTATAATATTTCGAATATTTTATTGAGTACAAAATGCATTTATGTCCAACAAACTTGCAAGATTAAGCCATGGAAAACCAACCAACAACTAACAATGAAAGAGGTTTATCCCAAAAGTTCTGGAATGTAGTTTGAATACCTTATTTTTAAGTGGGAAATTACACAGCATCGAGTTCTGTGCTTCTTCATTTTCATGATTTCCTCATCTCACACCAATTATCTGCCCTAACTTTTGCTTTTGAATTTATTCCCAAACTAGTGTTTTCTACTGCACATGTGGAAATAAAGAAAACAATTTTTCAATGTCCACAAATGAACAAAATAGGTCAATGGGACTGCTATCTCAAATCCTTCACATGGTGATAAGGCCAGTGGAACAGGGAAGTGTCACCACTATCGCCGAGGCAACAACTTTCCTCATTTTAGTGAAACTCTGCCTATGCCCTTTCTCCTAGACCTGTGCATCTGCACAATATCCATATCCATCTCCCTTGCTTCCATTCGCATCAATACATCCTCCCTGCCCATCACTCTCTGTCTCCTACTGTCATTCTTGTTCCCCATCATTCTCCCTCAACACATATCCTTGCAAAAAAAAATCAAATATATGGACAATTTACTCGTTGCATTTATTGATTTTAATTTATTTATCACACATATTTAGTTGTTATTCTCGCAGATCAGTCAAAATTTAATCAACATGTTGGTAGATTTAGTGCATTTTTTGAAGGATTTAAGACTAGATACATGCTTCTAATTCACTAATTTGGAAGGTGAAGTGACAGATTTTGGAGTCTGGATCAACCAATTATCCTATACATGCCCTAGAACTAGCATTATTTGAAGTGAGGATTATTTTCCGCAACAGTTGTAGCATTCCTAAATTGTCCAATCAAACCCCTTGGAATTTATTCAAGGGGCAAAAGTGATTGACAACCCTGTCTGTCGGATTTTAAATTATGAGCAGAGAAAACTTCACTTTGAGAGACCATGGATTCTACAAATAAAAAAAGAAGAATGCCCACTGAAGATAATGAAGCCCACAACTCAGAAAAAGTAGTGTTCTAAGTATTGACATTTACATTAAGGAAAATCCTAGTTTTAATATTTTATAGCTATAAATTGCTAATATCTTTCCATTGAGAAATTATACTTTCAATTATTGCTCTATTTGAATGTAGATCTAGCTAAAAGTTGCAAAACCATTTAAATCATTTATCCAATATTATAATTTCCTACGATTTACCAACATCACAATGGATCTATAATGATGCAATTTATATATTTAAGATTCTAGATGATTGTAGTTTCGAAACAAACCTGTGACGCCCATGGGGAAAATTGTTGATGCACTTCACTCACTAGATCTCCCTTTATAACTGACTATATAACCTGTCCATTCATAAAATTTTCTAAAATTCACCACTTGTTAGCAACAATAAAATTAAGATGGGAAGAACCATGCCTTAAAATTACCAATTTCAAGAGGTAAAGTATAGTTCATTTAGTTTCGGAAGCATTTTCAAAGTCAAAAGTTAAAAATACAAATGCATACATAAAATACACTTCTAGTTGGAACTTAGTTAGATCATATATGATTGTTAATATTCTATTGTATAAGAAAGAACGCAGAAAACTCATCCTCCCAGTGTATGTTATCCTAGATGATGCAACATTTCTTCTACTTAAATGTTGTTGATGTACCAATGCAAGGGTCAATTCTCACAGTTGTGCTAGCTGGAAGTCCCAACAGGGAACTGATCAATTCTCCAAAATTGTTCACTGCATACCAGGCAACCAACCAACATAATCAAGTGGAGATGGGAGGTGGAGGACTCGGGCTCATATTGACTCAAAGGGAGAAAGATTCAAAAGTGACACATTCAATTTTATGAAGCAAATAGAATGGAATGGCAGGTAGGATAGACACAGCACTCAGGATGTCTAGTAACAGCAGGTCTGGACATAAATGGATTAAAAAACAACCACTGCAATCAAACAGGGCAGAGTCAAAGGTGGCTATTCATTTCTATTTTTGGCATCCTTCCCAAAAGCCATGGACTCGTTTTAACCATTTAAAGGATTAGGGCACTAGAAGGAATAAAAGCTCTATGTTTCTAAGCCAACCCCACTGATTCAAGATACAGTAATGAGTCAAATAAAAGTGAAACCTGTCTAAAGAAATTAGTAGGACCTGTAGCTTCAACAAGTTAAAGATTTTGAACATGTTTCTTGTTGGAATGCAGCCAATATAGAATTAATTGTTGTAAAACTTGATGAAGCAAACTATAGTTGGTAGAACCAAATTTTATGAAAGCTCATATGGAAAGAAAAAGTTTTTTTTAAATCTGCAATAAAAAAATGCATGCTAAAAGCCAATTTAATTATGTCCTGATGGTGGTTGAAATGGATCCAAGAAAATTGTGGCATCGTATTTCATGCAAGATCTTGGGCCTTATGTTTATTTTATTACAAAGTTATTTTCTCAGACACATCAATTAGCAACTTTGCAAAAGGAAAGGAAACTAAAACACTCTATGCAGCATCTAGCCAGGCTTAAACTCACAAATGAGGTGAAGGCACTCACTTTTTCCACAACAATCATCTTAATGCAGACCAGTGAGAATCTTACATATATAAACGTAAATATCAGAATCTAGTACACGTGGTTTCAACAGAGCCTAGAGGTAATGTTACCCACATTTTTGTTTTAGACAAAAATGGGATAACCAGGGGAGCTATCCCAATTCAATATATGTTGGTAATAAATTATGAAACATATCAACTATACTGGCATGGGACCATACTTCCTGAAGAGTGAGGAAATGTATTATTAGAATGGCTCTAAATTGATAGGTGAATTTGAATGCATGGGAAAGGTAACAAAAGATGATATCATAGGCTCTGATCTCCTGGAAGAGTCCTCTACAGAATCCATATAGTGCACAGGCAAGGCGGGTGATAGCACAGTAATACAAGGACCATAGGAGGGATAATGGATGGGTCAAACCTGTCTGATAGAAAAACTGATCACATGTCAGTAGTACTCCTGTAGAGAGCAGTGAAACAAGGATAAGAGGCCTTTCTGAGGTTTGTATTTTTATGGAAACCAATATTCGCAATGTAAGAATTAAGGATTCATCTTGACAAAGACAAGAGGAGTGTAAATTTGTAAGCCTATGCAGGGAGGTCTGTCTCAAATGCAATCATTACAGTCCCATCCTATTTCAATGACACTCAGCATCAAGCAACTCAAGCTCCCAAACACATGATCACTGGAGTTCAAAGAATTTGGGCAGAGAGCTAACATGATGGCTATAGGTGCATCTTTTGGAACCCTATCAGCTACAGAAGTAGAGGCTCAGAAGAGACCTTAAGCTGGGCATGAAAATGTAAATAGGACACCACATAAATTATGCCTTCAATCATAAAACAAGTCTTGAACTAACTTTAACCTGAAGGGAGGAAAAGAATACAGAGAACAGAGACTAATTTCAAAGCAGAAGTTGCCCAAGACAATTAATTGGTGTAAGGTATCTCTCCTGTGTATAATATATATAAGTATGCAAACTGGAATTAAAAAGAAAATTAAAGAAGGGGGGGCAGGGGGAACGGAACCTAAATTTGGGCCAAAATCAACTTTTGTTGTTGGAACCAACCTTTATTTAAGGTGATTTGTACACATGTGAAATGAAATTTATGATGAGCTGACCAGTGCGTGTAAAGTCTTGTGACCATTGCTAAGAGAAATGTTCTCATCCTATGGGGGATTGCCTACCGAAGAGCCCATTTATTTGCACAACAGACACATGGCAGAAATGGGGTGCTCAACCCAGCTTATGACGACACAGAGGATGAGTTTTCCCACCTTTAAAGGAGCCAGATGAGTTCACTTTGAAGCACTCTACACTTGGAGGAATCTTGGAGGTGTAGTTTTCCCTTTGGTCATTCCTTTGCCTTGCTTTGTGAGCCATTTGCCCACTTCATAACAGTTTTGTGACCCTTACAATAAATAGTTTGAAGGTCTGTACACCCTTTGAAGGGTCATTTATTAGAGGTACACAAGCCTATATCAGAGAAAAAGGGTTTAGTGCCCACTTTGAAAGACATTTGGAGGAGGAACTCCCTTTTTTAGTGGAGGATTTGTTACATCTGTGGGGGAATTTGAAGGTCCCCCTCTCCCACTTGGTCAATGGCATTGGGAGCCCTCGTACCCACATTGGAGGAGAATGTTTGGGTTGTCTGTCCACTTTAGAGGCTTTTGGTGGGCAGATTTAAAGACTTCTTAGATAAGCTATGATGTTGATGGGCCTTGGGAGGCTGGATGCCATGCCAACAAGCCCTTCATCCCCTTCATTTATGGAGATGGGCAGTTTGTGATGGCTCATCCCCCCTGTTCATTGTAAATGTGGCATGAATTCCCCTAAATTCATGTAATTTTTGTTAATTAATTGTACAAGAGGGCCTTTGCACCTCCTTAAGCTCAAATTAGGGATTTTAGATTAGAAAAATAATGTTTCACTGTGAGGGAAATTGAGAACCTCCTCTATAAATATAGGTTCTTTCCTTTCATTTTCTCATAGTTGGATTTGGGGGAGAAATATCTTAGAAGGTCTAAAATTTCTGTGATTTTTCTCTCTTACAATTTGGCTATGGATGGAAGAGTTGAGTGACTTTTCTTGGGTGCAAATGGAATGTGTGTGATCTCTTTTCATGGATGCTTATGGTAGAGATCTTGGACGATGCTTGGTGAAATAATTTGGTTTATTTACTTTGTCCTGGTATATTGGAATATGTGTGTGATTAGGAAAGGAAACTAAAACACTCTATGCAACATCTCGCCAGGCTTAAACTCACAAATGAGGTGAAGGCACCCAATTTTCCCACAAAAATCATCTTAATGCAGACCAGTGAGATAATCATTCATCTTACATATCTAAAGGTAAATATCAGAATCTAGTATAAGTGGTTTCAATAGAGCCTAGAGGTATTATTACCCACATTTTTGTCTAAGACAAAAATTGGATAACCAGGGGAGCTATCCCAATTCAATATATGTTGGTAATACATTTTGAAACATACATGGGACCATACTTCCTGAAGTGTAAGGAAATGTATTATTAGAATGACTCTAGTTTTATAGGTGAATTTGAATGCATGAGAAAGGTAACAGCAGATGATATCATAGTTTCTGATCTCCTGGAAGAGTCCTTTGTAGAATCCATATAGTGCACATGAAAGGAGGGTGATAGCATAGTAATACAAGGACCAAAGGAGGGATAGTGGATAGGTCAAACATGCACTGTTCACATGTCAGTAGTACTCCTGTAGAGAGAAGTGAAACAAGGATAAGAGACATTTCTGATGTTTGTATTGTTATGGAAACCAGTGTTTACAATGTCAGAATTAAGGATTCATCTTGACAAAGATAAGAGGAGTGTAAATTTGTAAGCCTATCTAGGGAGGTTTGTCTCGAATGCATTCATTATAGTCACATCCTATTTCAATGACATTCAACATCAAGCAACTCAAGATCCCAAACACATGATCACTGGAGTTCAAAGAATTTGGGCAAACAGCTAACATGATGGCTATAGGTGCATCTTTTGGAACCCTGTCAGCTGCAGAAGTAGAGGCTCAGAAGAGACATTGAGTTGGGCATGCAAATGTAAATAGGACACCACAAAAATTATGTCTACAATCATAAACCAAGTCCTGAACTAACTTGCAACCTGAAGGGAGGAAAAGAATACAGAAAACAATGCCTAATTTCATAGCAGAAGTTACCCAAGAGAATTAATTAGTGTAAGGTCTCTCTCCTGTGTATAATATATATAGGTATGCACACTGGAATTAAAAAGAAAATTAAAGAAGGGACGGGGGGGGGAGGGAGGGGGCACGGGGGGAAACCTAAATGTGGGCCAAAATCATCTTTTTTGTTGGATCCATCATCCAACCTTTATTTAAGGTGATTTGTACACATATGAAATGAAATTTATGATGGGCTGACCTATGTGTGTAAAGTCTTGTGACCATTGCTAGGAGAAATGTTCTCATCCTATGTGCGATTGCTTATTGAAGAGCCCATTTCTTTGCACAACAGACACATGGCTGAATTGGGGTGCTCAATCCAGCTTATGAGGACCCAGAGGATGAGTTTTCCCACCTTTAAAGGAACCAAATGAGTTCACTTTGAAGCACTCTACACTTGGAGGAATCTTTGAGGCATAGTTTTCCCTTTGGTCGTTCCTTTTCCTTGCTTTGTGAGACATGGGCCCACTTCATAATGGTTTTTTGACCCTTATAATAAATAGTTGAAGGTCTATACACCATTTGAAGGTCCATTTATTGGAGGTACATGAGCCTATATCAGAGAAAAAGGGTTTAGTGACCACTTGGAAATATATTTGGAGGTGGAACTCCCTTGTTTAGTGGATGATTTGTTACAACTGTGGAGGAACTTGAAGGTCCCCCTCTCCCACTTGGTCAATGGAATTGGGAGCCCTTGTACCCAACTTGGAGGAAAATTTTTGGGTTGTCTACCCACTTTAGAGGCTTTTGGTGGGCCTTAGATATGCTATGCTATTGATGGCCCTTGGGAGGTTGGATGCCATGCGAACAAGCCCTTCATCCCATTCATTTGTGGAGATGGGAACTTTGTTAGGGATCATTCCCCCTCATCATTGTACATGTGGCATGAATTCCCATAAATTCATGTAATTTTTGTTAATTAATTGTACAAGAGGGCCTTTGCACCTCCTTAAGATAGAATTGGGGATTTTTTCTTAGAAAAATAATATTTCACTACAAGGGAAATTGAGCACCTCCTCCATAAATATAGGTGCTTTCATTTCATTTTCTCATGGTTGGATTTGGGGGAGAAATATCTTAGAAGGTCTAAAATTTTTGTGATTTTTCTCTCTTACAATTTGGCTATGGATGGAAGAGTTGAGTGACTTTTATTGGGTGCAATTGGAATGTATGTGATCTCTTTTCATGGATGCTTATGGTAGATCTTGGATGATGCTTGGTGAAATAAGTTGATTTATTTACTTTGTCCTGGTATATTGGAATGTGTGTGATTAGGAAAGGCAATTAAAACACTCTATGCAGCATCTGGCCAAGCTTAAACTCAAAATTTCTCAACAAAGACACAATCACAGAGATAAATAACAGTCACACAAAAGACACTTATCTTTTTTCAGGAAATCCAACAGGGAAAACATGCCTGCTTGATGTGGCTATTTTATTTATTATTATTGAGGACTTGGATCTATTACAAAGCAATCTGTCTCTCTTGAGAAAGTTTTCTGCTTCTCACAAAAATCTCAGCTAGTACAATTGATCTTGGCCTCCCTTGATTAGTTCCTGCACACAATTGATCCTCTGTTGCCGCCTTGACTTGCTTTGCAAACCTTGCTCTCTTCTTCTTAATATTACACACTTGTGACTTACTACAACTTATAACACAAGCTCTACATGCAATCAACCTCCTATTCCATAGCACTCTTGTTCCTCCTATTTCCTAGGACACAATTCCTGCACTCTCCACAATCAAGGGTCCTCTCACAAAATTGTGAGGTTGTCTTTTCACAAAAACCTTTGTGCATAAAACAATTGTCCTTTCCCCGTGTCTTCGTCCTCCCTTTATAGATTCGATCCATGCTAAATAGTAAATTAGGCTAGTTCATATTTAGAGCTCAAGTTGTTAATTGACGAGTTAACTGAGAGTCACACTCTTTCTCCCTCTGCTCAACACCAGAGTTCTTAACTCGTTCGTCCTTCAATCAAGACTGAAGCCTGAACACGTTCTAACTGAACTAATAACTGTCACCCAGTCCTGTAGTTAAATTGATGAAAACTCCTCTTATAACTGAAGCTCCAACTTACACATGCTAACTTGATGATTATTCTAGTAAAATGGAAATAACTCATCTTAACTGGAGTCTAACTCATGAGGACAATTTGAGGTCTTCACTAGCTAAGGCACAAGCCAAAAGACCTTGCTCGCTACATTTTCGATAGTAAATCATTTATTTAAGTTGTTTACTTGAAAAAATACATGGAGCAACTTACCTATAACACTCTCTTCTTGAGTTCTTGTGCTTGGATGGTGATATTCTCTCTCATGTTGGATTTCTTTCTCAATCTCATGATATGGGTTCATTTGTAGTGTGATCATTATTAAAGTGTTAATTTTTTTTTGGCTGCATTAGGCTTTGTTGAAGTGTTTACTGTAAATCTTAAAAATCCTTATGATCTTCTTAAGCAGTTGTGTTTGGACATTGAACTTTTCAATCTTGGGTTGAATTTGTTTTTAAGTTTTTCAAGCTCATGGGATAGGTTCATCTCCAGTGTGATCATTATTAGATTTTTGTTAAGTTTTTTGTTTGGATGGATTAGGGTTTGCTAAAGTGTTCACCATAGATCTAAAAACTCTTTGAGATATCAACAGTCATATTTATTTATTAATCAGTTAAATATTATTAAATTGGCCCTATTTCCACACAGAAAATGATAAATAAGCCTTAATTCTACAAGTAACCATAGAAGTAGAACCAAAACATCTCGAAACTGGGAAAGAAATGGTTAAAATTTAAAAACAATTAAATTGCACAATCTTAAAAAAAGAAAAGAACATAATAAAGAGCAAAATATATAAAAAGGCATACGTCCTACCAAAATAAAGATAGATTTTCCAACAATAAACCAGCGAAGGGAACATCAACATACATCCAAAAATCAATTTATGAAATGAAGTTTTCAACAACCGACTAAATTTCATAACCCTACATAAACAATAGAGGATACTAACAACATAGTGGATTACCTGTGTCTAATATGTAAATTTCGTTGTATTATATCTCTTCAGATTTGAGCTTTTCCACAACCTCCAAATATAAATAGACGGTGATCAATGAGTGCAGCACCGTCCCCTCACGAGCTGCTGGTCCTTCGCCGCTTACATTAGGTTGCACCCATGTATTTGCCGTGGTGCCCAGTTCTCTATATGAGTACTCTGCCTCTTTCTTGCTGTAAATTTTCCTTTGCGCGGGATCAGTGTCTTGCTCTTTCTTTTGTTATTTTTGGGGTTTTCATCACTCTTGGCCCTAGATGATTGAAGAGGTCGAATGGCGGACAACAATGGATTTTGTGAAAAGATATTTACTATGGCGCCCTTTTTATTTTCAGATAGTTACACTAGTGAATATTTATTATTACTTATATATATTTTAAATTATGGCGCCGTTTTTATTTTCATTTTCAGATAGTTACACAATTGAATGTTTATTATTAGTTAAATACATTTTAAATTAACAACATTCAATTAGGAAAATAGAATCTTATATTTATTGGAGTGTTAATTTTATTTTCATAATTACAAAATTGAATATTTATGATTATTTACATATATTTTATTTTAAATTAATAATGTTTAATTGGAAAATAGAATTCTATATAGATTGTTGCTTTAATTTTATTTTTCATATAGTTACAAAATTGGATAGTTAGGAAATTGAATATTTATGATTATTTATATATATTTTAAATTGATAACACTTAACAGTAAAATATAATTTTATATAAATATGCTTACAATTTTATATAGATTTGTTTTGGCAATTAAAAATAATTTGAGAAGTGAACTCGACAAACTCAACAAATTACTTGCTTGGTGGGTAGTAATCATCCATAAAACTACACGTTTATAGTTTTATTTTTATAGAAGTGTTACTGAACACATAAATAATGATGAAACTAACTCTAGTTAGGTATTCATATCCATTTTTTAAGCAAATATTTACTCAAATTATAGTGGAAATTAAATTATGATAAATATGTTATTAACTAGAGTATGAGCTATTTTCAAGGATTTTGTTTTTGGATAATTTTCCTACAAAGCTTAAGAATAAAAGATCGGTGAAAATATATTTTGAACTCATGTATGAATATTGCAACCATGTCCACTATATAGATAGATAGAGAGAGAGAGAGAGAGAGAGAGAATATTAATAATAAAAAATTTCTTATAGTTAAAATATGTGGATTTGTGAACATGTGTTGTGAACATGACTAGGAGTTGGGGTTGGTCCACGCTCCTTTGCTCTGTCCACCTCCGCGATAAGTCCTGTGGGTGCGATACGACTAGGGGTTAGGGCTCACCGCTCGACCCCTCCTCCCAATGTGCCCAATATACATGTCGTTCAAATAATATAAGTGGCAATCATTATGGTTGAGAACCACCTGTATGTGAGATGGTAAGGCTTTGGAGTTTGTTACGACAAGTCATTGGTTTGATTCCCACCAAGGCCTTTCAACCTTTAACAATTTTTTAGCCAATGTGGAGGTGCCACGTGGTGCCTCTAGTTGGGCCACATGGCAGCTTCCCATTGGGCCACCAAAATACACTGCAACCAATAAAATTCGGCCAACTCACACTTTAGTATCAAAATTGCAAATTTTCATTTCTAGAGTGACACAATTAAAAATCACTGACATAAATGACAAATTCATGTACTTTTTGTACTTAATAATTGTTCATATATTTTAGTCCTAGACTAAATTAGTCATTTTAGTTAGTCTCTTTTAGTTTGGTCACTTATTATCTAGTCATATATTTTAGTCTTGGACTAAATTAGTCATTTTAGTTAGTCGCTTTTAGTTTGGTCACTTATTATGTAGTCATATATTTTATCTCTAAACTAAATTAGTCATTTAAGTTAGTCATTTTTAGTTTAGCCACTTAAAATTTCTCAAATTTAGTAGTAATTCACTTGAAATAATTGTGGTGACTAACTTTTTCAGTCACCTAGTCACTAATTTCATCATTTTCTACTAGTGGTAGTGGAACTCATTTTGTTAGGGGCAAGGGTCGTAGGGCAATCTGTACACCCCGATGTGCAGTCGATATTAAATAGCTACCCTTCAGCCTTTGGGGAAATACCACCGGGGCGACCACCACACCGAGGGTTTAAGTACACTATTTAGTTAGAGCAGGGGATCCAGGCAGTGAACACCACACCCTATAGGCACCCTAAGGCCTACGAGGATGAGATTGAAAGAACCATTAAGGAGCTCTTGGCACTAGGACACATCCAACATAACACTAGCTCGTTTGCT
This sequence comes from Pinus albicaulis, assembly GCA_034641835.2. NCBI lineage: Eukaryota > Viridiplantae > Streptophyta > Pinopsida > Pinales > Pinaceae > Pinus > Pinus albicaulis. The sequence continues at coordinate 27,803 of JAXQQM020061895.1, read as the reverse complement.
TCTTTTTTGGCCTTGGTGAAGAAGAAGGATGACACTTTGTAGATGTGTATCGATTATAGGGCTTTAAATAAGAATAAAATGAAGAACTGATACCCCATACCCAGTATTGATGATTTTATGGATGAGCTACGGGGATTGAAGTTCTTTTCCAAAATCGATCTGATGTCAGTGTACCATTAGATCAAGGTAAGGGACCAGGATTTCCCAAAGGCTACATTCAGATGCCACTATGGCCACTTTGAGTTCTTGGTGATGCCATTTGTGCTGACCAATGCTCCGGTCACTTTTGAGTCTTGTATGAACTACATATTTAGAGGTCGTCTGAGGAAGTTTGTGTTGGTGTTCTTTGACGACATCCTCATTTACATCTGCACTTGGGAGGAGCATTTGCAATATATTGAGCCAATATTATGCATTTTGGAGGAGAAATTTTTTTTTGCCAAACTATCCAAGTTTTAATTTTGACTTATAGAGATGCTCTACCTAGGGCACATCATTGGAGTATATGGAGTAAGGGTCCATGAGGAGAAGATCTGAGCCATTTAGAATTGGTTGGTACCAGAGAATGTGACAGAACTCTGGGGCTTTGTAGGCATTTCAATCTACTATAGGAATTTTTTCAAGGGTTTTTCCCAGCTAGCAGCACCCCTCACATATCTCACAAAGAGAGGGGCCTTTCAATGAATAGAAACTACACAGAGGGACTTTTAAAGGCTCAAGGAGGTGATGGGAAGAGGTCCAGTGTTAGCATTGCCAGATTTCATGCAGCCCTTTGTGCTAGAGTGTGATGCTTCAAGAGAGAGACTTGGCATAGTGTTGATGCAGGGAGGTCATAGTATAATCTTCCAGAGTCGGAAGATCTTGCCACAAAAGAGTTTGTATTCAATATATGAAAAAGAGATGTTGGCCATCATGAATGAGTTGGCCAAGTTCCGAAAATATTTGGTAGGTAACAAATTTCGAGTGAGGAGTGACCACAATAGTCTTCGATTTTTTCTTGAGAAGAAGAAGTTGCAGGAGAGGCAACAAAAGTGGGTCAGAAAAATTCAATCTTATGACTATGACATCGAATATGTCAAAGGAAGAGCAATGTGGTAGTGGATTCCTTATCATGGAGACCACCATCGTTGTCCTTGATGAGAATTGATACAGATTGGAGGGCCTAGTTGTTACTAGAGTATTATAATAACTGCTTCGCATGTGAGATATTGGATGGGTAGGTGACCGATGACATGTATTAGGTGATGAAAGAAGTTATCTATTAATGGAACCAGATCTTCTTGACAGGAGCCTATCGACTCAAGGAGAATATTTTGCATGCAGCACATGATTCACCGCTTTCATACCATCAGGGATTCACCAAAACATACCGAGCCATCAGAGAGAGGTTCTCATGGAGAGACCTCAAGGAGGATGTACTTCGACATGTCAGGGAGTGTGAAGCTTTCCAGAAGAAAAAATAAGAGTTGAACCATCTCATGGGGCTGTTACAACCACTTCCCATTCCATAGGGGAAGTGGGAGAGCATTTCCATGAAATTTATCACGGGGTTGCCTATGGTGTAGGGCAAGGATTGTATCCATGTGGTCGTTGATTGACTGACGAAGTATGCTCATTTCTTAGCAATATATTCATGATAAATTTCTTCACAGGTGTCTAGACTATTTTTTAGGGATGTTTTATGGCTTCATGGTCTCCCAAAGGTCATAGTCAGTGATGGGGATAGTCGTTTCATGGGTGGATTTTGGTAGGAACCTTTCTTTTTAGTTGGTACCAAGTTAACAGCCAATATAAGTTATCATCCATAGATGGACGGAGAGACAAAGATAGTAAACAAGTGGCTGAAAGGCTACCTGCTGAACTATGTCTCAAGGTAGAAAAAGGCATGGCTATGCTAGCTTCATCTAGGAGAATACTGCTACAACACAACATTTCATATGTCGATCGGTATGTCCCCATTTTGTGCTTTATATGGTTATGATGGTTTAACATTTGCTGATGTGATTTTTGGAGCAAGAAAGGTCCTCAAGGCCTAGGAATGGATCCAAGAGAGTCACGATATACTCCATGCTCTAAAGGACAAAATTGCTACAGCCCAGAACCAAGGGAAGTTGTATGCAGATCAAGGTAGTGTGGAGAGACAGTTTGAGGTAGATGATTTGGTCTACCTCTATCTTAAGCCATACAAGAAGTCTACGCTGAAGCAAAAGGGATATGAGAAGCTCAAGCCCCATTTCTATGGGCCATAGAAGGTGATAATACATGTTGGGGGGTGGCATATGAGTTGGAGCTCCCAACTTGGATTAGGATCCACAACATTTTTCATGTCTCATGCCTGAAAAGGGCTCTTGGGCAGTGGGTAGTCGCCACTGGAGAACTCCCACCTAATGATGATTAGGGGCACTTGGTCTTACATCTAGAAGCCATTTTTGATACTTGGGAGAGGAAGTTGAGGATCAGGGTAGTCAAATAATATCTGATCAAATGGAGGAACTTCCCAGATGAGGATGCCACTTCGGAGGGGGAGAAAATTCTGTAGCATCCATCCTTACAGTTGCTTGAGGACAAGAAAAATTTTGGTGGGGAGGACTGTAATATTCCTAATTATATTTTAGCTAATTAGAATATTAATTTTTTCTTAACTTCGTTAAATATATGAATAAGAGGGTAGAGGGGCCCATAAATCCATTTAGTAGAATAAAACCGCCTCACCAGTGTGAAAGTGGAACAACACAGTAGTGGAGGGGTCCAAGAGGCCATGTGAACATTGCAATCAAGGTGGAGGATAAGGACCAAGAGCTCAGAGCAGTTATGATGTGGGCCCAGGGGTGTGAGGGTTCCACAAGTATAAGAAGGGAGTGAGGGAAACCATAGATAGCATTTTGAGTTATTTTATTTATTGTCATTTACGACTTGAGCATGCTTCAACTATTTAGCTTAGTCTATAGTGATGTTTAGAACATGGGTGTTTCCGAGTGGAAATCCCAACCTCGTCCTTGGGGGACTTCAAGTGCCCACTCAAGAGAGGAGTCCTACTATCCTTGAGATCATATTTCATTATTATGGGATCAGGCCATCTGCAACTCTCTTAAGAAGCGTAGTCAGCCAATGCCTTACAGAGTGCAGCAGCAGAGATATCCAGAGGAGGGTGATATTCCATAGCATTCTTTCTTGGAATGCAGTGAGGGGATCAACTCTTCAACAGTTGAGCTACAGGGGAATTGTTGCAACATTTTATTTTTTAGTTCAACTCATATTACTATATACCCAACAGTAGTGCGTTTTCATGCCCTAGTTGGCTGATTTTCCAGGTTCTGCCAATCTAGAAATCCTTTCAGGGTTTTTATAGATTTTTTGAGTAGAGGTCAGTGTCCAAATCCTAACATTTTCTAAGCACTAGAACATCCTCATCTACGCACCACTTTTTAGCGAGTAGCAGCATTTCCAGCATTTCTAGTAGGGGCAGCATAGTGAGGGAGTCCATAAGAGAAACAATTATGCAGTGTTTCTTTGGGAGAGCTTGAGGGCCATTCTAGCCATCTCTGTTGGCTTGAGTGATATCATTTTTTAGCACTGTTTTACATGTTATTTCATCTCCATATTAATAAAATCTCTCAACAATTTGTGGCTCTAATTATGGTTTCTAATATCATGGCATATTTGTTTTTATTTTCTTTGTATTAAGGCCATTTTCCTATTTGGAATATTACATCTAGTGAAAAAGGTAAGGAAGTTGAGGATGTAGATTTTTTCAACATGTATCCAGTTTTACAAAAGTTTGAGGATTTGTTTCCAGCATATATTCTAGATTTTCACTAAACAAGGAAGTATACTTCTCTATTGAGTTGATGCCAGGGGATGCTCCAACATCAAAGGCACATCACAGGATGAACACATCTGAGTTGGTAGAATTAAAGTTGGATCTAAAGGAGCTTCTTGAAAAAGGGTACATTATGCTAAGTGTATCACCATGGGGTGCACTGATGTTTATTGTGAATAATAAATATGGTACTCTTAGATTGTGCATTGACTACAAATAGTTGAATGAAGTGACCATCAAGAATAGGCACCCATTACCGAGGATTGAGATTTGTTCAATCAACTAAAGGGAGCAGCAATGTTCTCTAAGATTGAATTGAGATCATTTTATCATCATCTATGCATCAAAGAGTAGGAAATCTATAAGATCACATTTAGGACCATGTACGACAATTATGAGTTTGTTGTAACTCCATTATGTTTGACCAATTCCTGAGATACATTTATTTGTTTGATGAATAGTGTGTGACATCCTTATTTGGAAAATTTTGTGATTATTTTTATTGATGACATATTGGTGTATTCTAAAAATGAGGAACAACATACTACGAATTTGGCAGTGGTATTGAGGTTTTTGAGAGACCATTAGTTGTATGCTAAGCTTGGAAAATGTAGTTATTTCCATAATGAGGTACACTATTTTGGACATGTTGTATCCAAGGAGGGAATTGCAGTAGATCCAAAAATTATAAGAGCCATCATGTAGTGGGAATCTCCTTAGAGTGTAGATGAGGTGAGATCATTCATGGGATAGGAAAGTTACTATAGGATGTTTATTCAGAATTTCTCACATATTTATTATCTAATTACATCATTGCAGAGGAAGGGTAATAAGTTTGATTGGACAAAGGAATATCAGGCTATTTTTTAGAAGATTAAGCAGTTGTTGACCCATGCTCCAATGTTTAATATTGTAGATCCAGAAAAGGAGTTTGTAGTGTGTACAAATTCTTGCAAAAGAGGGCTTGGTGGATTCCTTATGGAGGATGTCCAGATGGTATGCTATGAGTCACTAAAACTGAATGAGTAGAAGAAGAACTACCCAACACATGATCTTGAGCTACCAACAATCATTCATGCACTCAAAATGTAGATGCACTATCTTTTTCACAAGCGATTTGTATTTATGAGTGATCACATTGGGTTGAGTTACATTTTTGACCAGGAAAATCTGAACGCTAGGCAGGTTAGATTTTTGGAAACGATCAATGAGTTTGAAGTCGAGATCATGTACATCAAGGGAAAGTAAAACATGGTCGCAGATGCTCTTAGAAGGAAGGTACAGGTAAAACACATAACATTTATGAGCTCCTATGGGACATACTTAAAGGATAGGATCTTGCAGGCAGGTCAGCTCGATCACAGGTATATAGAGGTTGTGCACAGGTTGCATCAGAGTACATGTATAGTTGTTGTTACAAGTACATGTATAGGTGTTGTTGTAGGTACAGGTACAAGTGTTTTTATAGGTACAGGTGTTGGCACAGGTACTGGTACAGGTATTAGTACTAGTATAGGTACCGATACAGGTGGAGGTGTACAGGATTTGGACTACCATATCACAACATATGGATTTGTTATATTTAGAGACATGATATATGTATCATATATCAGTGAGCTAAAGAAGGTGATATTAAGGGAGTTTCGTATGAAACCATATTTGGGTCACCCACGCTACCAGAAAACATTGACTATAGTGAATGGATTTTACTATTGGCCAAATCTAAAGAAAGATGTGGCAGATTTTGTAACTAGATGCTTGGATTGTCATATTGTTAAGGTAGAGTGTAAAAGTTTAGGTGGAATACTACAACTGATTATGATTCAAGAGTGGAAATGGGAGGTCATTTCCATGGACTTCATCATAGGTTCGTTGAGGACAGTTAGACAACATGATTCCATCATGGTTGTGGTGGACAAGTTGAAAAAGGTTTCACATTTCATTTTGGTGAAGACTACATACTCAACTAGTGCTGGAGCACATGTGTTTATCAAATACATAGTCATATTTCAAGGTGTTCCGAAGAATATTGTATTTGAAAGGGATGCAAAGTTCACTTCCAAGTTTTGAAAAGAGATGTTTGCATGTTTGGGCACGAAGTTGGCCTTCTGCATAGGCTATCATTCACAAACATATGTACTTCTTGGGAGGTTCAAGAGGATATTGGAGGATATTTTTAGGATGTATGTGATGCATTAACAACGCAAGTATGAAGAGTATCTCCCACGAGTAGAGTTCGCTTACAAAAATGGGTATCATGATTCATTGAGGATGAGTCCATTTGAGGCACTTTATGGGAGGTGTTGCAACACTCCTATTAGATGGAGTGATCTAGTTAAAAAAGTATTGATTGGACCAGATATGTTGGTGGAAATTGAAAAGGAAATGCAGGTGATCAAACAGGACTTGAAAGAAGTGCAGGATAGGCAAAAGATTTATGCAGATAGGAACAATTTGTTCAAGGAGTTTCAGGTTGGGTATCAGTTATACTTGCATATCAAGCCCAATAAGAGCTCATTGCGGATTGGAGCTTGTGCCAAGTTGGCCCAAGGTTCTGTGGACCATTCAAGATCATTGAGAGGATTAGACCAGTGGCCTATCAACTTTCACTTCCTTCCATAGAGAAATTACATGAAGTTTTTCATATATCATTTATTAAGAAATATGTTAAAGATTTTGATCATGTTATTGAATGGTCTATATTACAGGTGCGGCTAGAAGGACAGTTCTAGCCGAAACCATAGTGCATTTTTCCGAAAAAGGCGGTCATGCTCTAGAATCAAGAAATCAAAAAATTTAAAGTGCAATAGAAGCACTTTAGACCCAATGAAGCTACATGGGAGATGGCAGATTAGATGCAGGCCATGTATCCTTCCTTGTTTGTCGGTTGAGGCAAAGCAGTTTTGATGTGATGTTTATTTTTGTTTAGCGTATGTTTTGGTGATGTTTTGGTATATGTTTCATGTGATGGTTGGATGTATATACATATGTATATGGATGTAAATACATCCATGAGCTATGTTATAAAGGTCCAATAAGCAGTATAGTGTCATTTCATTATAGATTTCATGTTGTTATGATGTCATTTTGGTTTTAATTCAATGTGGTGATCATTGTAAATACTGCATCGGGTTATGTTATAAAGATCCATGGGCAGTATGTTTGCTTTTCAGTGGTCCTTCTAAGTAATATGTGTGTTTTAACACCGAGGACAGTGTCCCACAAGAGGGAGGGTTCTTTAACATCCCTCGTGAAAATTCTATGTAATAAAGTTAAACTAATATCCATGGTTGATGGGACATGTATTCTTAGATGAATTTTGGGAAAAAACATCCTAGTGTGGGTGTTCAAATGGTTTATCATGGCTATGGAAATTGGAAAAGTCTATGGCTATGGAATTAAAGAGGAAACATGTATTTTTGGCAAATATATTTATGAATATAATGGAAATTTAGAGAGAAGGAAGGTAAAAGGTAACAATTTTCATGTGAGGAGGAAAATGAAGTAAAAATCATGGAAAATGAAGAAAATAGAGGCCTCATTGATAAAAAAGGATTTTGATGATCAATTGGCACCTTTTGTTAGAGCATTTTATGAGCTCTCTCATAATTCTCTCTCTCTCTCTCTCTCTCTCTCTCTCTCTCATACTCTTGGATACTTAGAGTCTTTGTAGGACTCTTGGAGAGTGTGGATACTTGTTGATTTCGAGAAAGAATTCAAAGGAAGAGCGTGAAAGAGAAAGCGGTCATCAATCTCAACATCTACAATAGGATTTGATTGCAAATCCCGAGTTGCATGTATGTTTTCCTCACTATTTTTGGCATGCACGGTGTATGCATGTGGATTTTTCTAGCCTTTCCATTTCCTGGATAGCGACAATATTTTTTCTTTATTTCCATTAATTGTTTTCTGGTTGGTTCTATTGATTCCTTTAGCTCTAGGTTGATTTATTAATTCCTAGAAGCCTTGGTTGGACAAATTCTCTGGAAGCCCAACGGACAAATATGGGTTGAGTTACCAGTTTCGGAAGCCTTGGATGGACAAAAGCTATGGAAGCCCTAGGTGGGTTGAGTTACTAGTCCTAGAAGCCCTGGTTGGAAAAACAATCTGGAAGTACTTTAATAGGTGGGGTTGAGTTACTAGTCCTAGAAGCCCTGGTTAGAACAAAAACTTTACATCCTTGGAACAACGTGGATAAATACCAATACATGAGGGTTGTGATTTCTGACCATGAGGAAGAATCACTAGTTGAGGGTTGAGGCGGTTTGGCCTTTGGAAGCCTTGGACGTATTTTGATTGATGTGTTTGATGAGATCCCATTTTCATGCTTGGAATATGGCATAGGAGTGATTGGATGAAGTGATACTTGGCTCAACCAATCTATAGTCAGGTGGAACATGGAAGTGTCATTTCTGGTCAGTTTTTACATTTAGTAATGAAGATCTCATTCCTCCAGTATTCAATATGAAAATGTACTAGTTTATGTATGGATTTTTATTTTTTCGTATCGATTGTATTTTTGTTATTATTGTGTTGGTTATATGCATGTATTCGATGAGTGATGATGTATTTCTCCATCAATTTTTTTACCTGTAAATGAATACACAACGTATCTATGGTGAAATCGATTTTATTGTAGCTTATGATGTAGTGGAGCAATGCTTCTTACCGATTTACAGATAAGTAAGAGACCCCTATTTTTAAATCTATTATTGGAACTTGTACATTCAATGTTTCTGACATGTTTGAAAAAATTCATGTCATAGGTAGGAGGAATCCAGATGAGTTCCTGATTATGTGATTCCTTTCGTACTTTTTTTGTAATGTTATTTCTCATGTCATAAAGTTTCATGAAGTTCTGGGTAGTGTCCTGGGCTCTGCGGATGAAAATATGGCATACATATCAGAGTTTCATGCATAGAACTGACCACATGATTGTTGTGTTCTTCTTGTGGCTATAGGCTCCCAGCCACTACCTTACCTTGGCATGCCTACGGCTATGGTCCAAAAGGGTCAAAATGTCAGTCTCCCTCAGGGGTTAAGTGTTTGGATTTGGGCTACCTCATCAGGATTTCGTTGATGCTTTGTAAGGTGTGTTTGTCATATTTTCATCAGTTCAACTTCCTCAAGGTAATCTATAAGTTTGAATCTCGGATTAGTACCCTCTCGTCAGATGTCTACCCCGACTCATCAGTTACCTAGGCAGATATGGGAAAAAGGTGTTACAAATATTTTTACTTTTTAAATTGCAAAAATGTTTTGAAACATGGCGTGCACTTGTTAATATAATATGAGTTTGAGGTATCTATTCATATTCAACTTTCCCCTTATTAAAAAATTATTTTTAATATTGTGTTGTTTTTCTTATTTCCTATTATGCTTCAATTTTACTTTTTTATTAATATGAAAATTAATTATTCTACTCCTTAACATAAATGGATTAAATAGATTTCACTGAATTCTATTTTGTCAAAGTATTGTGAAATGTTAAATTATGTTTCTTCATTTTCTTTACCACATATTACATTCCCACTTAAGTGCAAACGTTATCTAGTTTTCCTTTAAACACCTACAATCCAAATTTCTGATATACCTTGAAATTTATGGAGAAAAAAATGACTCTTTATTTAGCCACTGAATTATGTTTAATCAAAGTATTGTAATTTGTTAAATTATGTTCTCCTTCAAGCACTTGAAATGCAAAATTCTATTATGCTTTGTAAATTTAAAAAAGAACTCATGCACTTATGAATGGTTTAACATGATTTTCCATGTCATATTGCCTTTTATAGTGATTAAACATGGATTTTATTCCATCTACAATGTTGAACTTGTTCCAGTGTCAAATTCAATTCATAGCATTCAATATTCAATAATCAAACTAAGTGGTAGGAAACTCTCGCTTTGTTGCCTTGTTTAGTTTTTAAAATGATAAATGTAATAGTTTAAAAATTTACTCATATCTATATATAGATATATAATTTAAATATTTTATATTAAAAAATAAATAAATAGAATCGTACAAAACAAAATATGAATCAATCCCCTCTCCTTATATATTAAAAATCAATATTTGATATTAAGAAATTTCAAATAACATTATGAAAATAATATAAGAGAAGTGAGTTATCTGTAAGGTAAGTCTCAAATTATGATTCACTTAGTGTATTTTTAGATGTCTTGGGGAACTTTCATCATTATTTCCACCCACATCATACAACTCTAAGGCCTCGAACTATGTAGAGGCCACAATACTAAGATCCTAAGATGATGGAATTTTGGTTCTAGGATAATCACAAGCCCATCTATCTCTTTACCCACATGATACAATCATGTATGGTGCACACTTAAGTCTAACTTCTAAATATTGAAACTTGAATCTTAAAGTTTGATACTCATGAGACATGTCACTTTCATAGGCTATTGATATATTATATAAGACAATAACAACGTATAGAAATAAAGTAATCAAAATGAATAGTTATTAATAAATAGAGTAATCAAAGTGAAAAGTTATTTAGTTGTTAATTGAAATAATAAACTCTAAAAAAACACATCTTCGTCACTCTTAAATTCATTAAATTTATATTAAGTATAAAAATACAATAAATTCACTGCAATTTTCTTTTTAACAAAATTCTACAACACATATGGTAAATAACACGTGTGATATCTAAAAATAAACTTCAAACATTATGCAAAGATGTAAAAAATAGTCTAGATGCCATTTAAAAAAAAAAAAAATTTAATGGGTAAAAGTGATAATCAAATTTATACTTTAATATGGGGCTATTTAAATCCAGAGACACAAAGATTTTAAAAAACTAGAATGGGAAAACCGTATTGCCCATCACTAAACAATTTAGTACTAAAATATGACCACAACCTGTTTATAAACGTAAACTCCAACTTATCCTTATGCGTCACCAAACAAATAGCTTTAAAAAATCTACAGCGTTTAATGATAAGTATATTATGGTTCATTTATTTAATTTGCATAATGTTAACTATATTAATAAGAAGTAAAGTTTTAATTATAAGTATATTATACTTCATTTATTTAATTTGCATAATGTTAACTATATTAATAAGAAATGAAGCCTAATCGTTGGAATTTTTTTGGAGTGTAATTGTTATTTGATAAGAAGTTTAGTAATGGTAACCTATTTTTTGGGTTTTTTATTTTGAAATAGTAGTTTTTTAAATATATTATTATTATATATAGATTAGCAATTACATAATAAATGAAGAACACCAACAATAAAAATTGTAATTTTATAAAAAAATCAAAAGATTTAACTAATTCTATTTTAATATCATATTTATTAGTGGAAAGTTCTCTTATTTCATCCTTCGATGAAATCCTTGGGTGAATGTACAGTAGTTAACTTTTTTTTTTGGGCATTGACTTATATTTATTTTTATTTTTATTTTAAATTATAATTAATCCCTTTGCTGCAGAGGGAATATATTCTTAATCTGAATAGGGATCAGGGCTTAGAATGCACGACGCCAATATTTAATTTCATAATGAAAATTAAATTGAAACGAAACTGTTAGTTTCATTTCTCCACCTGGACTGGACTTGGTGGTTCCATTCATTTGAAGCGTACGCATGGGAAGGCTGAAGTGAAATCGGCTCCCATTATCTTATTCCGCGGGTACATTAAGTTTGACGAAAACAATAAAAGGGAGAGCAAATTAAGCAAAAGTTAGTGTTAATTCCAGCAGAGTTCATAGGAGATCGACAAAGGCTCTCACTCTGCGCAGTTATTACTAGGCGACATCGTGAGCCTGTGCAGGATGCACTACGCGACGAGATGGAAGAGACATAATGTGTCGGTATGGATTTTGTTTTCTTTTTTCAGTAAAAAAAAAAATGTTGTAGTATTGCATTTCATATTCAATCAAATACGAGTGATTACATCATAAGACATTACATTCAATTTTAGTCCCGAAGAATTCAGCAATTTGAAACCCGATCCTCTAAGCATTCTCTAAGCATTTACAACAACAGCCCATGAATAGAAAATCTCATAATGGCCGCCGATTTTACTGGAATTCAATGCTTCACAATACAAGAAATAACTGAAACTCAGATACTGAGTGATCTCTAAGACGCCTAAATGAAGAAAAAATGAGATTCAGAGTGAATCCTGTCTGATGAAGCAATGCCAAGAATGGAGTTAATGCCAAGAAACCACCAACATCCTCGCTTGCACCCAACATCGAAGAAAAAAATTAGAAAACAGACTCGCTTTCAGAAGAAGGTTCCCATCCTCTGTGCACTGTTAAGGAATAGGGAGTATTCGAGTGTCGAGGCAAAGGGAACCCCTATAGAGATGAATATGAAACTCTCGAAGGACTATCCAATCCTTTCTTCGATAACTTATTTGCTCTGGTATTCAAATCTCTATAGATGTGTTCAATACTATATGACTGAAATTTTTGTAGAATGTTTCTAATTCTCTGAATCCAACCAAAATAGCGATGGATTTGTAGATTACAGCGATCATTGATCCCATCTATAGTAATCTTCGAGTCTCCGTATATATAGATGTCTGAGAGTTTTAGATTATATGCAATGTATAGACCTCCCCAGAGTGCCATAATTTCAGCCTTGTTGTTTGAGCCAGAGCCCCCGTTCCAATAGATTTGATAGTGGTCGTTGTTGTGAAGACGAATCCAAGCTCCGCAGCCGCATATTCCATTGATGCATGCACCATTGAAAAATAATACCGGGAGAACGATCTGATGAGGTCTAATTCGTCCAGAAAGATATTTTATATCAGAGACGATGCATGAATTTATATTGATCCAAGTCGAGATATCCTTAATGATCAAGGCAAAGTGAGGAGGGGAATCTTCAAAAATACATCAATTTCTGGCAATCCAGATTTCCCTTATAACATAGAAAGGTGTAGTGTTTAATGGATATGCGACTCCAGCCGATGATGTAATAGATTGTGTAGAATCAGAAGGTTGCCAAGATGAATTGAAAATAACACCTGAGAAATGCATCCAAATCGAAAGGCTGAAAGGGCAAGTAAAAAAGAGATGTGATGAGGTTTCTTCCTGCAATCGACAGAATGGGCATCTTTCAGGACCCATAAAGCCCACCTACATAAAACATCCCAAGTCAATATTTTATTTTTCCATAATAGCCAGATAAATAATACAATCTTGTTTGGAATATTTAGGTGCCAGGCAAAGTAGAAGGGAAACGACGCATCAAAAGGATTTGGCTGAATGAGATTTTCATAAATGTCCTTCACAATTAAGCCCAATCCTGATGTTCTTCCACTCCAAGTCAATTGGTCACCATTTTTGTTATACGATAGTCTCAGTCCTTGTAGAAATTTTTTATACTCGTTCCATGTCAGTAAATCAATACCATATATGCCCAGCTTGTCAGCGGATTTCCAAATGGGAGCATCAAGGGACTAGCAAAGGATAAGGTCCCATAAAGTAAATATGTTTGTCTATTGTAATCTGTGTAGTAAGTGTTCATCTATCTGATATTGTTTAGAGGATGAAAATATCTTGTAAATCCCAATGCAAATATTACACCCATTCCCAAATTTCCACACAATTCCTTGACTCAGCAAGGGCATGATCTTGCAAAAACTGATCCAAATTGCAGATGCTCGACGTGCCTTGATAGATCCACCTGAATAAAGAAGCTTTAATGGATCACTCTATATGTATTTAAGTTGATGATGCTCGACATTTTCCATCAGAATTAAGAGCACGCCAAAGGGATTTTATCAATAAAGCATTGGCAAAAGATCTAATGTTTAGTAATCCCCAGCCTCCATTTCTTTTCAGAACCAATATTTCGCTCAATTTGCAAAGATGTATGTTGGTGTGATCAGGAGATGAACCCCATAGGAAGTTTGCAATCATAGAATTGATTTTGTTTACTGTGTATGCCGGGAGGAAATAAAGGTGCGACCAATAGACAACATATTGTGACAGAATAGCCATTATCAATATGTATCTACCTCCCATCGAAAGTGATATGTTTTGCCACTTGTTTATCTTGTTGCTGAACTTTTCGACAAGCTAGATCCAGTCAGTAGTAGTATAAGAGCATGCCTTTAGTATAAATCCTAGGTAGGTGAGTCCCTTAGAAATGTGGCGACTGTTTGTTCCCATAAAAGATGCTATGAATTGTTGGGTATGTGTTATATTCTTTCCACAACTAAGCACACGCAGGGGGGTAAGAGGGGTGGCGATAGCCCCCCCTGTTGGGGTCCGGGGTAGCGCCCCGGCGAAAATTTTTTATCCTTAATTTTCGGTGGGTAGTCTGCGTCCATGGTTTTGTGCATGGTTTTGCACATGGTATTGGGGTACGATGGTTTTCGGCCCCTAGTATTTTTTGTAGATCCGGTCAAGGGAACTACGGTTATGTTCTAATCCAGGGTTAATGGATTGGGGTTTATGTATGCTTTGGCATGTATATATATGTGTTGTAACACTAAAAGGAATATAATGAAAAATCAAGCTGGTCGTCCCGATTTGGGATCCAGAGGAAAATCTCTGTGTTTATCTATTTTATGTTTTATGCTCTCGCTATTGTTTATTTTCTGTTATAAGATTCGTGTGTAGATAATTTCTGTTCAGGGTTAAAACCTACATTTGGTATCAGAGCTGTTTCGGCTTCAAGGGGACGCCTTTTGCTGCTGAGGGTTTTTAGTTTGGGCCTGAGGTAGACCCTGTTCAGTGGGAGATCTGCGGGATCGATTCTTGCGGTGAGAGAAGATGGCGAGCGGCGGAAAGATAGAGATCGAGAAATTTAATGGTCAGAGTTTTGAGTTGTGGAAGCTCAAGATGGAGGATCTGCTGGTGGATAAAGATCAGTGGATCGCGGTAGATCCAAGTACTAAACCAACGGCAATGTCAGATGAAGACTGGAAGAAACTAGATCGGAAGGCTAAAAGCACAATACGGTTGTGTGTATCAGATTCAGTATTGTTGAATGTATCTGGGGAAGCTACGGCGAAGAATTTGTGGGAAAAACTTGGGACTTTGTACCAATCTAAGTCTCTGGTGAATAAGTTGTTCCTGTGGAAAAATTTGTATAACCTGAGGATGAAGGATGGAGACTCGGTGACAGAGCATCTGAACGCCTTCAATACTGTGGTAAGTCAGCTGTCATCTGTTGATATTAAAATCTCGGATGAAGATAAGTGCATCAGTTTGTTGTGTTCTCTACCAGACTCGTGGGACAGTCTGGTTATTGCAATAGGTAGCAATACAACTACCTTGAATTTTGATGACATTGTCTCAACCTTGCTGTCGGAGGAAATGAGACGGAGAAATATGGAGGGTCAGAATGGAGATGCCTTATCTGTACGAGGAAGGTCCCAGAACAGAAACAAGAATAAGCTTTCGAGTGGGAGATCTAAATCTAGAGGGAGATCTAAATCTCCTGGAAAGTTTGTAAAGGTGTGCTGGAAATGCGGAAAGGAAGGGCACTACAAAAAGGACTGCAGATCTAAAGCTCCTGAGAAAGGAAATGGATCTGATGATGCTCCTTCTGCAGAGGAAAAAACCACCTCGGATGAAGGTGGGGATGTGTATTTGGCTTCTTCTTCAAATACACATGTAGATCATGAGTCATGGTTGATTGACTCACGTGCATCCTTTCACTTCACTCCCCATAGGGAGTGGTTCTGCGAGTATGAGAAATATGATGGTGGTGATGTCTTCCTAGGGGATGATAGGAAGGCCAGAATCGTCAGACGTGGAAAGGTCAAGCTGAAGCTGCAAAGTGGAAGGATTAGAACACTTCCTGGTGTTCTGCATATTCCTGCATTGGCTAGAAATCTGATTTCTGTAAGCAAGATGGATGATGCAGGTGTAAAAACAGTGTTCGAGAAAGATGCCTGCAAGATGGTTCGGGGAGCACTGGTATTAATGCAGGGAGTTTGGACTAGAACTCTGTACAAGCTACAAGGTAGCACTTTTATTGATGGGTGTAACAGTTCTATGGTTCCTGAAAGTGGAGCGGAAAGCCTAGCTGTCTCTGGAGAAAAGACCATGCTATGGCATCAAAGGCTTGGACATATTGGAGAGAAGGGCCTTCGGATACTACATAGAAATGGTATGGTAGAAGGTATGTCTAATTGCTCTCTAGATTTCGATTTTTGTGAACATTGTGTATATGGGAAGCAGAATCGGGTGAGTTTTCCTTCTGGTGCTAAGAGGGCGAACAAGATATTAGAACTTGTGCACGGTGATGTGTTTGGACCTGTGTCAGTTCCATCACTGGGAAAGTCTGTGTACTATGTTTCATTCATAGATGACTTCTCAAGGAATACATGGATATATTTCTTGAGGAAGAAATCTGAAGTCTTTGACAAATTTAAGGAATTTAAGGCTCTGGTGGAAAACCAGACAGAGAAGAAGATAAAGGCGTTGAGGACAGATAATGGTGGGGAGTTCTGCAAGAAGGAATTTGAAGAGTTCCGTAAGAAGTGTGGTATAGCACGACAGAAGACTACTCCATACACACCTCAGCAAAATGGAGTTGTAGAAAGAATGAATAGAACACTGATGGAAAAGGCAAGAAGCATGCTGAGTGGTACCGGGTTAGGACAAGAATTCTGGGCAGAGGCAGTGGAGACTGCATGTTACTTAGTTAACAGATCACCTTCATCAGTGTTGGAGGATAAGACCCCACATGAGGTATGGACTGGTAAGAAACCTTCTCTTTCACATCTAAGGGTATTTGGATGTGATGCATATATACATGTTCCAAAGGAGAAAAGGACCAAGTTGGATAATAAATCTGAAAGGTGCATCTTTATTGGGTATAAGGATGGTTTAAAGGGTTACAAGCTTTGGAACCCAGAAACAAGGAAGGTTGTGTACAGCCGAGATGTGGTGTTTAGAGAAGTGAAAGATATTGTTAAACATGAAGTCCTACCAAAGAAACCTGAGAAGATAGAGTTTGAGCTAAAGGAGGATGAATCGGACTCTACAATAGAAGAAGACTCAGAAGATGAAGAGCCACAAACTCCAGCTTTGAGAAGATCAGTTCCGGAAAGAAGGCAACCAGAAAGGTATAGTCCATCTGCTTTCTGTTCAGGTTTTGCCTTAACTATAACTGATGATGAACCCAGAACTGTCAGGGAGGCAGTAGATTCAGAGGATGGAAAATTCTGGAAGGAGGCCATGGTTGATGAAATGGCATCCTTGCACAAAAACGATGCATGGGATCTGGTGGAGTTGCCGGCTGGAAGGAAGCCCATTGGGAGCAAATGGGTGTTTAAGAAGAAGATGAATGTAGAAGGAAAGGTGGAGAAATACAAAGCTCGGTTGGTAGCGAAAGGTTATTCCCAGGTGCCGGGAATTGATTTTGGTGATATTTTTTCTCCTGTTGCCAAGGTTACTTCTATTAGATTACTTTTATATGTTGCTGCTGCATTTGATTTTGAGATAGAACAGATGGATGTGAAGACAACATTTCTTCATGGGGATCTAGAAGAGGAGATCTACATGAAGCAACCTGAAGAATTTATGGTGAAGGGTAAGAAAGAACTGGTATGCAGGTTGAAGAAGTCTCTGTATGGGTTAAAGCAGTCACCAAGGATGTGGTATCAGAAATTTGATACCTATATACGGGGACTTGGCTTCACCAGAAGCAAGGAGGATCACTGTGTTTATTTTAAATTAATTGGTGACCGTGTTATTAATTTGGTCTTGTATGTGGATGATATGTTGTTGATTGGAAATGACAAAGAAATTATCCAAGATTTGAAGACCCAACTGTTCTCCAAATTCGACATGAAGGATCTAGGTGCTGCAAACTATATTTTGGGCATGGAAATTAAGAGAGATCGGGAAAAGAGGAAGCTCTGGTTAAACCAGAGGAAGTATGTCGAGACTATATTGCAGAGGTTCAATATGCAGGATAGTAAAGCGGTGAATGTTCCTATTCTTGTAGGTGTAAAGTTGTCTGCTGAACAGTGTCCCAAGACACAAGAAGAAGAGGAGTATATGTCCCGTGTTCCATATGCAAGTGCAGTGGGTAGCCTGATGTATGCAATGGTCTGTACTAGACCAGACATTGCACATGCAGTGGGAGTATTGAGCAGGTTTATTTCAAACCCAGGGAAGGAGCATTGGACAGTAGTGAAACGGGTTTTCAGATATTTACGTGGCACTAGTGATTATGGCTTGTGCTACCAGGGAAGACCAGGATTGGAAAGAATGTTGGATATTCGTGGTTTTGTTGATGCAGACTGGGCTGGAGATCTGGACCAAAGAAGATCTACAAGTGGGTATGTGTTTAGCCTATTTGGAGGTGCAGTCAGTTGGATGAGTAAAAGACAGTCTGTAGTGGCGCTTTCAACTACAGAGGCAGAATACATAGCAGCCACTCATGCAAGCAAGGAAGCAGTTTGGTTGCGGAGATTGTGTTCAAGTATGGGGTTGGTACAGCAAGCTATAAGGATAGACTGTGATAGCCAAAGTGCAATTTTCTTGGCTAAGAACCCTGCTTACCATTCAAAGACAAAACACATTGATGTTCAATATCACTTTGTTAGAGATATGGTTGAGGCTAAAAGGGTGTTGCTGGTAAAGGTGGACACTTTGAAGAATGTTGCGGATGCATTGACGAAGTCTGTGAGCACTCAGAAGTTCTCTTGGTGTAGAGAAACAATGGGTGTTGAAGAATTGGCCCAATGACTAAGCTCTCCTGTGGCCCCCTGTGGAAAGAAAACAACAAGTGGAAGAATGTTGGGTATGTGTTATATTCTTTCCATGACTAAGCACGCGGGGGTAAGAGGTAAGAGGGGCAATGGTTGATACTGCGTCCATGTTTTGTGCATGATTTTGCACATAGTTTTGGGGTACGATGGTTTTCGGCCCCTGGTATTTTGTAGATCCAGTCAAGGGAACTACGGTTATGTTCTAATCCAGGGTTAATGGATTGGGGTTTATGTATGTTTCGGCATGTATATATATGTGTTGTAACACTAAAAAGAATATAATGAAAAATCAAAATTTGGTCGTCCCGATTTGGGATCCAGGGGAAAATCTCTGTGTTTATCTATTTTATGTTTTATGCTCTCGCTATTGTTTATTTTCTGTTATAAGATTCATGTGTAGATAATTTCTGTTTAGGGTTAAAACCTACATGAATTTTATTTCCTCCATGTCACCCTCATTGTATATAAGAAGGGATTTGTCATTGTTGATGCAAAGCCCATAGGCATGCTGAAATCGGGTGAGGATATAGTGCAAGTAAAACCACTGATTTTTGTTGAGCATACCAAATACTAATAAATCATCAGAAAATAGTGAGTGTGTGACAGTTACCGAAGGGGAGAAAGGTAGACCTTTAATGTAGCTTCGTTCCTCTGCCATCTTCATAACATCGCTAAAGAAGTCCATGATTAGTATAAAAATGGGGGGGGATAATGAACATCCCTGTCTCAGACCCCTTTCAGCTCCAAAGAATGCAATCAGAATACCATTTATGAGGAATGCATATTGCAGAGAGGTGATAAAGGCGATAACCCACCTAAGAGACCTCATTGAGAAACTGATGTTGAGGAGAATAAGTTGAATAAAAGACCAATAAGCAGAGTCAAATGCCTTCTTAATATCAATATTCATGATGGTTGCCTCAGATTTGTTTGCGTGAATCGAATGAAGAGCCTCCTGAGGAATCACGATTGCATCATGTATGGACCTTCCACCCAGAAATCCAAATTTCTCTTTTGAAATCCTAGACGATAAGGTTTCTCGGATTCTGTTTGCGATTATTTTAGAATTTAGCTTGTATATTACATTACAAAGTGCAATAGGCCTATAGTCAAAGAACTGTTCAGGGGAAGACGATTTTGCAATGATAGCTAGAAAATTTGAATTCATATCAGCAGGAATAAGACCCATTACTCTAATCTGTTCGGCCACTGTGAGGATCTCATCTACCATTAAATCATAGAAGTGTGAGTAAAATTCGGCCGGCCAGCCGTCTGGGCTAGGACTTTTGCCCTGGGTGAAATCCTTTAGAGCTGATTCAATCTCTTTCTTGGTTATCTCTGCTTCCAAGATTTCATTCGCTGCCTGGTCAAACATAATTGTTAAGTGCTGTAAAAACCATGCTTGATTTAGCAAGTCAATCTCATTATCAGCGTTATAAAATTCAGAGAAATATTTGAATGCCTCGATCTGTATTTCAGAATTTGTATACTTCATCGAGCCATCAGCCGCCTTAATATTCCAAATAGATTTTTTGTTCCTGCGTCCCTTGGCACAATTGTGAAAAAACTTAGTATTAAGGTCGCCCTCTTTCAGCCATTGCACTCTGCTTTTTAATTTCCATGTTGTTTCTTGTATCCTTGGTATTTCAATCTTTCATGTCTCCAACATTTTGAGAGTGAAAAATGTTAAAGAATCAGGTGCCGAATCTTTCATTTGTTTAAATATTTGTTGAATTTTATTTTCAATGTCCCTGAGCTCTTTATCAAGACTGGAATTCTTATCCTTCTGCCAAGTCTTTACAATATATTTTAGTCTATGTAGCTTATCTGCGAATTTTCTCCATCCATGTTAGGAGACGTATCAAATCATTCCAAATTCAATCACTGAGTTTATTGAATCTTTGGATCTTGTAACCAAATGCTGTTGAATTTAGGGGGATTTCTACTCCTTTCCTCTTGTTTCTACGTTAATGAGACAATCATATGATCATGACATGGTTTTAACAAGCGGATGTTCTAACATTTGTTACTATTAGTAGGAAGACCTTCATCACCAATTGATCGAGTGCTTCATAGACTCACTTGTGTCCACTTTGTGTCTACTTGATCACATGTAAGAAGAGATGGCTTGATGTCGATGGCGAATCGAGAATACTATTCCAATCTTATCGACCAAGGATCATAGAATTGCCCTATCACCCCGAGGACTCATCCTAGAGAGAGAAAATTATAGTCCCCGATAACCATTATATGTTTATATTCAATATGCAGTTGATCATTCGATCCCAGAAGAGGCTGGAGTTTCCCTTGGGAACATAGATTAACAATATGATTTTTCCCCAGCCCTTTGATCTCCACATATAATAGAATACCTCAAAAAACATGTCTCTAAGGCTAAAAATGGAAGGATCCCATGTATTAATCCCCCTACACGTATTAAACGTCCACCCACAACGTTCCGGTTTGGTCTGATCTTAAGAATTACATCTATTACAATGGTCC
Organism: Pinus albicaulis; assembly: GCA_034641835.2. Classification (NCBI taxonomy): domain Eukaryota; kingdom Viridiplantae; phylum Streptophyta; class Pinopsida; order Pinales; family Pinaceae; genus Pinus; species Pinus albicaulis. Next base: position 6,758 of record JAXQQM020061895.1, on the reverse strand, counting down.
TACTACATAAAGTCTCTGGAAAGAATCATCGAAGAAGCGAGAAAATCGAGAGAACGTTTTATTGAGCAGATTTTTTGTGGATCCGCCTAACCCTCTGTTATTTCAGCATAAGATAGTCATCATATTCGAGATGTACTGGGGCTGCCCGCTCTAAGGCCCCGAAGATCAGTTGATGACACAATTGGTACATCATGTAGGTCAATCAATTCACCCTGAAACAATGACTTTGTTTTCATTCGAGCCCTAAAATGTCTGGACCCATTTTTGGAGGTTTTTCGAACAATAATATTTTTAGCTGATTATGGAGAAATGTGTGCACCAGAAGAAGTAGATGGTTTTCCATATACTGTGAGTGCTTCTAAATCTTGCAAAGGTTTGTGTAGAGTTTCCTCTAAGTCGCTGTCAACAATATTTTTTGGTGATTCTAGACAAAGTGGAGGAATCTGTATAATATTTTTAGGTGATTCTGGAAAAAGTGTTGGAATCGGTTCAATTCAAGAAGTTCGAGAGCCTTGTTCAAGTGGTGTCATAGAAGGAGACACCTCTAATGGTTCGAATGTGAGCAGATGTCGTGGCGAGGTGTGAAGATCTTATATTATAACTCCCTGTGGTTCATGAAGTGGAATTTCATAGTGTGGTGGGATGGACTTATGAGATGAAGATGATTTTTTAGAGTGAGAAATGTCCAGGTTATCAAATTTATTCCTGGTCTTATTAATATTTTGAGAAGTAGAGTTAAAATCAGATGAGGTTGATTTAACAGAGTTGTTGGAAAGGGGAGCTGTCTTACGGTAATCAGAGCCATTTCCTTTTTGTTGTTTTTTCCATCTTGTGAGGTGTTTTCCTTCTCTGCAACGATCCCTTCTCCAGTAACGCATTGGATAGGTTTTTTTTAGATGACCCATGTGATGGAAAATTAGACATCTAAATGGGATGCCCTAGTAGTCTATTCTCTGGCGATGAGTTCGTTGTCCCCAAATGAGATTCACATCAGACGGCAATCCTCCTTGCATAGTGACTTCAACTAATATCCAAGCAATTTGCTTGTCCACTGCGCCAATACATCGGGGGTCCAGATACTTTGTTATCCCAATCGAGTTTCCAATAGCTTGTAAGGTCTTTAAAGTCCATAATTCGAGTGGCAAGCCTGGTAGTTTTACCCAAATACAATTTCTCATCAGAGCATCTATAACAGGGTTAAATCCCAAATACCACGGGAGCAATTGAATGAAGCTTCTTCCTTTAACCCAAGTTCGATTCACGATCTTTTTGCAATCCTTTTCATGCAGAAAATGCACACTAAACCAGTTCCCCATCATTCTGCTTACTTTGGGAGTGTATCCCAGTATTGGTGTCTAGTTTGATTTAACCCATTTAGTCATAGCTACAGAAATATCCTTTGGAAATAGCCACCTGCAAATAAAGCTCGTTTCTGTAATCCTGCCACTCTATTCCAAAGATCATTGTATTCCAAAAAGATTTGTTTTACACAGGTGGCAGGTTTATAACATCTGTCTTTGTAAGAGTTCTTTCTCTGGTGTAATCCCTGTTGTGCACTTGTGTGAGGATGTTCTTGATTTGTATATATACCTTGACTATTACTTCTCCGATCCTGTGTCTTATTAGCTCTATTGATTTCTGCACTCATGGTCTCATTCTCTGTTCATTGAATTATTAATCGAATCCTGCAGAGTTTTCTTGTTCGTGATTTCGATTCAATTTATCTCTATTTCTTGAATCATGTAGAGTTTTCTTGTTCTAGACTTCAATTAAATAGATGGTTGTTTCTTAATCAAATCCTGCAAAGTTTTTTTTTCCTTATTTCAATTCAATAGAGCTATGTTTCTTGAATCATGCAGAGTTTTCTTATTCCAGAATTCAATTCAATAGATGGTTGTTTCTTAATCACATCCTGCAAAGTTTTATTGTTCCTGTTTTCAATTCAATGGATCGCTATTTCTTAAATCATGCAAATTTTTCTTGTTCCAGAATTAAATTCAATAGATGGTTGATTCTTAATCAAATTCTTCTGAGTTTTCTTGTTCCTGATTTCAATTCAATAGATCTCTATTTCTTGATCCTAACGATACGAAATTCAAGAAAGGATTAGCAGAGTTCTTGCCCATCAAGAAAATGAATTCCGTTGATGAAACATGGGGGCCCGATACAAGAACTTGATAAAATATAAAATATAAAATCTCGTATCAATAATGACCTCTCTTTGTTCCTCCTCATAATCCAACAAAATTGGGAGACATTCAAAGACTTGCAGCTTCATGGAATTGTCTATTGCGAACTGCCACTTTATCAAGCAGCTTCGTGGAATTGTGAAATTCCTTTATTTGCTAGTCGATTTATGGAAGTGTCTCTTATCTTCTTGTCATGGAAAAATGTTTGTTGCAATAAATTACACGGTGACAAACACAAGAAATATATGTAAGAGTTCTTTCTCTGGTGTAATCCCTGTTGTGCACCCGTGTGAGGATGTTCTTGATTTGTATATATACCTTGACTATTACTTCCCCGATCCCATGTCTTATCAGCTCTATTCATTTCTGCACTCATGGTCTCGTTCTCTGTTCACTAAATTCTTAATCAAATCCTGCAGATTTTTCTTGTCCCTAATTTTGATTCAATTTATCTCTGTTTCTTGAATCATGTAGATTTTTCTTGTTCTAGACTTCAATTCAATAGATGGTTGTTTCTTAGTCAAATCCTGCAAAGTTTTTTTGTTCCTGATTTCAATTCAATAGATATTTTTTCTTGAATCATGAAGATTTTTCTTATTCCGGACTTCAATTCAATAGATGGTTGTTTCTTAATCACATCCTACAAAGTTTTATTGTTCATGTTTTCAATTCAATGGATCGCTATTTCTTGAATCATGCAAAGTTTTCTTGTTCCAGAATTCAATTCAATAGATGGTTGATTCTTAATCAAATTCTGCTTAGTTTTCTTGTTCCTGATTTCAATTCAGTAGATCTCTATTTCTTGATCCTAATGAGAAGAAATTCAAGAAAGGATTAGCAGAGTTCTTGCCCATCAAGAAAATGAATTCTATTGATGAAACATGGGGGCCCGATACAAGAACTTAATAAAATATAAAATATAAAATCCTGTATCAATAATGACCTCTCTTTGTTCCTCCTCATATTCCAACGAAATTGGGAGACATTCAAAGACTTGCAGCTTCGTGGAATTGTCTATTGCGAACTGCCACTTTATCAAGCAGCTTCGTGGAATTGTGAAATTCCTTTATTTGCTAGTCGATTTGTGGAAGTGTCTCTTGTCGTCTTACCGTGGACAAATGTTTGTTGCAATCAATTACACAGTGACAAACACAAGAAATAGATGTAAGAGTTCTTTCTCTGGTGTAATCCCTGTTGTGCACCTGTGTGAGGATGTTCTTGATTTGTATATATACCTTGACTATTACTTCCTCGATCCCGTGTCTTATCAGCTCTATTGATTTATGCACTCATGGTCTCGTTCTCTGTTCACTGAATTCTTAATCAAATCCTGCAGAGTTTTCGTGTTCCTGATTTCGATTCAATTTATCTCTGTTTCTTGAATCATGCAGAGTTTTCTTGTTCTAGACTTCAATTCAATAGATGGTTGTTTCTTAATAAAATCTTGCAAAGTTTTTTTGTTCCTGATTTCAATTCAATAGATCTTTGTTTCTTGAATCATGCAGAGTTTTCTTATCCCAGACTTCAATTCAATAGATGGTTGTTTCTTAATCACATCCTACAAATTTTTATTGTTCTTGTTTTCAATTCAATGGATCGCTATTTCTTGAATCATGCAAACTTTTCTTGTTTGAGAATTGAATTCAATAGATGGTTGATTCTTAATCAAATTCTGCTGAGTTTTCTTGTTCCTGATTTCAATTCAATAGATCTCTATTTCTTGATCCTAACGAGAAGAAATTCAAGAAAGGATTAGCAGAGTTCTTGCCCATCAAGAAAATGAATTTCGTTGATGAAACATGGGGGGCCGATACAAGAACTTAATAAAATATTAAATCTAAAATCCCATATCAATAATAACCTCTCTTTGTTCCTCTTCATAATCCAACGAAATTGGGAGACATTCAAAGACTTGCAGCTTCGTGGAATTGTCTATTGCGAACTGCCACTTTATCAAGCAGCTTCGTGGAATTGTGAAATTCCTTTATTTTCTAGTTGATTTGTGGAAGTGTCTCTTGTCATCTTGCCGTGGAAAAATGTTTTTTGAAATCAATTACATGGTGACAAACAAAACAAATAGATGTAAGAGTTATTTCTCTGGTGTAATCCCTGTTGTGCACCTTTGTGAGCATGTTCTTGATTTGTATATATACTTTGACTATTACTTCCCCGATCTTGTGTCTTATCAGCTCTATTGATTTCTGCACTCATGGTCTTGTTCTCTGTTCACTAAATTCTTAATCAAATCCTGTAGATTTTTCTTGTTCCTGATTTCGATTCAATTTATCTCTATTTTTTGAATCATGCAGAGTTTTCTTGTTCTAGACTTCAATTCAATAGATGGTTGTTTCTTAATCAAATCCTGCAAAGTTTTTTTATTCCTGATTTCAATTCAATATATCTATGTTTCTTCAATCATGTAGAGTTTTCTTATTCCATACTTCAATTCAATAGATGGTTGTTTCTTAATCACATCCTGTGAAGTTTTATTGTTCATGTTTTCAATTCAATGGATCGCTATTTCTTGAATCATGCAAATTTTTCTTGTTCCAGAATTCAATTCAATAGATGGTTGATTCTTAATCAAATTCTACTGAGTTTTCTTGTTCCTGATTTCAATTCAATAGATCTCTGTTTCTTGATCCTAACGAGAAGAATTTCAAGAAAGGATTAGCATAGTTCTTGCCCATCAAGAAAATGAATTCCGTTGATGAAACATGGGGGCCCGATACAAGAACTTAATAAAATATAAAATATAAAATCCTGTATCAATCATGACCTCTCTTTGTTCCTCCTCATAATCCAACGAAATTGGGAGACATTCAAAGACTTGCAGCTTCGTGGAATTGTCTATTGCGAACTGCCACTTTATCAAGCAGCTTCGTGGAATTGTGAAATTCCTTTATTTGCTAGTCGATTTGTGGAAGTGTCTCTTGCCATCTTGCCGTGGACAAATGTTTGTTGCAATCAATTACACGGTGACAAACACAACAAATAGATGCCTTATTTCGTGGCTATGTGCAAGTGGTTCATTTAGCCTTGCAATTCAAAAATTCTTTGCCTATTACCATGACTCAAGAGTTCAGATCTAGTCATCATATCACCATGATTTTCCAAAACAATGGAATCGCTGATTCGAACAAGGATGCTCAGAAATTTTCCTCGGTCTGGGATTTCGAGCGCAGCCTCTACGACTCATTCGAATTATGATCCTTAATTTTTCAGCTCAACTAGGAACTGCAAGAGATCTCGAGTTCAATTCCCCAAAATTTGTGCAGTCTTGTACGCTATAAAGCTAGCTCCTCTAATTATAATGCCTCCATTATAATCAATAATCGCTGACCTCCTTGCCCATTCAACACATTACCAAAAGACTCATTAACTAAATATGACTATGCTACTATCTTGAAGTCGTCAGGTCGCATTTCAACCCAAGTAGCCCAAATTACGACTTAATACAAGTTGCAACTTAATACAAGCTACGCCAGGTGGCATTCCAACCCAAGTAGCCCAAATTGAGACTCAATACAAGTTGTGATTGTGTGACTCGCCAGGTCGCATTCCAACCCAAGTAGCCCAAATTGCAACTCAATACAAGTTGCCACTGTGCGACCTCTCACAACCTGCGACTTGCGACTACATTGTGGCGAGTTACGACTTGTGCTGTGGCAAGCTGCCGCTTGCGACTTTCACCTCTCAAACTGTGACTTGCGAGATTTAAAGTTCAAGTTTTGGCAGCGACGAGATAATATATGAGATGCTTAAGGGATCTGTAAGGCGAGGTAATGTTCCAACTCCTGACGCGTGGCCGAAAGCCTCCACACTGTAAGAACCTGCAAGCTCTGCTGTAGGGTTTCTGCGGATCTTCCAAGCAGTCTAATCTCAGGTAGTTTAGCGTTTCACTTTGATTGTCGTAGAGTATGGTTTCCGGCTTCCCATAGGTTCTTGCGCAGACGGAAAGAAATAAACAGATTGAAGTGTAAACTGCAGGTCCAGTAAATTGCTGGTGAGATCTTTACCTAGAGGAAGAAGGCAAGGCGATCTGTTTGAAGTGGACGGATTCATTGGAATCAGGGGTCGTGGTGAGGCTGTGAATATTGGCCTTCGGCTTCTCGGTAAATATATGCAATCGATCTCAATCTTGAAACGAAACCAAATTTTTCGCCCCCTCAAACGCGCATTTCCTTACTTACATCCGACCCTTCATCCAGTGTACTTACACCTGACCCAGCATCACAAAACATACAATGGCGCATATGATCCTTAGGAACTTTCCCAAACTTGTCCCAAAAGGTGATTCACACTTAAACCTTGCCCAAACCTTATCTTGGGAATCTTCGATCTCGGCTGGCTAATGAACGAGATCTGTGAAACACCTCAACTTCTTCTCCCCAAACAGTATGGCCTACTCATCAAATATTACATCAACACGAGCTCAAATCTTGCTCTTAGCAATCGCGTGGTCCAGCCTTGCCTTCGTCGTTCTTAGCAGCAGTGCTGAAAGCTTCCCTTTTAAGTTGCAAACACACCACCTTCGATATAAACTATGTCCCATTCATATATATAAAC
>JAXQQM020058255.1:0-106971 GCA_034641835.2 Pinus albicaulis | reverse complement strand
AGGATTAGAAACCAACATCTACATTGAAATCAATGCATCTAGTGAAAGCAATCAAACAGGATTATAAATCACCATCTACACTGAAATCAATGCACTTAGTGCAAGAAATAAAATAGTATTATAAATCATATACATTGAAATCAATGACTCTAGTGCAAGCAGTCAAATATAATTAGAAATAACATCTACATTGAAATTAATGCATCTAGTGAACACAATAAAATAGGATTAGAAATCACCATCTACAATGAAATCAACACATTTAGTGCAAGAAATAAAATATATTAGAAATCATATACATTGAAATAATCTACATTGAAATCCATTCATATAATGAAAGTAATCAAATAACATTAGAAATCAAAATCTACACTAAAATCAATGCATCTAGTGCAAGCAATCAAATAGGATTATAAATCACCATCTACATTGAAATAAATGCATCTAATGAAATAAATATTCTTCCCTTTCTCTCCCCTCCATCTATATCTATATATACCTTAATATCTCCTTCTTTGTCTCTTTATCTCAGCCCCCCCAAAACAAATTGCACCCACTCTCTCACTCCACATATATCAATTTATCTGTCCCTCCCTCCCAATCTCCATCTTTCTCTTCTCTCTCTTCACCTTCAATCTATATCTATATCTTCTTTGTCTCTCTATATCAACACCAAAACATACACTCTCTAATTCTCCAATACATCTATATATCACTCCCTCCTCCTCTCCCCCCCTCTCTCTCTCACCCTTCCCTCCCTCTCATACGCTTCTATCACTCTTCTCTTCTATTGTCCTCTCTCCCTCTCTCTCCATAATCCTTCTCTCTCTCTCTCTCTCTCTCTCTCTCTCTCTCTCTCTCTCTCTCTTTGCCTTTCTCTCTCTATGTCTTTCTTCTTACATCCCTCTCTCTCCCCTTCAATCTCCATCTCTCTTTCCCTACTCCTCTCCACTCTGTCTCTCTCTCTCCACCTTACATATTTATTACTATATGCTTCTCTCTCTCTTTCTCTCCCCCCTTCTATACATCTCTCCTTCTTTGTCTCTTAATCCTAGCTCAAGAAATTAAATAGGACTAGAATCACCATCACACTAAAATCAATGCATTTATTCCAGACAATCAAATAGGATTAGAAATAATCTGCATTGATATCAATGCATCTAGTGCAAGAAATAAAATACAATTAGAACTTACAATCTACATTGAAATTAATGCATCTAGTGGAAGAAATCAAATATGATTCTAAATAACCATCTACACTGAAATAAATACATTTAGTGCAAGAAAAAAAATAGGATTATAAATAATCTACATTTAAATCAATGCAACTAGTGCATGTAATCAAATATCATTAAAAATCAACATCTACACTAAAATAAATGCATCTAGTGCAAGAAATCAAATAGAATTAGAAATCACCATCTACACTGAAATAAATGCATCTAGTGCAAGAAAAATTCTTCCCTCTCTCCCCCCTCCATCTATATCTATATATTCCTCCATCTCTCCTTCTTTGTCTCTTTATCTCATCTACCCAAACACACACGCTCTCTCACTCCATATCTATCAATCTCCCTGCCCCTCGCTCTCCTTATTCACCTCTCTCTTATTTATATTCACCCTCCATATATATCTCTATATCCCTTTCTCTCCCTATATCGACCCCAAAATATACACTCTCTATCTCCAATATATCTATCTATCACTCGCTCCTCCTCTCCCTCCCTCTCTCTCTCCCTTCCCCACCCCTTATTTTATCACTCTTCCCTCTTGTTGTCCTCTTTCCCTCTCTCTATCTCTCCACCTTTCATTCTCTATGCCTTTATTCTTACCTCCCCCTCCATCTCCATCTCTCTCTCTCTCTCTCTCTCTCTCTCTCTCTCTCTCTCTCTCACACACACACACACACACACACACACACTTCACCTTCCAAATTAGTTACTATATCCATCTCTCCATTGTATCAATCTCTCCATCTTTGTCTCTTAATATCACCCCCAAACATACACACCCTCTCTCTCTCCACTTATCACTCTCTATGTCTTTCTTCTCACCTCCCTATTTATCCCTCCAACTCCATCTCTCCCTCCCTCACCATATCGTCCTATCTCCCTCCCTCTCTCCTCCTCTCCCTCAATTCCTTTCTCTTTTCCTTCCTCTCTCTCCATTTCTATCCTAGATCCCTCTTTATTACCCAATAACACTCTCTCTTCCATATAATCCTCTCTCTCAAGTCCTCTCCCACGTCCCTTCTCTCTCTCCCTTTCTCTCCTACATACCTCTATCTCCCAGCTGCCTCTACCTTCCCTCCAATCCTATGTTTCTCCCATTACTCTATCTTTCTCTACAACTATGTTACTATATACCTCCCCATTTCCTTCTCTCCTCCCTTGCCTCCATCTCACGTTCTATGTCTCTTTATCTCACCCCTAAACATACACACTCTCTCTCAATTTCTCCCTTGTCATTTCCTCTCTCTCCACTTCTCACTCTCTATGTCTTTCGTCTTCACTCACTAAATCCCCCTCCAACTCCATCTCTCTATACCTCAATCTCTCCTCCTATCTCCCTCCCTATGTCCTCCTATCTTCCTCCCTCTATCCCCCTCTCTCTCTCCTCCTCTCTCTTATCCTTACTCTTGCTCCTTTGCTCTCCTACCTCCCTCTATCTTCCCTCATCACACCCTATCTCCTATATAATCCTCTCTATTCCCCTAAAACTCTCTTCCTCTATCTCAATTCCTCTCTTGCGTGTTGGCAATATGATGCAATGTGTTGTCCTTGATGGCAACCTACTTCATGAAGTTGTCCTTGATGGAAACCTAGTTGATGAGTTGCCTATGAAAAGCAACCTATGTGTTAAATATGTAAGGATGATGTAGCTACAAATTAGTTCAGATGTGACAGAGAAAATAATTCCATCAAGTGCTAGAGTAATGGTGAACAAGATATGTCACAAAGCATACGCAGGTTTGTAAAGGCAAAGTAGCATGTGTACGCGGAAAAGTACGTACCAAGTAGCGTATGCCTATTTGCGCTCTAAATTTATAAAACCAGGGGACATTACCATGGTATTGTCCCATTGTATTGAGCGCTGGATTATCTATTTGATCCCGTCTAGGAATACCATCAACAGTTGAGTGGTTTTGACTCATGGTATTGACAAAAGCTAAATCTATATAAGGAGAAGAAGATCATAGTGCAACAGGTGCATGTGTAAGGGTTGTTAATGAATAAATCTCTCTGAGGAATATCTGCATGGATGAACTTTGGTCTTAATTGTTAGATATGAATCTATGATGCACCTATGGATATGATGAAGGTTCAAGATCTCTAGATCTAGAAATGATGAATCTCCAGGATGATCTGCCAAAGAAGTGATGAAGACCTGGCGCAAGTATGATGAAGAAATTGAAGAAATTTGGGTAAGTTTATAGATCTGTTATGTTCTGCAAAGTTTATCTTTTTCAGATCTATACGCTAGTTTGTCTCGATAAAAGCGCGTATATACGCGGGTTCACTTTATGAAAGGCGTGTATGGCAGTTAGGGTTTTTGAAGAATAAAATACACAGAAGTATACGCAGGTTGATGTGCAGGAAAGCGCATATGTTTGTGGCTTCAGTAAAGAAAAGTAGCATATGCTATTTGAATCAATGTTTATTCAGGGTTGAGTTTGTATCTGCATATCTATTCTGAAGTCTGGGTTTTAATGAATACTTCAATTTGATGTATTTCTGCATGGAATGGGTAACATTTTATTGATTGATCTTAATTAATGATGTACTTATGAAGAAAATGATGAAGAGGGATCTCTAGATCTGAAATGACTATGTATTTTCTAGATCTGTTTATGGAATGTTTAGATTTGTGATCTAGCAAATCTTTGCTAAAGAAAAGGGTGAAATCTGAGTTATCTGTTCTGAAGAGCTGCATAGTTCTGAAATTTTTTAGATCTATATACATGTTCATCTCAGCGAAAGCGCGTATATACGCAGGTTCATTTCAGCAAAAGCACGTATACGCAGGTTTGTCTCTGTGAAAGCGCATATATACGCAGTTTCAGTGAAGTAAAAGCGCGTATGGAATCTAGGGTTTTGCTGAAGTGTGTGGAATGAAATGTATGATCTGTTTTTTTGTTTTACTGCTATCTATCAATGACACAGATCTGGGTTGTTTGAATGTTGAAGATACTTCTAATTATGTTGATTGAAGATCAAGTTTTTGGTTGATTGGTTGATGAAGTTATAAGTTTTAGTTTGATGTATGGAATGGGTCTAGTCTGAAAATCTGATGAAAAGTGGCCTACAAGGTATGAGGTGTGAAAGTTGTTGGATCCAGTATGAAAATTGATGAAACATGGTCCGTGGTGGTGTTGAGGGTCGAAGCCTTCAGTGAGGGGGTTGGAGCTCCCTTCCAGTAGTGGCTGGATAACGAGAGAAGGTTGCAGCCTTCTGCAGGTGGGTGCCTGCGTGTTGGTATGAGTCTGCACCAGTACAAAATTATCAGAAGTTTTCTTTATAATAAATATTGAAGACAGAGATGACAGTAGCGGTGTTTTTCTCCCGAATTGGGTTTCCACCTTAGATACTGGTGTTCATGTGTGTTTCTTATTTGTGATGGTTTATTCTATTATTATTGCACATGTTTACTGCTTACTAAACATCTGATGAATGAATGATGCACTGATATAAGTAAAGAATTAAATGCATAATAAGATCTCTGGAAATACGCAAGTTTTATTAAGGATATCCGCGTGTATACGCGAGTTTGGTTCAGTAAAGTAGCGTATGGTTTTAACAGAAAGAAAAAGTAAAAAAAATTCAACAAATTTAAATACCGATTCACCCCCCCCCCCCCTCTCGCATTTTTCCCAACAATTGGTATCAGAGCAGGTCCTTCTGAAAAAGCTTAGCCGCTAGAAGGAAGATCAAACAAGATGAGCAATCAAGATGGAACAACATCTATCAGGCCTCCACTCTTCAACGGAAACAATTTAATCTTCTAGAAAACAAGGATGAGATCCTATCTTCAGTCTCTGGGAGCAGATGTATGGGCTATTGTTGAAGCAGGATATCAATATCCAGCCGTAGTACGAACAGATCCAACGGAAAGAAAGAATTATGAAACAAATGAAAAGGTGGTTAATGCTCTATTGGGAAGTCTAACTGAATCATAATTTGTCAAATTCATGCAGCTGGATATAGCAAAGGCAATATGGGACAAAATCATTCTAAGTTATGAAGGTGATGCAAAGGTAAAAAGTGCTAAACTCCAAACTCTCAGAATTCAATATGAGAATCTAAAAATGCATAATCAGGAGAGCATTGCCAATTTATTTTTACGTCTTGATGATATTTTAAATCGTATGAGAAATCTGGGAGAAACAATAATCGAATCTACTTTGGTTGAGAAATTTTTAAGGTCACTAACGGAAAAATTTGAGTCAAAAGTTTCTCCTCTTGAAGAAAAGCAGGATCTTCAAAATCTTACTGTGGTGCAACTTCATGGCATATTAACTACATGTGAAATGAGAAGAGGAGGACCATCTGAAGTCAAAGAAGTCGTCTTTAGAGCTTCTACAAAAGGGAAAAAAGTACAAGAGACAGAAGGATCAGGGTATATCTCAGAATAAGATGAGGTAAATTTTGTAAAGAAACTCCAACTTGGCACAGGACGGTTCAGAGGTAAGCTTCCTTTCAAATGTTTTGCTTGTGGAAGAGTTGGTCATTATGCTGCTAAGTGTCCTCACAAAGAAACACATGAAAAAGGAAAGGAAGTAGCAAGAAGGAATAAGAGTCGGTTTAGCACTAGAAAAGGTTACTATACTCATGAAGACAGTGATGGGTTATCTGACAGTGAGGAAGAATGTGAACAAGATCTTAGACTTCTCATGACATTTGAAAAAGAATCTAGAGAAGAAAAAGATACTTTTATGGATGCTTTAGAGGACAATGATTTTCTTGATGAAATCAATCAACTCAAAATATGCTTAGAAGAAAGTAAAATATCCATAGAAACTCTGAAAAACCAACTTGAAGAAAAGGAGAAACATAATGAGAAATTAGAATGTGAAATAGTAAGTCTAAGAAAAGAAATTGAGAAATTAAAGACTTTGAATCTTAGATTTGCTAAACGATCTGAAAACTTAGATGAGATTATCAAGGTACAACATTCTCCCCTTATAAAGAGAGGTCTTGGATATATCAAAGAATCTTCTCAGGCTTCAGCACCAAATTATCTAAAATCAGCTACAGCCAGTATACAAAATTCTGCCACTCAGCAAGGGAATAAACAATCTTTACAGGTAAAGCATGACCATATCAATTCAAAGAACACTAACAGGAATACCTTTCAAAGAAACACCAATCAACAGGTAAATTCAAGTATAAGATTTCATGATCACAGAAATTTCTTCTTCAATGGGCAATGTTTCTCATGTCACAATTTTGGTCATAAATCTTTTCAATGTGTTGCATATAAAACCATCATGACAAGAGAAGCAAGAAAGAAAAGGATTGATATTGGAACAAATAATAATACATATAACAACTTTTCTCCTCTTCAAAATGAAGTTGAATGTGCTTATTTCAATAACTTTAGCCATGAAGAATCTGAATGCAAGAGCAAAGTCCAGCCAAAAGAGCATTTTCCTTCAAGCTCCAAAGTGTGGAAAAAGAAGGAATTACAGGTTGAAAATTGTGGCATAGCTTTATTTGCAGAAGGTGAAGAAAATCAATGGTACATTGATAGTGGATGCTCAAAACACATGACAAGTGACAAAAACAAACTTCTTGCATATAGTGCTCTAGAAAAGGAAAAGAATGTTACATTTGGAAATGATACTCCTGTTGTCATTAAGGGAAAAGGGTATGTTTTTCTAAAAGAAAAGGTGAAAGCTAATAATGTCATGTATGTGGATGGATTAAAGCATAACTTGTTAAGTGTAATTCAAATGTGTGATCAAGGAACTGAAGTTGTCTTTAGTTCAAAATAATGTGTGATACGTGATCTTGATACAGGTAAAAAAATTATAAAAGGAAACAGAACTCCAAGAAACCTGTATGTATTGAAGGACTGCAAAGAACAATGTTACTTGAGTAGATCTTCAGAAAACTGGCTATGGCATAGAAGTTTGGGGCATCTGAGCTTCTCTCAAATCAACAAATAAAGCAGACTTAAAGTTGTTCGTGATCTTCCCAATATTACTCTACCTGAAAGTATCATATGCAAATCTTGCCAATTCGATAAGCAAACCAGAGTGAAATTTAATGCCAAGGAAGGATCATCAAGTAAGCCTCTTAAACTCATTCATGCTAACATATGTGGACCTATGAGGAAAAATTTCCCACATGGTGAACAATACTATATCTTATTTATTGATGATTTCTCTAGAATGTGTTGGATTGGGTTGATTAAATACAAAGATGAAGCATTTGAGAAATTTCAGATCTTCAAAGCACTGGTTGAAAATGAATTAGATCTAGAAATTAATTGTCTTAGATCTGATCAAGGAGGAGAATATACATCAGATGAATTCCTTGAATTTTGTGAACAACATGGCATAAAAAGACAGTTTACTGTAGCTGGCACTCCACAACAAAATGGCGTAGCAGAAAGAATGAATAGAACAGTTCAACAAATGCCTAGAGCTATGCTTGATGATTCCGGAACACCTGACACATTTTGGGGAGAAGCAGCACATACAACAGTAAATATTCTTAACAAGTCACATGTTCGTGTAAATAGTGATAAAACTCCATATGAAATCTGGTATGGTAATCCTCCCACTGTGAATCATTTTAGAGTTTTTGGAAGAAAATGCTTTATCAAAAATAATGATGAAAAAATTGGCAAGTTTGAACCCAGAGCAAATGAAGGAATACTTCTTGGTTACTTCTCTAGGAGTAGAGAATATAAATGTTACAATAAAAGACTTCGGAAGATTTTTGAATGTATTGATGTTGTTATTGATGAGTCTCCTGTAGCTCCAAAAGAAGAAAAACAAACAACAGATGAAGAAGATGGTGACATATATCCTTCTACATCAAATAGAAATGACATAGACAATGAACCCAATGAAGAACCTGAAGATGATTTATCTGAAAAAGCTCCATCCAGATATGTTCAAAAGAATCATCCAGAATCTCAAATTTTGGGAGAAAAGGGATCAGGTGTACAAACAAGAAGAACTCTTGTGGGATCTTCTAGTTATCTGGCATTTCTATCCACTATTGAACCACACAATGTCAATCAAGCTAGCGAAGATGAATTTTTGATTCAAGCCATGAATGAAGAGCTTGATCAAATTGAAAAGAGTCACACTTGGGAATTAGTACCAAGACCTCATGACAAAAATGTCATTGGAACTAAATGGATATTAAAACACAAGTTAAATGAGAATGGGGATGTTATAAGAAATAAAGCTAGACTTGTTTGCAAGGGGTATGCTCAACAAGAAGGTATAGACTTTGAAGAAAATTTTTCTCCTGTAGCTAGACTTGAAGCCATAAGAATGTTTCTTGTTTTTTCAAGCTTCCAACAAATCAAAGTTTATCAAATGGATGTTAAATCTGCTTTTCTCAATGGTGATCTAGAAGAAGAAGTTTATATAGAACAACTAGAAGGATTCATTGTGGGAAATGATGAAAAACTTGTTTGTAGACTTAAAAAGGCTCTATATGGTCTCAAACAAGCTCCAAGGGCATGGTATTATCGTCTTGACAAATATCTTCATCAACAAGGATTTTCAAAGGGGTCTACTGATAGCAACTTATACACAAAAACTAAAAATGATAAACTATTTATTGTGATTGTATATGTTGATGATATCATTTTTGGAAGTAATGAAGAGTCTATGAGTCAGAAATTTGCTTCTGTTATGCAGCAAGAATTTGAAATGTCTTTACTTGGGGAACTAACATTCTTTCTTGGCTTGCAAGTGCAACAAGCAACAGATGGCATATTATTATCACAAGCAAAATATCTTAATCAAATTTTGAAGAAGTATGGCATGGAAGAATGCAAACATGTAAGTACACCAATGATAACCAGATGTAATATTAGTTCTCATGATGATTCTCCCATGGTGAATCAACCAGAATACAGATCTATGATAGGAAGTCTACTTTATCTCACTGGGACTAGACCAGACATTATGCATGTAGTTGGGATTGTTGGACGATTCCAAGCTAATCCAAAAGAATCTCACCTTCAGGCTGTCAAAATAATATTCAAATATCTACAAGGAACTCAAGACTTTGGACTATGGTATCCAAAGAATGTTGATCTCACTCTTCATGCTTAAACTGATGCAGATTAGGTCGGAAATGTTGATGATCGGAAAAGTACTAGTGGTGGTGCATTCTATATGGGGCCTCGGTTAGTATCTTGGTTCACCAAGAAGCAAAGCTCTATTGCCTTATCTACAGCAGAAGCAGAATATGTGGCTGCCACATCATGTTGCACTCAACTTATTTGGATGATGCAAACCTTACAAGACATTCAAATCAAATGTTCACCTCCTATCTCCATTATGTGTGATAATACAAGTGCCATCAGTATCTCAAATAATCCTATTATGCATTCCAAGACCAATCACATTCCCATCAAGTATCACTTCTTACGTGAACAAGTGCTTGAACAAAAGGTGAAGTTGGAGTATGTTCCCTCCAAAGAACAAGTTGCTGATATATTTACCAAACCTTTACCAGGGAAGCGTTTGAATATCTCAGACAGAAGTTGGGAGTAGTCACTGCCATGCAGAAGATCAGATCTACTTAAATTCAAAAGATTAAATTGGATACGCGGATTTCCTGAAGGAAAGTCGCGTATATACGCGAGTTTATACATAGAAAACCGCGTATGGGTGTTTGCTGACAAATTTTTGGTCAGCATTCTTCAGCACAGCTGCGGTGTTGTTGGGTATCTATGGTGATGTTCCAGCTCTCATATTTCTATTTCAGATGAAGATGCCTTGATGATTCTTTGTTAAAGAGGTGTTCGGGATGCATAGGCTAAGGGGTAGCATTTGGAGTGTGTGGAAAGGATGCATTGTTGGCATTCTAATTGTTTGTTTGTTTGTCGATGCGATCTCATGCTTGAAGATTTTTATCTTCTTCTACAATCCTTCTGCAAATTGATAGGAGTGTACTTGAGACCCATGATATAAACATTGTATGTCGAACATACAAGAACTTATTCCATCTTGTAAACCCACTTGGTTGGGTAGTTGATCCCAAAAATCATTTTATTAAACCCACTTGGTTGGGTACTTGAGTCACATATGTAAATACACTTGGTTGGATCATTGATGTAAGTATGAGTCCTTGGTGATAGGAAAGGTCATAGAGTCATGTACTTCATTAAAAAATATGTTTGAAGATTCAGCATTAACTCAGGGGGAGCAAGCATGGTAACTTCAGTGCACATCAGATCTACAGAGCTCTTCTTTCTACAAGAGAAGAAAAACCTTGTTTAGTTTTGATCCGCCCTTTTCCCTTGATGTCAAAGGGGGAGAGTATCATGGTGTTCGAATAATGGTTATAATCAATGTATCTATCTGTTATGATGCTCAAACACCATCATGGTTGCCATCAAGTCCAAAGGGGGAGATTGTTGGCAATATGATGCAATGTGTTGTCCTTGATGGCAACCTACTTGATGAAGTTGTCCTTGATGGAAACCTACTTGATGAGTTGCCTATGAAAAGAAACCTATGTGTTAAATATGTAAGGATGATGTAGCTACAGATTAGTTTAGATGTGACAGAGAAAATAATTCCATTAAGTGCCAGAGTAATGATGAACAAGATATGTCACAAAGCATATGAGGGTTTGTAAAGGCAAAGTAGCGTATGTACGCAGAAAAGTATGTACCAAGTAGCATATGCCTATTTGCGCTCTAAATTTATAAAACCAGGGAACATTACCATGGTATTGTCCCACTGTATTGAGCGCTGGATTATCTATTTGATCCGGTCCAGGAATACCATCAGCAGTTGAGTGATTTTGACTCATGGTATTGACAAAAGCTAAATCTATATAAGGAGAAGAAGATCATAGTGCAACGAGTGCATGTGTAAGGGTTGTTAATGAATAAATCTCTCTAAGGAATATCTGCATGGATGAACTCTGGTCTTAATTGTTAGATCTGAATCTATGATGCACCTATGGATATGATGAAGGTTCAAGATCTCTAGATCTAGAAATGATGAATCTCTAGGATGATCTGCCAAAGAAGTGATGAAGAAATGGCGCAAGTCTGATGAAGAAATTGAAGAAATTTGGGTAATTTTATAGATCTGGTCTGTTCTGCAAAGTTTATCTTTTTCAGATCTATATGCTAGTTTGTCTCGGTAAAAGCGCATATATACGCGGGTTCGCTTTATGAAAGGCGCGTATGGCAGTTATGGTTTTTGAAGAATAAAATACACAAAAGTATACGCGGGTTGATGTGCAGGAAAGCGTGTATGTTCGTGGCTTCAGTAAAGCAAAGTAGCGTATGCTATCTAAATCAATGTCTGTTCAGGGTTGAGTTTTTATCTGCATATCTATTCTAAAGTCTGGGTTTTAATGAACACTTCACTCTGATGTATTTCTGCATGGAATGGGTAGCAGTTTATTGACTGATCTGAATTAATGATGTACCTATGAAGAAAATGATGAAGAGGGATCTCTAGATCTGAAATGACTATGTATTTTCTAGATCTGTTTATGGAATTTTTAGATCTATGATCTAGCGAATCTTTGCTGAAGAAAAGGGTGAAATCTGAGTTATCTGTTCTGAAGAGCTGCATAGTTCTAAAAAGTTACAGATCTATATGCATGTTCATCTCAGCGAAAGCGCGTATATACGTAGGTTCATTTCAGCAAAAGCGCATATACGCAGGTTTGTCTCTGTGAAAGCACATATATACGCAGGTTCAGTGAAGTAAAAGTGTGTATGGAATCTAGGGTTTTGCTGAAGTGTGTGGAATGAAATGTCTGATCTGTTTTTCTGTTTTACTGCTATCTGTCAATGACACAGTTCTGGGTTGTTTGAATGTTGAAGATACTGCTGATTATGTTGATTGAAGATCAAGTTGTTGGTTGATTGGTTGATGAAGTTATAAGTTTTATTTTGATGTATGGAATGGGTCCAGTCTGAAAATCTGATGAAAAGTGGCCTACAAGGTATGAGGTGTGGAAGTTGTTGGATCCAGTATGAAAATTGATGAAACGTGGTCCATGGTGGTGCTGAGGGTCGAAGCCTTCAGTGAGGGGGTTGGAGCTCCCTTCGAGTAGTGGCTGGAGAACGAGAGAAGGTTGCAGCCTTCTGCAGGTGGGTGCCTACATGCTGGTATGAGTCTGCACCAGTACAAAATTTTAAGAAGTTTTCTTTATAATAAATATTGAAGATAGAGACGACAACATCGGTGGTTTTCTCCTGAATTGGGTTTCCACCTTAAATACTGGTGTTCATGTGTGTTGCTTATGTGTGATGGTTTATTCTGTTATTACTGCACATGTTTACTGCTTACTAAACATCTAATGAATGAATGATGCACTGATCTAAGTAAAGAATTAAATGCATAATAAGATCTCTGGACATACGCAAGTTTTATTAAGGATATCTGCGTGTATACGCAAGTTTGGTTCAGTAAAGTAGCGTATGGTTTTAAGATAAAGAAAAAGTAAAAAGCTTTCAGTCAGCTCTAAATACTGATTCACCCCCCCCCCCCCTCTCAATATTTTTCCCAACATTGTGTCTTTCATCTCTCTCCATTTCTCCCCTACCTTGCTTGATATTCACCATCCCCCTTCTCTCTCTATACCCTCCAACCCTCTCTCTTCCCCCATCACTCTATATTTCTCTCAAAATATGTTACCATATCCATCCATTTCACAATATCTCCCCCCTTTTCTCCATCTCTCCTTCTATGCCTATTTATATAACCCCTAAACATACACACTCTCTCTCCATATCTCCCTTGTCACTCCCTCTCTCCCCACTTCTCACTCTCTATGTCCTTTGTATTTCCTCCTTCTCTCCACCTCCAACTCCATCTCTCTATCTCTCACTCTCTCCTACTCCTCTCATCCTTCCTCTCTCTCACTTTATCTCATAACTCCCTCTCTCTTCCCCCTTCTCTCTCTCTCTATTTCTACACTCCAATCATCTATCCTTCTCTCTCTCCCACCTTTATCTTTATGTCTCCATCTCCCTCTCTTACCCTTCTCTACCTCTCTCACTCCTGTCACTCTCTCTCTCTTCATTCCTCCTCTCCTCTCTCCTTCAGTTTATCTCCATCTCTACTTTCTTACTCCCCCTATTTCTCCACCTCTACCATATGACGTTGTTCTTATCTTCTATATATATCTCGAGTTAATATATATATATATATATCCTCATATATTAATATATAATATAGTATAACAAGTTTAATATTATATTAATCAAAAGTTATTAAATTTAATAATATTAATATTATAATATATTAATATGAATATTAGATTTAATAATAATAACAATAATATTAGTATTTTACTATTAATATTAGGATTAATAATTTTTTTTTTGCATGGTATTAATAATAATTTGCTCCGTGGTATTTGGCCCATAGGCTTGGTATATAATTACATGCTGATTTCTAATCCTATTTGATATATTTTTATTTATTTTATCCTATTTATACCTCTTCTATATTTATTTATTTTTCATAACTCTTTTATAAATGTTGTATTTGGCCCTTGTTATTTGCGCCATGGTATTTGGCCCATAGGCTTCACCTAAATAAAACATTTTTTTTGGAGTTTTTGTAAAAAAAAAACTTTTATGGGGTAGATATAAAAATAGGTTTTATTTATTTACCATACCTCTAGAGTAATTATATAAAGAGGTTTTATTTATTTACCATACCTCTGCTTTATTTATATTTTTATTTATTTATCTATCTCTTTTTTGAGTGTTTGTAAACATCTTTAAATTTTTCATTTATATTTCTTAAATTTATTTTTAATGAATTTTTAATTATTTATTTATATGGTTATGTAAGTTATTGTTTAAGCACACATTATTTAGATTTTCATTTTTTTTTTTTTTTGGCTTAAATTTCATTTGCACCTTGTGACAGCTCCATTTGGTGTTAACTAGTTGCTAACTAGTTAAATGACATTTTATTTTATTTTTAAGTAAAGACTGAGACACTTAATGTTTTTCTAGAAAAGTTATTTTCCTTATTTTTAATTTTGAAAAATAAAATTAGTTATGGAAAGTGGTTCCATAAAAAGCAAAAAAGGTTGATGGTAAATGTTTTTGAAGAACTAAAAGGTGGTTGGACAGTTTGAACAGTTACCTGCTCCTCTTGGGATAAGAGACTCATCCCAGTGAGGAATGGGGGTTCTGTTCATGGAGGAAGGAAGGAGTAGTTTTTCCTAAGCTGGTGGAGACAAGTGGAAATCACTCATCATTCCTAGTAAAATTTTTGGTACTGACTGGCCTAGGAGTCCCGAGGTCACAAAAAAAAAACCACTGTCAACCCATACCTTTCAGGAGTGGAGGGCAGGGGAAAGAGGAGGATGTAATTGCCTCTCTTGAAGGTTGGGAGGACCACAACCCATACCTTTCAGGAGTGGAGGACAGGGGCAAGAAGAGGATGTAATCGCCTCTCTTGAAGGTTGGGAGGACAACAACAACAAGTTTCATAATTAAGATAAGTATCTGTGCAATTACAGTGATTTAATAACAATAGTACTGATAATATAATTTATACACAGACGTCTATCTTCTAGAGACAGAAAAAATAATCATATGATAGACATGTGTTGGAAAAGGATGAGATTTACTATTATTATTTGTATTTCATTATAAAATTAAACAAGTTATTTTTAGTTTTGCAAACTGTATATGGGCCTTTTAAAGTATTTTGAAGTTCAATATTTATAGAAATGAAAAATGAAAAGTCATAAGGTCGACTAAGTAATATCTGTGTAAAATTTAATTCGCAGTTACTATGTGATATGCATATAGCGGAAAGAAGATTAAATATTTGTACTAATAACAGTGATCATTTACTTTTGAAGTAATACACATTGTTGAAATCCTCACTCTAGAATTCAATGAGGAGTTGTAGATATATAAGCAAGTAGAGACAGTAGGTAAATAGTAGGAACAGTAAGGTTTTGAGACAATTAAGTTGAACTAAAACAGAGAAACGGTAAACTGTCGATTCTGGGTACGAGGCAGATGCCTCAACCCAGAATGCATTTTTTACCCAAATAGAGAATACATGGACAAATTTGTAAGGTGGTCTGGTCACCTAGACTAACTTAACATAAACCCTGTTATGATAATTCAAATAGTTAAAAGAACTGTAATATCAGTATACAAAACTTGATTATTCCCTTTAATAAGAAAGAAAGCGGATACTTAAATAAAAATATCTGAAGAAATGAAAATCCCCAAATCTAGGTGTTCTTTGAAACAATACTGAGAAACATTAATCATTTGTTTTACAACATTTTATTGTGAATAGAGAAATTATAAAAACCCTAGAGAAGATGTACATTACAAAAAATAACCATAAGAAAATGAGATATTTTTTGCATGAAGAATTTATACAAGATGAAAATAAAACTTGGATGCATACAAATATATAAATAAAACCCCAATTCGTATTACACCTCTCACAGTTAGGAAAATTCCTATTGAGAACAAGAAGATATGGAGCAGAGAAATACCCATTGGGTCAATGTAAAATATGAAACTACATTATATCATTACAGAGCTCTTAAAACACGATGATTTCATCTCCCTATAGCTAAATGAAACCAACTCATAGAACAGAAGGAATTCTTGAAAATTTCTGAAGTTCACTATTGCACCACTGTGTGCTAACCCTAATGGCAAGACTCCAGACCCAAGAATGTCGATACGCAATATCTGGAGGGGACCAAGGAAAATTTTAGCTGAGGCCTGCTTACAGGAGAAGCACAAAAGTTACTTCAAGAAAGAGCTTACTTTCACAACCCAAAAAAATGACAAATCATGAATAAGGGTAGCGAGGTTAAAACAATAATAACAGTCAAATAAGGCTAAAAAAGAATGAGGTTGTTGTAAACATGTTTTCTACCTGTAGCTAGAATATCTTCAGGCTTGGATGCCAAGCGCCGAGCTGCGAACAAGAAAAACCAACAATAAAAATGAGGATATGGACTTCTCAACTCGAGGACAGAAGACTAAAGATTAAAACAAGAGAGTGATACTAAATTTCTGGGTTAATTCCTTTACCTGAGACGAAGAGGTGCGACGTGGTCGAGGAGCTAAGGAGCTTGCCATAATTCTGCGAGGAATGGACACCAGTCTTATCGAGCCTCTGCATTGGGCGTATGGAAATATTAAACCAAATTCACAATGGTTTAAAGTCAAGAGAAACATAAGTGAAATGTCTCGAACGAATCTAATATCTATAGGCAAGAAGTCACACCTGGTCACCCAAACCATGATGGAAATGCCAAGGGTCGAAGGTCTCAGGCCAGTTTTCCATGACAGAGCCAACCTTAGTGCAAGCAACGGAGAAAAAATGACAGTGGAGAGACAATCAACAGGGATAACCTAATCCCTTCCCGCCATCACACATCCACTATATTGAGAAATGAACGGACGACGATCATGAGGGCATATGGCCTCTACACGGATCCCATGATCTAACAACTAGCATGACATTAAATAGCCAAGACGTAACAAAGTCATGCGTACAGTATTCATAAAGAAAATTTGGTACATGTGTCAAATACAAATGCACAGCAGTCATAAACCGAAGCGACACAACGGCTGCCTGCCAAACCCAATTTGGACGTGCAACTAAAATAGTTATGGAGGCAAACGGACTGGGACGAGAGCTCTGATGCGCGCTAGGGTTTCTCTGCTCCTGCTTCAGCGCCGACACCTGCATCCCCTGCTGCTTCTTTCTGGTACGCCCCTTCCGCCCTGCTGAGATCGGGCTCTGTTGCGCCTGCTATGGCAGGCCCGCATGGGGGAGGAGAAGGCTCCTCCCCCCCAAAAAATGACACTCCAATGGATGGTGCCCTTCCAAATCGTGAACCCACTGTCACAAAAGCTACGGACACGGAAGACCCTAACAAGTCTGAAGGTAAAGAGGACAAGTCTGACCAGCAGAAAAAGGTTCAGACAGAAAACTCTGAAAAATCGGAGACGCCCCAGGCCAAATCGTCCACATGCAAACCAATCGCTGCAGAAAGGCCAAAAATAGACTTGCCCAGCCATCGAATCAATGGAAGAATTCAGTACATGAGGGACCATGCCCTTATCGGTAAATTCATAGGCTTCTGGCCCACAGAAAAAGCTCTGCAAGGATGGATAGCCGCCAAATGGAAACCTAAAGGGCAGGTCGACCTCTAACTTGGCCCCAAAGGTTTTTTCACTGCCATCTTCACTTGCATTGAGGACAGGAACAGAGTCCTGGATGAGGGTCCATACTTCTTCAACTCTGCCGGCCTCTATCTCAGAGACTGGGTTGAAAGATTCAACCCCGACAAGGAGGATTTCAGTTGGGCCCCAGTCTGGATTCATCTTTACTCCCTCCCCCTGGAATACTGGGACGAGGATTCTCTCAAAGACATTGCCAAGGGTTTAGGGGAGTTCATCAAAATTGCGGAGGAAACCAAGCTATGCTGTTATACCTCTTATGCCCGCATCTGTGTCTACATGCGCTTGGATCAAGCCCTTCCTGACTCGGTAAGTCTCTTTCACGATGATTATGAATGGATTCAGCCTCTGGATTTTGAGCATGTTCCCTTCCGATGCCGCAAATGTCATGTTCATGGTCACCTTTTTAGAGACTGTCCGCTAAATGCCAAGCCTCAAAGCCCCAATCCCTCTGACAACTCTGACCCGGATGGCTTCACAAAGGTCACCAACCGGCGAAGGTCCCATAAAAAGCCCTCCGCTAATAAAAAACCCTCAACCCTTTCCAACTCCACCCCCTCCACCAGTAATAGTTTTGAAATCCTAGCCTCCAATCCGGAAAGCCTTCCCCCTGATGTTCAACCTGCTTCCCACCCGACCACTATTACTTCACCCTCACCTCCTCCGGGCTCCAAACCCTCTCAATCGATTTCGATGGGCCTTGGTCCTTCAGACAAGGAAACCCCTGTTGATCCGGCTTGGAAGCCGAACGGAATGGATGTAGACCGCATCTCATCCTTGAACACTGAAGGCAATAGTCAAACGCAAAACATGGAGGTCGAACCGGAGAGTATAGATCTCATGGGATTAGATATTCTTGAACTAGAACTAGCATGCAAAAGAAAGGAATTCGACAAAATTCCAGACCAAGAGCTAGATAGATTGGAAGTCATCATTTCCAGAGCTTTTCAACAAAAAGAATTGGGAATACAGCCAGGCAGTCGTTGGGATGGCAGTCAATACAATAAGGACTCCAAGAAACGAGGCCGAAAATCTGATTTGGAGCGCACTATTACAGTTGGGAAACTCCTGGTTGAGTCAGGAAGATATGCTAAGCTGACCAAGTATTACAAGCCCCTCCCCCATAGTGATCCATGAAGCTCCACTCTTGGAATGTCAGAGGACTAAATAGTCCTGGGAAACTTAGAATGATCAGGAATATGTTAAAGATGGAAAAGCCAACTATTCTTTTTTTACAGGAAACCAAATGTAATAGCAGCACTTTAGGAAAAATTCTCTCCAGCGCCTGGCCTGATTGTCACTCTGTGGCAGTCGATGCATCTGGAGCTTCTGGAGGGCTTGCTATAGCCTGGAACAATCAAGAAATCAAGCTCCATGACTTTCACGCGGCCCATCATCTCATCCAGGAAACCTTTCACATCATAGGTACCAATGTCCATGGTCACCTCTCTAACGTTTACTTCCCTCAGGAATCGAGCAGCAAAATGGCTCTTCTTGACACGTTGGAGGTTTTAAACAGTACCAGGACCCACCCGCTATGGATTCTGGGTGGGGATTTCAATATGATCACTTGCCTAGAGGAAAAAAAGGGAGGCAAAGTTAAGCTCGATCCTGAATGTCTTCATTTCAAGGATTTCATACAAAATAATTCGCTAATTGATCTTCAGTACAGCAACGGCATCCACACCTGGAGCAATCGTAGGTCGGCCCGCCAACACATATCCTCCAAACTGGACCGTTTCCTTATTTCTGATAATGCGGTGTATCTAGGGGGAGATATCTCGACATCCATTCTGCCATACAGCGGCTCGGACCACTGGCCCATTTCCCTGCAATGGCAGCGTCTGGGAGACTCTAGAAAACGTCCCTTCCGTTTTGAAGCTTTTTGGCTGTCCCATCCCGCTTTCAAGGATCTCATCACAGCCTGGTGGAAGACCTTATCTCCGCCTGAAGGGTCAAAGATGTATCAATTCCAGTACAAGCTCAAATGCCTAAAGCACCACATCAAGCATTGGAATCACAATACGTTTGGAAACATCTTTCAGGCGCAGCAAGCCCTCACTACAGAAATGAAAACTCTACAGCAGCAAATCATAACAAATGGTTACACGGAAGATCTCATGGCAAGGGAGAAACAACTTCAAGCCCAAATGGAAGACCGATCCAAACAAGAAGAAACCTTGTGGAGGCAAAAATCCAGGGTTAGATGGCTGAAGGAAGGTGAAAAGAACACAAAATTCTTTCACCGAACTACCATTCAAAGACGCATGCATAACTCAATCACTGCCATCATGAATCAAGCAGGGGAAAAAGTAGAAGCACATGCAGAGATTGAGCAAGCTTTCTTAGAACATTTTCAAACAGTGCACAAAGAACCTCATGGGGACAGAAGCTTAGCTATCAACAAAATTCTGCAAAACATTCCCAAAATCATCACTGAAGAGCATAATCAGCTGCTCTTACGCCCTGTCTCCAGGCAGGAGGTTGATGTCGCCATGAAGCAGCTTAGAGATGGAAAGGCTCCGGGGCCGGATGGGTTCACTACTACTTTCTACCATCAGTTCTGGGACCTCATAGGTGAGGAAGTTTGGTTGGTTGTTGAAGAATCCAGGGTCATGCATTGGCTTCTCCCCTCTTTAAATGCAACTTTCATTGCACTCATTCCTAAAGAAGAAGAAGCCAGCACTCCTGACAAATATAGACCCATTTCTCTCTGCAATGTGATCTATAAAGTCATCTCTAAAGTCATTGCCAACCGTCTTAAACCGCTCCTGCCCCTCCTTGTCTCTCCAGAGCAATCCGGATATGTTGAAGGCAGGCAGATCCTGGATGGCATCATTCACACTCATGAAATCATCCATTCGCTAAAGCAGAACAAACAAGCAGGTATGATTCTAAAAATCGATCTCTCTAAAGCTTTTGATAAACTAAGCTGGATTTATATACAAAAAATGCTTTTGGCCTTTGGCTTTTCCCCCACCTGGGTTCGTTGGATCCACAGCCTCATCTCCTCCTCATTCTTCTCCATCCTCATCAATGGAACTCCCTCCCGCACCTTCACCCCTTCTCGTGGCATCCGTCAAGGAGATCCCCTATCTCCTTTCCTTTTTGTTTTGATGGCGGAAGGTCTGGGGCGCCTCCTTTCCTCTGCCTTAAACTCTCAACAAATTCAAGGCATCTCTGTCCACAATGCTCCTGCCGCCACCCACCAACAGTTCGTGGATGATAATATGGTCTTTGGCTATCCCTCTGTCCAAGAAGCTTCCCAGTTAAATTCCCTTCTGCAAGTCTTCTCTGATGCGTCAGGAACCAGTATCAACAAGTCCAAATCCCAAATCTTCTTCTTTCATACCCCACCCCCCACTCAACTAGCCATTTCCCGTATTCTTGGCTTCTCAGTAGCATCCCTCCCCTTCCATTACCTAGGCGCTCCTCTCATTGCCTCTCCGCTTAAACATGCTTCCTGGCGCACACTCCTTGACAAATTGGCTGCTCGTCTCTCCTCCTGGACTTTCCGCTCCCTCAACTTAGCTGGAAGGTTGGTACTCATCAAGTCTGTTCTCCAAGCCATGCCTCTTTACCTTTTTTCCATCTTAGCGGAACCCAAATGGGTCCTCACTAAGATCAAAGCCCTCCAAAGGAACTTTCTCTGGGGTTCTAAAGGTAACAACAAAAAATGGGCTCTTGTTCAATGGTCCACTGTCTGTAAACCCAAAGAGCAAGGTGGTATTGGCTTGCGGGATCCCCTTTTAAGTAATGCCATCATGAATGCGAAAATCTGGTGGAATTGGCTCACTGCTCCGGAAAAGCCCTGGGCCGTTCTATGGAAAGCCAAATATGCACAAAATCGTCCCCAAGATGATCTGATCAGAATGACTCCAGATGTTAATGGATCAATAATATGGAACTCTGCAAAGACTCACCACCTTCTCATCCAACAGCACAGTTTCTGGGAGATAAGGAATGGCACCTCTGCTAGGTTTTGGACAGACTCCTGGGACCAATCACCAAAGCTCATCAACACTCACAATCCTTCAACGGATCCTGATTGGCCTATGAGACAGCTTGAAATGGTAAACACTCATTGGGAGGAATTCGATAATCATGGCTATAGGCAGTGGAGACAGACCGCCAGAATTGTCAGAAACGTCACAGATCTGGAGAGTCAAGCCATCACGGATGTTCTTAATACCCGCTGCATCAGAGTCTCGCAAGATAACGACATTTTAAGATGGGGCCACCTGCCTAAAGGAACTTACACCACTAGGGAGGCCTACAGAATCCTAAGCATGGATCCCATGCCAAAGGACCCGCTTTGGAGCAATATATGGAATCTTGGTGTCTGGCCTAAGGTCGCCTCGTTCCTCTGGCTCCTTGGCCACCAAAGGATTATAACATGGGACAATCTCCGCAAAAGGCAATTCCACGGCCCTTCCATCTGTCTGAATTGTGGGGAAAATGAAGAAACACAGCAGCATCTCCTTTATGCCTGTCCTTTGGCCTCTCTTCTATGGGAGAAAGTCAGCTTCAGATGTCAAAAAAACTGTAAGAACAATGCTGACATCAAAGATACCCTCCGTGATTGGCCTCATCGACCCTACACCAGCGAAATACTCAATCATCTCTGGCGTATCATTCCTGGCCTCCTCTTCTGGACTATCTGGAAAGAAAGGAATAAACGGATTTTCAAAGATCAAAGGACCCCCACAGATATCATTTGGAGTAATTATTGTCACAATCTCCAGGAGACTCTTGCTTTGCAGTCCTGGAGTACAGAGGAGTTCCCAACGCAAGCCAAGGAGAAATCCATATGGGAGAACTCGGGTCTCAGCATTCAGCCCAGCACTCAAAAGCACCCTAGATCCCAATCGGGAAAAATCACTCTTAAGTGGACTCCCCCCCCTCGGGACACCTATAAGCTCAACTTTGACGGTGCCTCAAAAGGAAATCCAGGTAAAGCTGGCTTCGGCGGTATCATCAGAAATCACTCCGGTTCCCCTCTGCTAGCTTACATGGGAAGTATTGGCTGGGACACTAATAACTCGGCAGAGCTGGAAGGATTATGGCAAGGCCTTCTTCTCTCTCAGCAAATGGGTCTGAACCCTATAGAGATAGAAGGTGACTCTCAAATTCTAATCAACATTGCGGATCATCTTCTCAACGGAGCCCAAGCCAGCAAAATCTCTAGTAGCTGGCGACTAGAGGCGCGTTTAGATAAAATGGCTAGATGGCTCCAAGATCATCGGGCTCTTACGGTGCACTAAACACTCATGAGAGATGGCGTGATAAGGTCGCGGACTTCTTGCGCTAATCTTGCAGGTGGATTAAAATTGCTTAATCTCAAAGCGAGACATTGGACCTGTCTGAGAATGAAGAACACAAAGGAAATACCTCATTGCAGAGAGAGGCGATCTCCCGGATGCGGGTCTGTACTAGGGTGACACATCGGCATGGGACGAGTGAAACAATGGGAGGCCACCGCACCTGCCCGCTTATAACCTTCCGCCCACTGATGTCATTTGTTTCCGGAATCTATTCCACACGACAGGATGAATACCGCATTTCACGATTTGCGCACGGCTCTAAAGTGCCCTCGAGCATTGATAGTACTGTGCATTAAGCCAGCCATGTTTTGTCATTCAATGCAGTTGTGGTTTGCAGTATCGATTAGCAGTCTGGGGTTGCTATTTATTATGGAGCCATCCGCCCCTCCGCCTCTGTCATCGAGATGCAATCCTGCTCTGGACAAGGCATCTGTTCGCACCTTCACCGGGTTGCGCTGCTGCAACACCTGCTGTCTAGTGCTTGCAGAGAATTCCCACATTTCCATCACAGGCTCTTGTGATTCTACCACTGAAACTCGTGGCTCGTCTTCTGATAGGTTTTCTACCGTTTCTCACTGGTTTTCTAGTTCCCTCTCCGCAGCAAACATGCCCAGAGTCAGACAGAGGATGTGGCCCCGTCGAGGCTCCTCGAGGGCGACCAGAAGGCACTCGCCTTCCCCCACTTCCTCTCCGTCCAACTCCTCCGCGACTTCGGACAGCTTGCCCCGTCTCCTTCATGGGCGACTGCTACGCTCAGGTCGACGTCTGGACTCGCCCTCTGGTGATGCACTTCCAGCTCAATCTCACACGGCACTCTTCTCCTTTGACTGCGCCCTCGACAAACCCTGGGTCACCGTCGCCATCTCGGTCGTCTTCCTGGAGGAACCAAAGCCGGAATCACCGCCTGTTCCGCTTGCTCAAGATGAATGCGCAATTAAGGACGAGAAGCAACAGGATTCACCCTCTGAGCACAGGACTTCTTTACAGGTCGACGATGGGGCCATTCTGGGTCAAGACGCTGCGCCTCCACCAGCTGTTCATGCACAGGGCATTCAGGACGACTTCGGTTGCAACATTGAAGAAATCGAACCGGATGAGTAGCTATGTCCCCCCCCTCTGTCTTTTTGTCAGCTCTCTGCCCACTCTGAGGGTATGCATAGTCGCCTTGCTAGTTCTTCATGTTTTTCTTCATTGTCATGAGATGATGGGCCGCGTGAAAGTCATTTTATCTGTGTTTAGTGTCATGGTCATGCGCTCTGTGTCAATGTCTGGACGCAGATGCATTGTTATTTTGTTCTGTGTCAATGTCTGGACTTATCAGTGTGATCCCCTGCGTGGGACTTTTTTAGTTTCTGGTTCTCATGGCTGGTTTCCCTCTCACAGGGAAGCTTTTTTTCAGTCTTGGTCTGTTAATATGCCTCCCAGCAGGCTCTGCTATGGCCACGGCCAGTTGTACATTATTTCTCTTTAATTAATAGATTACCCTAACTTAGAAAAAAAAAAAAAACCGAAGCGACACAATTAAACTAGATTAGGCTAAACCCAAATTCAAGTAAATGTGCTATAATTCCAAACTAATGAAGGGATTTATATACTACATTTATATTAATAATTTCATAATTAAGGTTATTTCACCTCTTTGTAATTAGGAGCAAGCTTATTATGTTTAACAAAAGTTTATTGTTGAATGTAAAATGTTAAATCTGTATGGTAAGTAATTTTTTTTTAATGGTAGTATTGTTAAGTGTTACACACCTTTTAAAACAATAAATAATAGAAAATACAAATTAATTTTAGTAAATTAAGGTGAATAAGAAGAAGGTTTCTAAAATAAATAATATAAAATGCAAATTAAAATCAATAAATAAGTGAGATAGATAAAAACCTCTTCAAAAACTCGAATGTGTGATTTAATATTTGAGAAGCCTTTGTTAGAGGTGCTTACAAACAGATGAGGTGAATAAAAATATAGATATATAGCTTTACTAATTAAAAAATTCAATAAATAAATCATATAAATAAAAATCTTCACAAAAATTCAAATATCTGTAATTTGAGTGTTCCTATATAGCCAAATAATATTATTTATTATTCAAAATGAAGAACACGACTAGAAATTATTTTCAAGACTACCACAAATTTTAATTAAAAAACTAAAAATGCAGGAAAAAAAACTATAAAAACTTTCTTGTGAAAATTACAGGTATAAGAGAAACTAACAATACCATTGTCATTGTATGTTGTACAACTTCTAGGTTGATTGGCTGGGTATGTCTGTTAACATTGACAAAACAAAATTTACGATTATCAAATCCAAGAAGGACACTTACGCTAATTTTATGTATGACAATATTAACTTGGAGGAAGTGACTTCTTACAAGTACCTAGGAATTGATATTCATCACAAGCTCAACTGGAACTATAGCATTTAGAAAAGGATAAATGGGGGGTGGAAAGCTTATTTTGGTCTTGAAAATAATTGTAAAACGGCAAACCTCGTAATGTGGGATAGAAAGAATTTCCTCTTTGAAACTTTAGTCACTCCTGTTATCTTATATGGATGTGAGGTTTGGGGTTGCAGCATCTGTAGAGAATCATGGAGAAAGGTTGAGAAAATCCAGAAGCCTTTTATAACTTATAACCTTAAAATTAAAAGCAATACACCCTATCCTATTCTCCTTATAGAAGTGGGTCTTTCCCCTATTGAGAGCCTAGCTATGAATAGGCTTTTGTTGTACAAGCACAAGCTCAATAGCATAGGAGACCATAGACTTCCTAAGATATCTGTAAATTCCATCCAAAACCACCTAAGGCTTAAACAAGGTTGGTATAAAGACACTAGGGCCTAGTTAAACCATTGGGAGATCGACGAGAATGTTGCATTGAAAAACATTAATAACATTAAAAAAATTGTTACTTCTAAGTTCAAAGAAAAAATGTGGTGTGAGAAAGATTTAGCAGCTAAAAGAAAATCAAGATATTATAAGGGGGTCATCAACCCCACCCTAAAAGATAAAAGTATCTCTCTGTTTTAACTAGCTCAAAGAAGAAAATTAATATAGCCAAGATTAGAACGAACTCTCATGAACTCCATAGTGAAACAGGTCGTTGGACAGTTCCTAAAACACCATGGATGGAAAGGATCTGCCATCTCTGTGAGAATATGAACGTCGAGGATGAAAATTACTTCCTCTTAGAGTTCCCCAAGTACAACCACATTAGATCTCAATTTCATAATCTTTGTTACAATACTAACCTTCCTAGCCTTTTAAGATGTCAAAATTATACTGAACTCAGGAGGCTTCTGTCCAAGCTTTTTGAGCATAGGAATAAAATCTTAAATCAAACTAAATAACTCTTTTCTTTAGGTCCGATAGACCAAATATTGGTCTGAGTGGACGACCATCATATATATATATATACCAATTTGGATTTGTAAATTCAATCTTTTTCTCACAAGTCGGGAACGAGCAATGGAGAATTTCGACATGGATATAATGTTCCACACAGTGAGCAGTGGTGATGTTAGTGGTAATTAAAGAGGAGACACGGTGAGTACGAATGGGAGGTGAAGGAGATATGCTACTACTTGTTTTGTAGTGAGTATAGCTTTCCTTGGCACACAAACATGTGTTGACAAGACTATGTTGGGCACTGTAAATGCAGAGTTGGATTTTCTTGCAGAGAACAACAAGTGGAAGCAATGCCTTAAGTGAAGGCAATGAAGGTTGCACTACAGATAATGTGCAGGTAAATGTTCTTGCACTCTTTCTCCAAAGTGTTTCTGGTTTTTTAAAATTTATATATATATTAAATTTTCTAATGTTAATTTTTTTTTAAAGTGTGGTTTTGAATTTTGTTACAACCTTGGAATAAAATGGAAATTGGATTGTAATTATGATGATGAGGATGAAGATGAGGATATATACTTTTTTAATAGATATATTTAAAATTTAAAATAATTTCAAAAGAAATTGCTTTTAGTGCAATTTTTTCTATTGCTGAAAATAAATTTTGAGGTGAAATTTTTATTTGTGTTATTTAAACTGTTTTTTTTTAGGATTCAACACTTTATATTGTGTATAGGTTACCCATCAAGCTTGTGATTTCAATGAATTCATGTGGGCTTTTGGAGAAAATAGACTAGAAAAATCTAGGGGAAAAACTTTGAAAAAAATGAATTTTTTTTTTCATATTAATTTTTTAAGATTACTTTAAATAATTTGAACTATAAATAATGTTTCATTAAAACAAACTTATATTTAAAAAATAATATTTATGGAAATTTGATTGTAATTTTGATATGAAGATGAAAATATAAAGTTTTTTTAATAGATATTTTGAATTTTGAAATAATTTCAAAATAACAATAAAAATATTTTTGCTCTTCTTTAGTATTAAATTTTTTAATTTACTATAAATAATAGCATCCATTTTTTCTAAAATCCAAGTTTGGAACCAATCTTCTGTGGATCATCATTAAATTTAGAAAATTCTACACGCAACAAAAAAAAAAAAGCGATAAATCTAAAAAAATTAGAAGCCTCAAATAAGAAAATAATGTTTTATTAAAACAAATATATATTTACAAAATCATATTTATTTATACTTTTAATATGATTTCAAACATATCTTTTTTAAATTTAATTTTGAATGTAAAAGTTTATTCATTAATATAAATACTTGTGGTTTATATTTGATTTAAAATATAAACATGTTATTATTTAATGGGCTTTCAAAATTACATCTCTTTACGTTTATTTGAATGTAAAGATTGAATAATCATTAATATTTGTTATTAACTATAAACATTTAAATTATATTTTAAAAATTGTAAACTAAATAAAATAAAAAATTATTTATTATTTTTAAAAAGTGGAAAATAGCTTTATATAATATGATTTGTTCATTAAAAAGAAAGTGGGTTGTATATTTATAACTATATACATTTTTTAGTTTCATATGTTTTATTATTCCAATATAATCACAACATGATTTTGAACATGATGTTTTTTAAGAAGGCGTTTTAGAGAACAATTTTACAATGTACCATTGGTAGATTCTTCTCGAAAAGTCCATATTTGCAGAACATAAAAATATAAAAAAATTAAAAAAAAAAAAAAAAAAAACCATCATACCCATCATTGTTTAGTCTCATATGTTTTATTATTCCAATATAATCACAACATTATTTTCAACATGATATATCTTAACAAGGTGTTTTGGACAACCATTTTACATTGTATCATTGGTAGATTCTTCCCAAAAAGTACATATTTGCATAACATAAAAATTTAAAAAAAAAAACCATCATACCTATCAACTCAATTTCAATATTGCAAGCTTGTGTAGATTAATAAATCACTCAACATCTCTTAGTTCTAATATTCCTTGTCTTAGAGTCCCAAAGGGAAATGTTATTGTGAGGATTATATTGGAAGTCATATTGTGCACCAATAATGTGGGATGAAATATTTTAAAATAGTAAACTATGATTAATCAATATCGTTGTTGTACAGCTTCAAATTGAAACTTTGTGCAAAAACCATTATCTCTATTTAATGTGATGAACTAAAAAAAAATGAAACTAGAATTTGTGAATTTCAAAAAAGCATGAACCATATGAAATGAAGTTTAAAGCACTCATTCATAAAGTTTTAATTAGGAATCTATGGATAAAGGACATGATCTCTGTGTGACATTCATTTACCAAGAATAAAATGAGTATGGTAAACCATCATATTCTATATTTTTTAAAATTACCTTAATTACAAATATTTCACTTTATATTAATAATATAATATTATAATAATACATATTAGGTTTTAACAATAGCTTTTAAATTTTACTTTTAATATTATGTTTTAATATTAATATAGTTTCCTTGTTACCCTCTTCGTTTTGCATAAGGTTGACACTCAAATGGCATGCACCCTATGGCTAGCAGTGAAATTACTCTAAACCTATAGACTCTGCATGTATTAAGACATTGTTTATAGTTTTAATTAAAACGAAGAACTATATTGATATTGTTATACAAAAATTATTGAATACATGTATCCTCTAAATTAATATCTCACACAAATATGATTGATTTTCTAATCCCCTTTTCCCACTAGCATATTATCCTCCTTAAAGATTGTGCAAAACATACAACCAAAAAAGGGGCTCATGAATGAGTTATCCTAAAAATAAATCTTTAGAAAGGGAATTAAACAAAGCTTGAATGATCAATTTACATCGACACTCCTAACTAACTATTAGCAGTTCTAGAAATCCATCAGCCAAGGGTTTTTCCTCGATGTGAATTCCTAATTAGACCTTACACCATTTGGAGTAGGAGCCCCATCTAGAGTATCTACTCGCACACCATAAATTTAAGGTTTTCCTTAGCTGCAATGTATAACATAAGAGAGTATGCACATAACCTTTGAAATCAACAATAGATTTAACATTGTGAAACACTAATTTCAATGTGAAAAATGAGACTTTCATTACAGGAGGAAGAGGAGTGTGAGTCTTTGGAAGGAATTAATGGCACTAACCTAACATACACATGCGAGAGCATGAAAAGACTCATTAGTTACTTAGAGAGGTAGTTCACATAGATAAAATGATCATTAAAGAAAAAAAAATAAACATTCAACAAAATAAGTACCAAAGCCACTGAAATAGTTCGATTTCCTTAGTACACGTGAAACACATACCACAAAAATATAAAGAAAATTATTACTACACTCACAATACATGAATGACTAGGTGAAAGATACAGGTATATAGTTACAATGGAGAGCCAGTAGTTCCAACAGTGGAACGTTAAGTCACTTCTTGGTTTCCCAAAGAATGGTCTTCTCTCTTATGCTAAGCTAGAGAAGCCAAGGCTACCTCTCCAAAGGCTTGAGTCATGACGGTGTATTTATAACTAATGAGGTGACTCTCCATATCCCATGTGACTCATGATCTTCCCTCAAGACTCTTAGACTTCTCATGTGACCTTTGGACTTCTATATGACTTTCAGAATTTTCCTAAAGCATATTTTGTCCATATATGACTATGTGAATTTTCATATTCCACATATGACACTTGAAATTCTAAACATCACATTTTTTCCTTTTATTTTGATAGTTACATAATTACAACTACAAATTATGTGACAAGACACATAGACACACATGAAATTGTGTTCGCACTGGTACAAGTGACAACTTGACAATTATGACACGGACTCCATGATGAAGTGGCAATGCCAAGATATTCATCTTGCTTCTTTGTCATCAGTCTCTATGAAAGGTATGTTCAATAATTCATCTTCATGAAAGATATGCTTTATTCTTCTTCTTCACCCTCCAAGATGCTGAAAATAGGGAGTCTTCATTATGATACCCATCTTCCAAATTATGTGGCAATTTGGTGACCCTTCATCTTCTTATGTAATGATCGAACTATATTTAAAGCTTCATAAGGGTCTTGTAGTATGTTCTCATCCTTTTCAATCAAGATATTTTCATGAAAATATATAGTATTTGGAACTAGAAATTATGCATGATAAGACGAAATAAGTCTAAAAAAAATTATCGTCTAATGTACTTCATGAAAAACCCTGATGGAGTTGGAACTAGGTACTGAAATGGGAGTAAGGATTTGGGATTACACAATGCATAGCTCTAGAGGATAGGAGTGGAATATTGACCCTTATGAAAACATAATGCATAGTTCTGGAAGCCTAGTCAAGAATTTTGCGTAGTTGAGGAGCCGATTGAGGTAGGATTTCCCACTAAGACTACACAATCTGAAGTTCTAAGAGAGAGAGAGATAGAGAGGCTATCAGATTGTGTATTTGCACATTTTATGAAGGCAGCGAGAAAACTTATTTTTGAGGGAAGGAGGCAACAGTTCAGCACTATGGCTGCAAAATGTGCAGTTATAGTAATAAAGGATGCATGCCTGAGGCTTTCAATTGCACAATTCATGGGTCAAGAGGGAAGAGTGAGATCAAGTTGGCTGGGTATAAAATATTTTGGAATTTGACTAAGCATGGGACTAGTGAGGCATAGATGAAACCAATGTTGAGCTTGAAAATGATCACACACTCAGGACAATTGACAAAACAACTTTGAACACTCAATAGTGATTTTAAAAATGATCCTCTTAATCCGATGACAAAACAAGATCCTCCTCCAAGTGTGACACTTAGGATAAAATTTTAAACAACAATGATGACATTGATATGACAATGCATAATCTTTTGGAATGACTCTAATACATATTTATATGATATATATGACCCATCAGTATCAAATTCACTTCTTGAATATATGATAATACTTATTTCACAATGTGCGACATTTTCCATGCCAAAGATGACATATACATAAGTAGTAGAAAAGTGAAAATGATGCTTTAAAAGGCTTAAATAAAGTGAAAGAGAAATACACTTATCAAAGTGAATGGAATCAAACATTACAATTGTGAACATGAAAGTGACACTTGAGAAAACATAGGACCTCGAGAGAGACAATTATGAAAACTCACTCAATGAAATTGAAATGGAAATCAAAGTGACGAATATTGTAGATTGAGAGCGCAAAATAAATTTAAATATATATTGTATAGTAAACTATGATTATGGATTATCTATTCACTATATCTAGTGATTACATAAGCCTCACCTTCAACAGATACACTATGCTCATCTAAGCTTGCATAGAAAGATGTGTGTTTGTGGATTCATCATAGATAAAACATGTGTGAGAAACTGACTTTGAAACTTAGAAGAATATTTAATAATTTGCAAAACATTAAATGAACATGAAGTGACCATGGGACGATGGTTCACAATATCGTCAGTAGGCTCCAAAAGTTAAGTGTAAGAAAAAATTTGGAGGGTGTTTTTTGTAACGAAAACACTTGGAAACACACCGGTAGAACTCCAACTTCTCTACTTAGGTTTCACCCTTAAGTGAAGGTCTCAATATTTTAGGGAGTATTGATTTTCCATGTGGATTACCTAGCTTTGTGACTTATATTGGTTAAATATATAGTCTATTTTCTTCCTTTCTATGTTTCAAACACATCAACATAAGTGTAATCACATCTCTACTATTTTGGTAAAGGAGAAGGCTAATAAGTATACCAATATTTTAATCACTTGCCTAGTGTTTCTCTACTGCTAGATAGCTTGGTGAATACCCGAGAGGATCACCTCAAGTAACCATAAGCATTTCTTCATTACCAACGATCCTTAACAATACCTCGATGAAGTTGCTTGTTTCACCTCTTTGAAGACGAAGCCTTTATGTTCTTCACCTCTTTATTGAGTTAGTAATAGAATGTGTAGATGAACTTATTTATTTTTATGGTGCAAGAGGGATCCCAAATTATTAAGAGTAGAATAATTTGGTTCCTTTTCTAAGGGCTTTGAAGGATGACCAAAGTTAATATGCTCGTTCATAGTTTTTCTCATTTTCGTTCTCAAGTCAATTAAACTGACAATTAAAAACATCATTTAATATAAGATTAATTCATAATGGAATGTCCTAATAAATATACAAGATTCATATTTTGACCAAACTATTATTGTCTAGAAAAAATTGTATTTTCTGTCCAGACTCCATTGACTTAAATATACGTAAACAAAATATAGAGAAGAGGATAAAAAATAATCCAAGAATTTTCCATAATTATAATTTCCCTTTTAAATTTTCCCCACATTTTATTTTTAGCTAAGTAAAACCATCTTTCATGCAAAGTATTATTAATAAAAACACGAAATAAAAAACAAGACAAAACAAAAGAGGCAAGAAAATGAAGGCTAAACATAAAGCACATGTAGACAGAACTACGAAAACAAAATTAATGCATAGATTAGATGGAGATAAAATTCAGGATGAGTTTGATAATGCAAACTATAATAAAGCTAGACCTGCGCCTAACCTAACCCTCTAAAATTTCAGGGACAATTCTAATGATATTTCCAATGTAACCACCTTAATTTCTCCCTACCTCCAAACACAAATATACCAACAATTAAAATTGATATATAATGATGTGAAAAATAAAATATAGGAACATGAATAACTTGAACAATATATCGAAGCTCTTTACAAAAGGTAGAAATGTGTCATAACAACTAACCTTAACCAATCGACAACCTTACCTTTTCAATGAGAACAACATTCATAGAAACCTCCAAGGCTTATTTTGAATGTACATGCATCTATGTTTTCCTCCTTAGAAAACATCCAAATAGATCAAAACTTATTATTAGCCTGATCACTTGTTAAGTAATATGGTTCCATCCAACCATAGGTTTGATCATGAAACCCAAAACCATCCTTTGAAAACCTTGATATTCTCGGGAAAATTAACTTTCAATTAGCACACTAAAATTATAAGGAACCTAAAGAATATCGATCGATGTAAAACAACTATCATAAGGTGTAATAATGAGAAAATTACTCATCGAGTTGTAGTTGTTAAGACCAATTTTATGACTAGATTGATAAATTAGCATATGAAATTATCGATTCTCCATTAGTTTCCTTTGTGTCGAATTCCATACCAGACTAGAAACACAAAATCTTGATGAATGGGAAACAATTGTTTGGCCTTGTAAATCGAGGAAACCAATAGAAAAAACATGCTAACAAAAGGCTAGAAGGATACGTCAAATAAAATGTAGTATCCATTTCAAAATGAGGGGTTTTATCCACTAAATTATTCAAGAATTTAATGTTTCTCAAAAGGATTTATTAGGACAAAAAAAAATAAAAAAATAAAAAATAAAAATAAAAAATAAAAAAATAAAAAAAAATAAAAAAATAATATATATATATATATATATATATATATATATATATATATATATATATATATATATATATGATTATTTTTGTAACATTCACATTGAATACTAGGAGCTGATTTTTCACCATAGGATTCAACAAATATAAATTATTCAGTTGAAGATAATATTTAAATTGATCAACATCACAATTATATGCATTCATTAAATACATACATTCCAATCCCATGTTAGATACAAGAGGTATATATGAATATGAATTAATTATAGTAGTATCCTAAATCTAATCAGAAACCCAATCTCAAGTGATAAAAAGATTATAACATGGAATCCAAAAATCCATCGAGTTTGCATCAAGTGAAACAATATGGAGTAAATAATTTTGTGAGGAAATCTAGATCTCACATAGTTCATGATCTCATCATTATTGTGAGAATCTAACATAATCGTTAATGCAAGTTGAAGTGCATCAACTTCCTAATATTATTAGGGGAATTTTGAGGTCTAAATTGAACCTCCTAAGAAAAATGTACAACAAAAATAAAATTTATAAGAACCAATAGGATTCAAGCTAATGATGTCAACCATGGTGGATGATTCACTATTTTTGGAGTAAAAAACTAAAATGACTAAAAAATAATAAAATAATTAAAATATTTTTTCAACTTATATCCCTAAGTTTTTACTCAAATTTATGGCAAGAGTACTCGTTGGCTGCAAAATTTAATTCCTCATCCAAGGAGTACCCATGCTGCATACTTTTGATGAACTCTTCTACACAAAAAATGATAAATACATTAAAAGCGTGATTGCAGTCATGTTTTTCACGTATTTCTCATTCTTCGTGTAGAAAGGTCCATCGCATAGTCTCGATGGATCCTTCTACAAAAAAAAAATGAGAAATACATGAAAAACCTTATTTCAATCACATTTTTCATGTATTTCTAATTTTTCATGTAGAAGGGTCCATCGAAAGTATGAAACATGGTTACTCCTAGGATGAGGGATCAAATTCTACATGCAACGAGTGTTTCGACTCGAAATATGAGTAAACCCATAGGGATATAACTTGAAAATACGAGTTGAAAAAATAGTTTTTTTTTTTATTTTTGCTTCTAAAATTTTATGATGTAATCTAATATTATTTATTATTTCCACTATTATTTTATAGTTTCCTTAAGAGGCTCATTTTAGACCTAAAAATTCTCTTAGTGGTTCCAAAAATTTAAAAATATAAATAAAAACAATTTGAGAACTAAGTCAGATCACAAATTGCATGTGGACAACTAGCATCATTTAAATTAACAAGATCGCCATTTTTGGATGGAAGGCATAAAAATCACCCGTTTTATCATATTTTATAGCTTCAAAGAATAAATTACTCAACTCATAATATTATTTTCATCACAAATATAGATATGTATGAAAGAAAGAAAAATTATGAGAAACTTGTTTTGAAGGGTTACCTTTACGAAAAATATGGCATTGCAAGGAATGGAAAGGATGTTATATGATTTAGTTACTTTCTTATTCATCATGGATAACCTTACTACCTTGTTTCCATTGAAAAATAAACTTGTTATATGACAAACTTGAAGAGCACAGAATATCTTCATCGCAACTCTATGCATTACAAACCATAGAGAACAAGGGATAGGGAGGTGAAGAGGAATAATTTTTCATAAGAGAATATTCTTTGACTGAATTATATTTAATATGTAAATATTTTAAAACAAATATTGTTGAGAAACCAAAAGATCAATTGGTGCACTTAGGCTTCCATGATCATATACATCAAGAAAGTCGTCCTCATCAGAATGATGGTTTCCCAAGACTTCATATTAATTAGGAAAATTGATTTAATTTTATTGACTACCATATTTAATATGATCCAAGAGTGAGGAAAATCCATATATACATGGAGGAATTTGAAAAATAAATGAAAAATTGAAATAATATTCACCTTCCTTCTCCTCTACCTAATGTGACTACCTTGAACCTATGCACTACTTGGATTTGGAAGATATTGATTAGGTATATCAAGGGACAAGGGATCAAGAGAAAGAGATGATAGAATATGATAGGTATCCATATTATATTCAAGATTGAATTTATGTATATTAATATCATCTTTCAGAAGGGAGGGGTTATTCTTCACCTTAGGCTCCATAAATCATTCCAAATTTTTCTCCATTGGATCTAGATTATGAGAAATTAATGAAGGTTGAAGAGACAGAGAAACCATTTGATTTGAAAATTTTCCAATTTCAATACTATCACCAAGAGGCACCCAAAATGTTAATGGAAAAGGAGGAGAATGATCAAAAGAAATAATGGGTTCCTCCTCTAAAATTAGAGGTGTCATGATTGATAAAAGTTGGGGAAACATAAACATCAAGGTGTTCATGCTCACCATGTAAAGGGATATGAACCAAGCTCTCAAACTTTGTTCAAATAAATCCAAATCCATATATTTTTCAAGAAATTCATAACATAGGTGAAGGAATTGATTATCAAAATCCTCAATTGATTCATTAAGTATTCATTCTTAATTAATTAATTCTTTTAATAACATCTTGGTAATCATACTTATAGAAGGATAAATGAAGCTCCTTGATCAAGTGTTCAAAGGAATCAATGGAAGCATATGGTAGGGTATGAAACAATTAGTTAAATTGACCTTCAAGTATGAGGAAGAAAATCACATAAGCCAAATCTTCATACTCGATTTCATAAAATTCACAGAACTTATGAAAAAAAGATGCATGCTCGGCTATGGATGTATTACCCTCACCTTCAAACTTGAATTGGGACAAGTCATAAAGACGTCCATCGAGGATAAAATTTTTACCATGATATCTATTGGAAAACACCCGAGGAGTATGATTTTTGGATCATTCATTTAAGATAAGAGATTTAAAATAGACTCAACGGGCACAGCTTGTTATCTGGACCTCCTTCTAGTGCCAACTATTGACAATGTTGGAAATTCGTCAACCAAAGGGGTCTCCCTTACATGAAGTACCAATTACACCTCACATTTTTTGGAGAAGGAGTCCCATCCACAGTATTGTCCCAACCACCATAACTATAAGGTTTTCCTTAGTTGGAATCGATAACCTAAGAATGTATGCACATAACCTTCGAAATCATCAAGTGAGTTGACATTGTGAAACACTAATTGAAATGGGTAAAAGGAGGCCTTCAAAACTGGAGAAAGAGGAGTGGGTCTCTGGAAGGAATTAATAGTAATAACTTGAGAGAGGCACACAAGAGAATGAAAAGACTCATTAGTTATCACATCAATATTTTCATTATTAGGTGAAATATCTAAGTACACAGTTAGAATGGAGAGCCACTATTTCCAATAGTGGAACATTATTTTCCTTCTTTCTTTTCAAATAATGATCTTCTCTACTATGTTATGCTAGAGAATCCAAGGATAGCTCTCCAAAGTCTAAACCTCAAAATCTATTTTATTGAGTTATAAGGGTGTATTTATAACTAATAAGGTGACTCTCCACCTCCCATGTGACTCTTGAGCTTCACCAATGACTCCTAGACTTCTCCTTTGACCTTTGGACTTCCATTTGAATTTTGGACTTTTCTTAAAGAAGTTTTTGTCCAAATATGACTATGTGACTTTTCATAATCCACATATGACTCTTGGACTTCCACACATTATATTTTTTCCTTTCCTTTTGATAGTTATATCATTACATCCAAAAATGATGTGATAATAAAGAGAGAGAGGCCAACGTATTGTGTACTTTCATAGCTCAAGAAGGCAGGGATACAACTTGTTACTAAGGGTAGGATGAAATTGTTAGAAATTGTGACTATGCAATGAAATTTGTAGGAGGAAAGGGTGCATGCTTGAGCCTTGAAATTACACAATGCACATTTCAAGAGGGTATCGTTATCTCAAGTTGGTCATGCATAAAATATTTTGGAATTTTACAAAGTGTGGGACTAGTGAGGCATAGATGAAACAAAGGTAGGGATTGAACATGATCGCACATTTATAAAAATTTATGACACAACTTTCATCACTCAACATTCTTAATCAAAATGATCCCCTTAATGCAACGAAAAAATAACATCCTCCTCCAAGTGCAACACCTAGGATACAATTTTCGACGATAGTAATGAAACTATTAAGATAGTGCATAAAATTTTTGGAATGAGTACAATACATATTTATATGATATAAAGGACCCAACAGTACCAAATGGGCCTCTTGAAGTAGACCAAAACACTCCTTTCACAATGTGTCACACTTCACATATCAAAAGACGACACTTACGAAAGTAGGTGAAAA
Source organism: Pinus albicaulis (assembly GCA_034641835.2). Taxonomy (NCBI): domain Eukaryota; kingdom Viridiplantae; phylum Streptophyta; class Pinopsida; order Pinales; family Pinaceae; genus Pinus; species Pinus albicaulis. Next base: position 69,097 of record JAXQQM020058255.1, on the reverse strand, counting down.
ATACAAACGACACTTGCAAAGGCTTAAAGAAAATGAAAGAGACACATGCTACATTGAAGATAACATTAAAAAGAAAATTATAAAATCAAATGTAATAAAACATGATCATTGTGAATTTGAAAGTGACACTGAGAAAACATAGCTGTGTCAAAGCGACAATTGAGAAAACGCATTCAACTTAAAGTGCAATTGCAATTGAAGTGAGGAATACTATCAATGGAGAGTACACCAAAACTATTGATATGTATTTTATAGTTTACTATTCTTACATATTTTGCAGTCACTATATCTAATGATTGCATAAGCCTTACTTTTAGTAGTTTCAAAATTATCATCTAAGCTTGCATGGAAAGATGTGTGTTTGTGGATTCATTAGAGACAGAACATTTGTGAGCAAGTGAATTTAACACCTCAAAGAAGAATAGTACTTTAAAAAAACATTAGATGACCATGAAGTGACCATGGGATGATAATTTTCAATATCCTTAGTAGACTCCAAAATTAAAGTGTAAGAAAAATTTTGGAGGGTGTTTGTCACAACTACAAGACTTGGAAACACACTAGTAGAACTATATCTTCTCTGCACTGGTTTCACCATTAAGTGCAAGGTCTCAATTTTCTAGGAAATATTTATTCACCATGTGGATTGCCTATATTTTCCAGTTATCTTGATTAAACATATAGTCTATTATGTTCCTTTCTTAGCTTCAAACACATCAGCATAAGGCTAACTACACGTGAACTCTTTTGGTAAGGGATAAGGATAATAAGTATACTAATATTTTAAACACATTCTCTAGTGTTTCTCTACCTCCAGCGAGATTGGTCAGTACCATGGTGGAGTCACCTCAAGGAACCACAAGCATGGCTTCACTTCCAGGGATCCTGAATAGTACCCAATGAAGTTTCTTGCTTAAACTCCTTGCGTGTGAAGCATTTCTATTCTTCACCTCCTTATTTAGTTACTAATATAATGTGTAGAGGAACTTAATTATTTTGATGGTGGAAGAGGGATCCAAAATTATTAAGAGTAGGAGAGGATGGTTCCTTGCTTAAGGGATTTGAAAGATAACCAAAGTTAATATGCTTCTTCAAAGTTTTTATCCTTTCCCTTCTCAAGTCGATTGATTCGACAGGTCAAAACAACATTTAATATAAGGTTGAGTTAGGATGGAAGATCATAACAAAGATATGAGCTTCATAGTTAGACAAAAGACTTTTTTTCTAGAATGAATTGGAATTTCCATCAAAACTTCATTGAATTTAAAGATATGTAAACCCAAGATAGAGAAGAGGATAACAAATAAAACACTCATTTTTTGTCATCACAATTTCCATTTTCAAGTTTCACCACATTGTATTTTGAGCTAAATAGAAGCATCTTTCATGCAAAGTATTATTAGGAAACACATGCAAGGAAAAATGAGAAAAAACAAAGAAACAAGACAAAAAAAGGCAAGAAAATGGGAGTTGAACATAAACTACATGTAAAGAGAAATATGAAAACAAAAGTAATGCAGAGACTAGATGAATACAAAAACACAATATGAGCGCAAAAATTTAAACTAGAACACATGTATACCTACTCCTAACCTAACCATATATAAGTTCAGGTTCAAGTGTAATGAGATTCAAACGTAACCACCATAACTGCTCCTGACCTTGAAACATAAGGATACCGACAATTGAAACTGATATATAAAAATGTGCAAAAGAACAACCTTAACCAAACAACAACATTACCATTTTGATGAGAACAAAAATCATACAAACCTCAAAGGCTTCTTCTAAATGTACCTACATCTATGTTTTCCTCCTTAGGAAACATCTAAAATGATAAGAACTAATTGTTAGCATAAGGGATTGCTAAGTAAGACGCTTCCAACCAGACATAAATTCTATTATGAAGTCCAAAACCATCCTTTTAAAAACCTTCATATTCTCACGAGAATTAACTTTCAATTAGTGCACTAAAATTATGAGAATCAATAATATCAAATTATGTATAACAAATATTATCAGGTGTATTAATGGGAAAATGAATCATCGAGTGATAGTTTTTAGGACGAGTGTTATGACTTGATTAATAAATTAGTATATGAGATTCTCAATTATCCATTGGTTTCTTTTGTGTCAACACTACAAGGAAAATACCCCCTAGCAGATTTTTTTGAGGAACACCTTATAAAAATAGCCCATATATCCACTTATAGCAGAGGTCTCTAGAGGAGGTTGGCAGATAGAGGTTTTTCTGGATGTTTTTTCTGGTGAATTTCTAATCATAAACTGCATCAGTATGTTTAACTCACAAAGCACTGGTGCGTACTACAAATTATCACACTGAGACACCATGCTTTCCATACAAACCCGCCCGGTGCATCTCATTACTGTAGTGCACTAGTGCGCTACTTAGAAACAGACCCGATGCGCCTTAAAAAACTTGCGCCCAAACATAAACATGCCCAGTGTGCTAGCCATAAACTGCCCGGTGCGCCTCAAAAACCTGTGCACCAAAACAGGATTAGATAAAAAAAAATATTGGCCAAAATATCTGCATTTTCACTTCTTCAATGCTCGAGAGCTCTCAAGAAGCGGTGCAAATTTACCTTGTGTGAGGCACCCTGCAATCGGTGATCCCATTGCACACACCGTTGTTGTCCACTGCCCACGTTCTAGAGTTCAATTTTTGGAAAACGGTGGGAATTAGATTTGAAAATTCTTCATCAAATATGCCTCCTCGACACCCAAATGTATAGGAATTCTACTTCTTTCTCAATATTTAAACTTTTTAGCGAATTAGATTTTTCAAAAAACTTAAAAATTACCATTTAAAAAAATAAAAAAATTATGTGCGGTGAGCTCGAGCCATTCGGCTCCCACCATTCACGGTGCCTCCTATAACTTTACAAGTTGCACCATGAATGGTGCTAAGGGAAAATACAATGGGTCCGATGCAGTACTGAAAATGGCGCACCATTTTTTTTAAATTTCTATGGCAGTGTGGTCATTTAAATGACCACACCATTGATTATGTACCAGTGTCGGGAGGGTGGTGTGTTGACTAAACTATTTTCCTTGGGGCGGATAGTTTGGTTAGTGCAGCACCATCCAAACACTAGTACATAGTCAACGGTGCGGTCATTTAAACAACTGCATCATTGAACATGTACCAATATCAGGAGGGTGGTGCACAGACTATCCACCACAGGGTACACAGTTTGGTCAGCGTACGGCCTCCCAACATTGGTACATAGTCAATAGTGTGGTCATTTAAACCACCGCACCGTTGACTAGGTACTGATGTCAGGAGGGTTGTGCACTTAAGAAACTATCCTCCCTGGGGAGAATAGTTTGAATAGCGCACCTCCCTCTCGACACCGGTATATAGTAACTAGTGTGGTTGTTTACAGGAACGCACCGTTGACTATGAATTAATGTTGGGCGGTGCATTGACCTAAATATTCGGGCGGGGGTGGATATTTTTGTCAACGCACCGCAGAAGAAAGTACATTTCATGTTTTTTAGTGCACTGCAAATCTACATGCGCACCGAGGACAGTGCACGATAAAAACAGACGCACCGGTATCAGTGTATGACTTTTTTTTTGGGCACACCAACTCTTTTTTTTTCAAAATAAATTTTATATATATATATATATATATATATATATATATATATATATATATGTCTCATTTAATAAAAAAATGTATTTAATATGTGAATCATTTAGCAAATTGAAAGGAGAGAAGAAAGGGAACATCAGGAACATATGGCGGACCAATATAACGTGGTTTTCCTTTGGGAGGCATGAGAGAGGGAGACACTTATGTACCCTCTCTCTATTACAGCAACCACCTAGTTTCTCCTAAGGGAGGTAGGCCTCCTCAAGTTCTATGAGGAGGCTACATCCCTGAAGGGCCATAATGGGCTATTGGAACAACTCATCTTTAGGTGGGATGCCCACCGACAGGCTTTCCGATTTCGCTCTAACCAGTGGTACGCGTCCACTAAGGAAGACATATGTTTTATTACTAGACTATATAGGAGAAGGAAGGAATTTCCATCATTTCCAGAGGTCCCCATCGGATATACAGTAGGGAGACAGTGGGTGTACTCCCAAAGATAGATTAGCGCCGATATAATTTATCTTGCAGATTTTGAGGTCTCCCCTCATCAATTACGTATTTCTTCGTTTGGTTCAGAGGAGGTGAGGTGCCTCTCACTACTGTTATCGACCATTGCACACCATACCATTGATGGGCAACGCATTAGTTTCCCACTTTTATTTCATGTTGATTCTTTATTAGAGCCGCCACAACTTGTTAGGTGGTCTGTGATTTTTTTGCAGTATTTTTGTACAGCATTAGATAAATGTCGTTCTCAGGCACATGGGAGGGCGAACTTCCCTTTTTCTTGAGAGTTATTTTTTTTATTTTTTGAGAGGTTTCTAGAGATGAGGCCTACTTTTTTTTCGGGAACCATATAGGCTCGTGTTGCACGTACGGAAGGAGATGTGGGGCCAGATGATGCTCAAGAGGGGCAAGTCTAATTTTTCCACCAGGATATCTCATGATGCACTGGAGTTGTTATCCAATGTCGATGATCATGCCTTCATTCTGGTGCCATGTCCATATGCTTGATCGGATTGGCAAGGGTGTGCCAACATCCTCTTCACAGAGGATGAGTCGTCGGATGAGAGAGGTAATATTAATGTTTTTTTTAATTTATTCTAACACGTTCTTTAACTTGTTTTATTAAATTGTTTAATGAAATTTTCTGATTATTTTTGTGTAATTATATATAAACATAGTTACCGATGAAACAGGAACTATTACCTCAAAATGGGAACTCTAACAAGAAAAACATCAAAAACCCATGAAAAAACAACCTGAAAACAAAAAGTTGTATTATGGAATAACCTTCTCTTTTTCGGGATAAATTTTCAACATCTTCAAAAAACGTTTTATTCTGGAATAACCTTTCTTTTTTTCGAGGTAAATTTTCAACTTTTTTTAAAAATAGAGGTAAAAAGCTTTTTTTTGGTACAAAAAACACGCCGCAAATGTAAAGTGTTGAAACCAAAATTTTATAATAAAAAAAAATTATATTAAAAATTTAAAAAAAGAAAAGAAAAAAGAAGAAACCATTTTAAAATAACTGAAAAATAAATAAATAAATAAAATATTATATTTTTTAATTAAAAAGTTCAAAAAAAAATTAAGAAAAAAGAAAATAAATAAATAAATAAATTAAAAATTAAAAAAATATATTAAAAATTGAAAAAAAAAAAACAAACAAAAAATTTTAATTTAAGAGAGAAAATTTTCCTAAATTAAAAACAAAAAAAGTTATTTTAAAAAAAAAAATTAAATTAAAAAATATATATATATATAATTTTATTTAATTCAAAAAATTAAAATGAAAATTAAAAATTAACAGAAAAACAAAAATAAAAAAACATCACTTAAATTCAAATTAATTTTTTTTTTAATTAATTGAAATTTAAAATGAAAAAAAAAATATTAAATTAAAAAACTATTATTAAAAAACAAATAAATTTTAAATATAAAAAATATATAATAAACTTTATTAAATAATAATAATAATAATAAAATAATATTAAAATAAGAATAAATAAATAAATTTTAAAAAAAAATAAATGTTAAAAAAAATATTAAATTTTAATATATAAATAAATTGATAAACAAATTTTAAAATAAAAAAGAAAATTTTAAAAAATAAATAAATAAATAGAACTAAAAAACAGTTTTAAAATTAAAATTAAAAATAAAACAAAAAATTAATTAAAATTCAAAATCGGAAAAATAAATAAATTAAAATTATTAAATTAAAAAAATAAAATAAAAAATAAAAAAATTATATTAAAATAAAAAAAATTAAAGGTTAAAAAAAATATTAAATTTTAATATATAAATAAATTGAAAAACATATTTTAAAATAAAAAAAAATAAAACTAAAAAACAGTTTTAAAATTAAAATTAAAAATAAAACAAAACATTAATTAAAATTCAAAATGGGAAAAATAAATAAATCAAAATTATTGAATTACAAAAAATAAAAAATAAAAAAAAGTAATTTAAAAAAAAAATTAAAATATAAAAATGAAAATAAAATAAAACAATATTAAATTTCAAAGTTTAAAAGTTATATTTTATTTAATTAAAAAAAAAATCATTAAAAAAAATACAAAACAAAATTTAAAAATAAAATTAAAAAAATACATATTAATTTTGAATTAATTAAAAAATATAAAATTTCATTAAATAAAAATTAAAAAAATAAAATATTTTTTTTTAAATTTATTGGCCCCCAGCATAAGTGGCAGCGGAGGCTGGCCACTGGGTGGGCGGGTGGCTACACGTAGCCCCCCTACCCACCCAGCTGCAGGCCTCCGCTGCCACCTGGGCCGGGGGACCTATTAATTTAAAAGAATAAAATAAAAATAAAAATAAAAAAATCAAATTTTTTTAATATCTTATATTTAATATTTGATTATTTTATTCAATTTTGAATTTTAATTTAATATTTTAAATTTTAAATTGTTTTGAATTTTAATTGAAAAAATGTTTTTTATTTATTTTTTTACTGTTAAGAATCTGGCTTCTGTGATCCATAAAATTGTGTATAAAATCTTTAGGTGAAAATCACATTCAAACACAATTTGTCGATGTGTTTCGGACCAGTTATTGTGGTTCATCATCAGGACAAGATAAGAAATCAGGACACAGTTTAAATAGATAGGAAACTTTGACTAGCCGTTATTCCAAAACGGATAATTAGACTGAATAAGGAACTTAAAAGAAAAAATAATAGTAGAATTAGTATTATTCCATAACGGATAATTTGACTAATTGAGGAAAATAATAGTTGAATTATTATTATGTATTCTATTAATAATTAAAAGATTCAAAGGAGAGCGCTCTGCAACCTAGGGTTCCCTGGCGTTCTCTACAACAGCGCAATCTGCAATATTTCTGCTGCGCTCCTCATCTCGGATTAAGACTCGCGACAGTAGATAGCTGACACTGCCAGCCTTACAATGGATGACCCTTAGGGGGGGGGCGAAAAGCCTCCCCCCTCTGCTGAGCAGACGCATCAAGCGCACAACAGGACAAAACCCTCCGGTCCTGAACAAGAAATCAAAGACGCAAGAGACGCAACTATGCAAGATACGTCAAATGCACCCGCTGATTAGTCAGAAAAATCCAGTGATGGACAAGAAGGCGAGATTGGGAAAAAGGAGACGCTGAATGCAAACCCATAGCAGCTGAATGACCCAAGATAGAACTTCCTAGCCACAGAATTAATGGACGAATCCAGTACATGAGGGATCATGCTCTCATTGGAAAATTCATTGGATACTGGCCAACTGAAAAAGCTCTGCAAGGATGGATCTTGGCCAAATGGAAACCTAAAGGGCATTTTACCCTGCAGCTAGGACCAAAGGGGTTTTTCACGGTGATATTCATTTTCCTTGAAGATCGAAACAGAGTCATGGATGAAGGCCCTTACTTCTTTAACTCCGCAGGCCTGTACCTAAGGGAATGGGTGGAGAGGTTTAACCCTGATAAGGAGGATTTCATCTGGGCTCCAGTCTGGATCCATATGTACTCACTCCTGCTGGAGTACTAGGATGAAGATTCGTTGAGAGACATTGGCAAAGGTCTGGGAGAATTTATCAAAATAGCTAAAGAAACGAAGTTGCGCAGATACACTTCCTATGCTCGCATCTGCGTTTTCATGTGCTTGGATAAGCCCCTCCCAGATTCGGTAAGTCTTTATCATGATGACTATGAATGGATTCAACCCTTAGATTTTGAGCATGTTCCCTTTCGCTGTCGCAAATGTCACACCCTAGTACATCTATTTCGGGATTGCCCTCTCAATGGTAAATCCCAAACCCCTAATCCCTCTGAGAAACCGACCCAAGATGGCTTCACCAAGGTCGCGAATCGAAAAAGAGCGCACAAAAAATCTTCCACGGGGAAGAAACCCCTTCAGGAAGGTGCCTCCGCGCCTTCCACTAGCAATAGCTTTGAAATTATTTCAAAAACTTCGGAAGACCTTCCTCAGAACTCTACGCCAATCCCTCCGTTGACCATGACTACTTCTTCCCCCCCTCGGTCAAGCTCCCCTCCCAAGCCCTCTTCCCCGAATGATAGATCTAGGATTCATGAGGAGAATCGGAAGGATCTGGATTGGAAGCCTAATGGCATGGATGTTGACTGCATTCCCAGTCAGCTACTGCATTCCTCATTCACCACAACAGAAAGCAATCAGACGCAGCATATGGAAGAAGAACCGAAAATCTTTGACTTGGGAGGTTTGGACATCTTAGAACTGGAACAAGCTTGTAAATGGAAAGACTACGAAAAGATACCAGAGCATCAACTCAACACCCTGGAAGTCATCATCTCCAGGGCTTACCAGCAACAGCAACTGAGCATACAACCGGGAAGTCAATGGGATGACAGCTACTTCCCTAAGGACTCCAAGAAGAGGGGAAGAAAGACTGATCTTCAGAGAACTATCGCAATAGGGAAAATCTTCGTGGACTCAGGAAAATATGCTAAGTTGAAAAAATACTATAAACCCACCACCAATAGTGAATCATGAAGCTCACTTCATGGAATGTTAGAGGGCTAAATAGCCCCGGAAAACTTAGAATGTTAAAAAACATGATAATGCAGGAGCAGCCACAGATTTTCTTTATGCAGGAAACGAAATGCACTAGCGACACTCTTGGTCAAATCCGCTCTAGAGCATGGCCAGGGTGTCATTCGGTTGCAGTAAACACTTCTGGTGCCTCTGGGGGATTGGCAATCGCTTGGAATACGCAAGCCATCACGCTCTCATATTTTCATGCATCTCAACATATCATTCAGGCCACCTTTCATATCATAGGCACTAACATACATGGGCATCTCACCAATGTTTACTTCCCTCAGGAAGCAGGTAATAAAATTGCTCTTCTTGACACAATAGAAGAGCTCAACCTCAAAAGACTTCATCCGCTCTAGATTATTGGAGGAGACTTCAATATGATTACCAAGCTGGAAGAGAAAAGGGGAGGCTGAGCCAAACTGGATCAGGAGAATAGCCACTTCAAAGACTTTATCCAAAACAATTTGTTAATTGATCTGCAATACTGTAATGGAATGCACACCTGGAGCAATCGCAGAGCAGGCCGGCAACTGATCGCTTCCAAAATGGACAGATTCCTCATCTCGGACAATGCAGTACATCTGGGGGGTGACATTTCATCATCTATACTTCCTTTTTTAGGCTCCGACCATTGGCCAATCTCACTCCAATGGCAAAGGCCGGGTAACTCCATCAAGCGCCCTTTTCATTTCGAAGCTTTTTGGCTCTCCCACCCCGCTTTCAACGACCTCATCAGATCCACCTGGACCACCTTCCCCATGCCTGCGGGCTCCAAGATGTATCAGTTTCAACAGAAACTCAAATACCTGAAAATACAAATTAAGCACTGGAATCAAGAGACCTTTGGAAACATCTTCCAGGCCCAGCAAGATTTAAACAAAGAGATGAGGGACCTTCAGCAACAGATAATCGCAGAAGGCTACAAGGAAGAGAGCCTGGAGAAGGAAAAACAAATTCTCAATCAATTGGAGGAGAGAAGAAAGCAGGAAGAGATTCTGTGGAAGCAAAAATCCCGCGTTAGATGGCTGAAAGAGGGCGAGAGGAATACCAAATTCTTTCACATAACCACAATACAGAGAAGAATGCACAACACCATCTCCTTTATACAAATGCAGGAAGGGGAGCGCATGGAAAATCATGATGAGATAGAACAAGAGTTTATCAATCACTTCAAAGAGGTGCATCAAGAACCCCAAATTGATAGACAACCTGCAATTGAAAAGATCACTCAGAATGTGCCGAAGCTCATCACAAAATACCACAATCGACTTCTTCTACGACCTGTTATGCCTCAGGAGGTGGATCTGGCTATGCACTAGCTCAAGGAGGGCAAAGCACCAGGACTGGACGGCTTCACCACCACCTTCTTCCATTCTTTTTGGGATCTCATCAAAGAAGAGGTGTGGCAAGTTGTGGAGGAATCTCGCACTCTCCACTAGATCTTGCCCTCTTTTAACTCTACATTCATAGCTCTAATTCTGAAAGAAGAAAACACCAGAGCCCCAGATAAATTCCGGCCCATCGCTCTTTGCAATGTTATTTATAAGGTGATCTCAAAAGTCATCGCAAATCGGTTGAAGCCGTTGTTGCCCCTGCTTATATCACCGGAACAATCTGGATACGTTGAGGGACGGCAGATACTGGACGGCATCATTCTCACACATGAAATCATTCACTCTCTCAAGCACTCCAAACAAACAGGTATGCTTCTCAAGATTGACCTCTCCAAAGCCTTTGATAAGCTTAGTTGGATCTATATTCAAAAAATGCTAACAGCCTTTGGTTTCGCCCTGATGTGGGTTCGATGGATTCTGAGCTTAATCACCTCTTCTTTTTTCTTTATACTCTTAAATGGTATCCCCTCCCGACCTTTCAGCCCCTCCAGAGGCATTCGTCAAGGAGATCCTCTCTCCCCTTTCCTTTTTGTTCTAATGGCGGAAGGATTGGGTCGACTTTTCAAACACGCCCTCCACTCCCAGCAGCTTAAAGGTCTTTCAGTTCACAACTCTCCAGCCATTACTCATCAACAATTTGTCGATGACAACATGTTGTTTGGGTACCCCTCTGTTCAAGAAGCTTCTACCTTCAAATCCCTCATGTCCGATTTCTCAAAAGCCTCTGGGATGAGTATAAACTTAGCCAAATCGCAGATCTTCTTTTTTCACACTCCCCCTGTCACCCAAAATGTCATCGCCCGCATTCTGGGATTCTCCATTGCCTCCCTACCCTCCAATTATCTTGGTGCTCCTTTAATAGATTCTGCCATAAAACATACCTCCTGGCATATGCTCTTGGAGAAACTTGAATCACGTCTCAACCTCTGGACACACAGAACTATGAACATAGCAAGCAGATTAGTGCTCATTAAAGTGGTGCTACAAGAAATGCCTCTATATCTTTTCTCAATATTGGCAGCGCCCAAATGGTTCTTGAAAAAAATAAAAGCTCTTCAACACAAATTTCTATGGAGTGCAACGGGCACTAATTGCAAGTGGGCTCTGGTAAAATGATCCACTGCTTGTCAGCCAAAAGAAAAAGGGGGCATAGGTCTAAGAGACCCTCAACATAGCAATGCAATAATGGGTGCAAAAATATGGTGGAACTGGCTCTCTTCTCCCAACAAGACGTGGGCAGCCATCTGGACAGCTAAGTACGCCAATCACAAAACAACGGAAGAGCTGATTAGATTCACTCCCATTGAAAAGGGATCTCTAATCTGGAATGCGGCCAGACAACACTACTCGATCATCCAACTCCACAGCTTCTGGGAACTAAGGGATGGCAGTAATGCCCGGTTCTGGACGGATGCTTGGCACCAACTTCCAAAGCTTAGCACCATCTATAATCCGCCTCATAGCAAATATTGGGAGGAGCAACAATAGGAAACTGTTAACCAACAATGGACCGCAGAGACAGAACAGGGTTATAGACAATGGAAGCCGATTGATAAGTTGATCAGGACAGTAAACAGTCAGGCGAAGGAGGACATGGAGAGTGAACTCTAGAAACGACTTATTCGATCTGCAGAAGGCATGGATATCCTTAGATGGGGATACACCCCAAAAGGATCCTTCACCACTAAAGAGGCTTACAAGATTATATGCAACGATCCAATGCCCTTGGACCCAATTTGGAACAAAATTTGGTCACCAGGCATCTGGCCCAAAGTTTCTCTCTTCATATGGCTTGTGGGGCACAGGAAAATCCTCACCTGGGATAATATTTGGAAACGAAACTTTCATGGGCCCTCCATATGCCCCAACTACAAATCTCAAGAGGAAATTGTCCAACACCTCCTGAGCTCTTGCCATCTCGCCAACCTTCTGTGGGAAAAAGTCAGCTTCCGGTGTCAAAAGAATAGTAGGGTGTCTGCGGATATAATCAACTCCATACAAAGTTGGTAGCAGAACCCTTTCAAAAGCGAACTTCTCAACCAATTATGGAGATTGATATCCGGTCTCCTCCTCTGGTCAATATGGAAGGAAAGGAACAAGCGCATATTCAAAGATCAGAGTACTCATTTAGACATCATCTGGGGCAACCTATGCATTAACCTCAAGGAGACCTTGGCACTTCAGACTTGGCATCCAGAAGATTTCCCTACTCTTGCTAATGAGAAATCCATCTAGGAGAACTGGAATATTCAAATTCCAAAGACCTACACCAAGTCAGACCAGTAGAAAGCTCTCTTGGACTCCTCCTCCAACGTCCACCTTTAAACTCAATTTTGATGGAGCTTCAAAAGGTAATCGTGGAAAAGCAGGATTCAGAGGAATTATCAGAAATCATGAAGGCCTTCCGCTGCTAATCTTCTTCGGCAATATCGGTTGGAACACAAACAACTCGGCTGAGCTGGAGGGGCTATGGCAAGGACTTCGCCTGGCCCAGGGTAATGGCTTTTATCCACTGGAGATCAAAGGTGACTCCCTTCTCCTCATCAATATGGAAAATCAATTACTCAATGGGGCTCCTGCGCACAAAATAGCTAACAGTTGGATATTAGAAGCAAGACTGACTGCTATTGAATCATGGCTCCACTCCAATTGAGTTGTCTTATTCCAACATGTCAAGTGGGAAGGCAACAAAGTCGCAAATCTACTTGCCAACTTAGGGGTGGAAAATGGACACACTCTTCTGTCTGGGGATCTTGATACAATTCAGAACCATGAACGAAAACAGGAATGCAAAATTCTCATCCAAACGGATGCAACACCCCCGGATGCGGGTGATCATACAAGCGATTAGAAGGATGGGACAGGGGTGTGGCAAGGTGGTTCGACACCTGCCCACCCAGGACATGAAGGTAAATGCGTCACTGCTCAACGGATCTAAGCATTTACATCTCGCACAGTTCAAAGGATTAATGTCTAGGGGTTCGGCCTTCTACATCATGGCTATCGTGCAGGGTTCTGACATCGCATGCCTCCGCATGCTGAAGCTCTCAACTCTCTTCAATGCACTTGTTCAGACGGAGGCTCCTCGCACCAAGAGCGGGAAGGATAAAGGGCAGCATGGCGTCAAGCACTCCATGGAGATTATCCGGTCACACCAACCCCTTCTTATTTCAGTCTCTGGTCTCAATTTCGATTACCAGCTGGTGGGCGCTGGCTCTACCTTGCAGATTGTTGCTCGTGACAGGGAGAGGAAAGGTCGTTGGAGGACCAGCTTTGGCTCTATCATGGAGGCGTTGTGGCAGGATTCGAGACAGTTCGGAAGAGCCTTGGGCCTCCTACTGCATTCGGACAATTCGGCCTTCATGACTGCCCCTCCTCCTCCTGGTTCCCTCATGCCTCGACTGAGACACAGGATGAGGAGCTGCAGAGGCGGCATTAGAGGTCGCCCTTCTAACCAGCCTTCCAGCCCATCCTCTGACTCGCCTGCTCACTCTAGAGGTCATGTGGTCGGCCACTATCCTCGTACGCGCAGTGGGAGATAGAGTTCTCTGGACTCTCGTCATTGGGGCTCCCACACTCCCCGTCCTCCTGCTTCCATGCCCCCTCCCATGACTGGCTCGACTCGTTTCATCTTCAACAGTGCTCTGAATCACCCCAGAATAACAGCCATATTTACAGTGGTTTTTCATGAGGACGCCCAGTCAGAGGAGACCACTGTTCATGCGGAGGGAGCAGGCGCGAAATTCGCCCAGACTTCGCTCTTTCATGAAGAGGTCGGCAGCGCGGCAAGGCAGCCTTTAGAGGCTCAAGCTCGAAGCATCCCAGAGGTGGAGATGGTGCTGTCTGACCCTGGCCCTTCAGTATCCGAAGAAGCTTTGGCCACAGACCTGCATGCTTCAGGTTGGTGCCGCATCATGGAAGAAACTCTTGATGAATAGTCAGCATCTTATGGTGATTTTTTCTGTCTCTGCGGCTCATACTATTGGGCTGGTGTTTGTTCAATTGGTTAAGTGGAAATCCGGCTTGTTTTTTATCATTTTTGACTTTATGCTCCCCTACGTGGGTTTTGGCAAACTGATAGACTGGTTTCCTTGTCATAGGGCAGTCTCCTCTTATGTTTTTCCTGATATCTCTGCTTCTCTCCAGAGCAGATGTTTTGACTGTGGTCACATTGTAATTTTACTCCTCTGTTAATAGAATTAAGCTTACTTAGAAAAAAAAAATCAAAAGATTCAAATATAATAAATATTTATATATAATTAATTTCAAAAATAAATAAATAAATAAAATAAAACTAAAAATAAATAAAACAAAACAAAATTAAAAATTAAAAATTAAAAAATATATATAAAAATATAAAAAATATAAATATAAATATAAAAATGCACTAAGATAAAAACATAAAGAAATTTTTTAAATAAATACGTAAAAACCAAAAATAATCAAAAGAAAATAAAAATATAAAAATAAAATAAATAAATAAAGATAGATAAAAATAATAAAATAGATATATAAATAAAATAAACATGAATAATAATATTCCTAATAAATACTAAAGATAAGTAATTAAATAAATAATAATAATAAATAAATAAAAATAAAATCAAGAACATAAAGGGAAGAATAAAACAGAAAACAGAGGAGATGAAAGGAAATGAAGGAGAACAGAAGGGAAGAAAACCAAAGACTAAGAGTGAAGGGCAGGGATCCAACATCTGCTAAGACTCCACCCATCATCCCTCTTGAGGTTGACTGGCCTCTTTTCGATCTCTAAGGCCGAGTCCCTTAACTTTCTATGGTGGAAATCGTCTATCCTTGCAATAAATTCCACATCTTCGATGCAAATGTGATGCTTTGTCTTCTCCGCATGCTCTGCTAATGCAAAGGAACGAGACCTATTATGCTTCAGGTCAGTGGCATGCTCTTGAATTCTTTGACTTATGGAACGACCAGTCTCACCGATGTAAGGGGTCCCACAGGAGCTGAAGATGAGAAATCTCATCTCCTTAATGTTTTCCTTAATAATGGTTATAACAAGGTTCAATGTCTTAGAGCTTTTCAAAAAGCTGAAAAAGGTCCTAGGGTCAAGAAGGAACATTGTGATAGGTTATCCGGCGTTTATCTTCCTTTTATCCAAGGAACGACTGATAAAATCACAAGGATCCTAAAGAGACATAATGTTCCCTCAACCTTTAGGCCCTTCCGCACCATTCGTAGTTCTCTTATATCTGTTAAGGACCCGATCTACCCTAAGGATGGTAAGGGTGTTTACTTGATTCCTTGCTCCTGTGGGACCCCTTACATCGGTGAGACTGGTCATTCCATTAGTCAAAGAATTCAAGAGCATGTCGCTGACCTGAAGCATAATAAGTCTCGTTCCTCTGCATTATAAGAGCATGCGGAGAAGACAAAGCATCACATTTGCACCGAAGATGCAGAAGTTATTGCGAGGATAGACCATTTCCACCATAGAAAGTTAAGGGAGGCCTTAGAGATCGAAAAGAGGCCAGTCAACCTCAATAGGGATGATGGGTGGAGTCTTAGCAGATGTTGGTTCCCTGCCCTTCACTCTTAGTCTTTGGTTTTCTTCCCTACTATTCTCCTTCGTTTCCTTTCATCTCCTCTGTTTTCTGTTTTATTCTTCCCTTTCTGTTCTTGATTTTATTTTATTTTTGTTTTTATTTATTTATTATTATTATTTATTTAATTACTTATCTTTAGTATTTATTTTGAATATTATTATTCATGTTTATTTTATTTATTTATCTATTTTATTTTTATTTTATTTTTATTTTTATCTATCTTTATTTATTTATTTTATTTTTATATTTTTATTTTCATTTGATTATTTTTAGTTTTTACTTATTTATTTTAAAAAATTATTTATGTTTTTATCTTAGTGCATTTTTATTTTTATTTTTATACTTTTATTTTTATTTTTATTTATATATTTAATTTTTTTTTTAAATTAATTATATACAAATATTTATTATATTTGAATCTTTTAATTATTAATAGAATACATAATAATAATTCAACTATTATTTTCCTCAATTAGTCAAATTATCCGTTATGGAATAATAATAATTCTACTATTATTTTTTGTTTTAAGTTCCTTATTCAGTCTAATTATCCGTTTTGGAATAACGACTAGTCAAAGTTTCATATCTATTTAAACTGTGTCCTAGATCAAATTTCTTATCTTGTCCTGATGATGAACCACAATAGCTAGTTTGAAACGCGTCGACAAATTCTGTTTGAATGTGATTTTCACCGAAAGATTTTATACACTATTTTTTTACTTTTAATTTTTAATTTTAAAAATTTAAAAATGGTTTAATTTAATAAAAAATAAATATTTGTTTTTTAAGTTATTTTAAAATGTTTTTTTTCTTTTTTTTTTCTTTTTTAATATTAATTTTTTTGTTTTTAAACTTTTACTTTATTTTTTATTTTTTATTTTTTTTTAATTTCATTTTTTATTATTTTAAAATTTTTATTTTTATTTTCTTATTCATATTTTTGTTTTTTTAAATTTGAATTTTGAAGTTTTAGTTATTTTTATTTTTGTATTTTAATTTTTAATTTTTAATTTCTAATTATTTTTAACTTTTGTTTTTAAATTTTTTTTTTTATCATTTTGTTTATTTATTATGTTATTATATTTTTAATAACTAGAAAATTTGTTTTTTATTTTTTTTTGGTTCAATTTTTATTTTTTTCTTTAAATTGTGTGTTTTTTTTATTTTTTTCCCCATTTTTTAGTTTAAAGTTCAAAATTTTTTGTTTTCTTTTGTGTTTTATTTATTTATTTTTGTTTAAAATTTTTAATTTTTATAAGTTAATTTTGTTTTTTTTTTTTAACATTTTTATTGGTTTTTTTTATTATTTTTTTATATTTGATTTTTTTTTGTCATGTGTTTTTAATTTTAATTTTATGTTTTATTACCAACATGAAAATCACCACTCCAAAAAAATGTGGTTGATGCTGCATCACCACCTTTAAAAAATCACTAACATTTTAAAACAAATATTCATACTTCATAAATAAAAAATTTAAAGTTTCAAAAATATGCACAAAAAAAAGGGTGATTCTACATCACCACTTTTCAAAATTGGGTGTTTTTTTTGCTACCTCGAAAAAGTAGGTACCACTCGCCATCTATTTATCGATATATATATATATATATATATATATATATATATATATATATATATATATATATATATATATATATATATATATATTGGGTCATTTGCTGGCGATGAGATTCCGTCACCACCAAATGATCCAGGTGTAGATCCTGCTAATGAGGAGATGGAAGATGCATAGGATCAGGCCCGTGACAGACCTGGTCCTCTTGATTAGGCACAGATACCAATGGTTGTGAGGAGTAGGCCTAACACTCGATTTAGGATGGAGTTGGGCGACCAACTCTATCAACTCCTAGTTGAGGAGGGAGTCAAGCCGATCACTATCAGAGAGATACATGTTGATGATAGGCTGACAGAGATATGGAGATTCATGCCCCGTGACATGTTGACCCTGGTGCAGGCGAGGAGGGTCGATCAATGTAGGCATGGTGGAGATGCAATACATCGACAGTCAAGCAGGGAATCATCTGATGATCATGAGGGGAGTGATCATCATTCTAGTACTCCACATACTCGTCCACCTCGTGCCAGAGATGATCATGATGAGCAGCCTGTAACATCCAGTCATGATCATGAGAAGGCACCTGATCCCAAGGAGGGCACAGGTCCATCTGAGGAGGCAAGTCCATCGACTGAGCAGGTCGCTGCACCATCCACTAATCAGCAAGTTGTACCATCCACAAGTCATCGTGAGTAGGCAGTTCGTCATCAGTATGAAACACCTCCAGATTAGCAGGCACATGATTGACATCTATCTGAGCATGTGGAGGCTGCACCATTGACTAAGCAGGCCTCGACTAGTACTACTATTGATGTACCAGCAGCTGATATTTGACATTTATATGTATTATATCACAGTTGTATATTTTGACAATATACTTAATTTACATGTCGGTGTTCATCATGATGTGTATATTATTAAGTCATATTAGATATGTTCATTTAATGTGCAACTTCCAAATAGATGTGTATGTGATAGCAGTTATTTGACATGAGATGTGTATTTGATGTTTGTGTTGTCATGATGCTATACAATGCTTGTGTTTTGTTAGATGATCATGATCATGATGATTAGATGATTTTAGCGAGTTTGAATGTGTTTTTTAGTTAATTTTGATGTTTGTATGATGGTTATCATGATCGTGATGTTTATTTTTAATACTAAATCAAGATATTTATTAAATATTGTGTCGTGATTGTAATTGAAATTTTAATTTTAATTGTATGTAAAATTGTAATTGTATTTCTAATTGTAATTGTATGTAAAATATTTGTAAAATTTTAGTTGTAATTGTAACAGTTAATTTATTGTGAAATGATTGCAATTGTAATTTTAATTGTAATTGTATATATGTAAAATTGTAAATGTAATTATAATTGTATGTAAAATTCTAAAATTGTAATTGTAATTGTAATTGTAATTGTAATTGCAATTGTAATTGCAATTTTAATTGTAATTGTAATTGCAATTTTAATTGTAATTATACGTAAAATATTCGTAAATTTTTCTTTCTATTAATGTGAAATGATTGTAATTGTAATTTTAATTGCAATTGTATACATGCAAAATTGTAAAATTGTAATTCTAATTCTAATTCTAATTGTATGTAAAATATTTTTAAAATTTTAACTATATTAATGTGAAATGATTGTAATTGTAATTTTAATTGTAATTGTATGTAAAATTCTAAAATTGTAATTCTAATTCTAATTGTAATTTTAATTTTAATTTTAATTTTAATTGTATTGTGAAGTTGTAAAATTTTAATTTTAATTGTATGTATTGTCATCACTCAATTTTATTAAAAATTTTAAATTTGTAAATTTGCAAAATTGTAAATTAATTGTCAATTCTGAACCATAACTACCATAAGTAAAATGTATAACATAAATATTCCTAAATTACCATAATTGCAAAATTGTAATTTTTTATGAATATAAATCATTTTAAAATAATAAATCTAGAATAATATGAATTTGTGTAACATAATAAAGTTTAGAAAATAATGAAAATAAATTCATGTACTTTAGAATTATCATTATTTTATTATGATCTTACATACCAAAAATAATAATATTTATTTTTAAAATATCATTCACGCACATTTAAAGAAATCAAGTAGTTGTATTATTTTAGGAATTAGCATTATATAAAAAAAACTTTATACAGTATGCCATTGCTTTCGAGATCATCATAATTGCAAATTATCAAGTGAAATGATTTTAACATTAACACACTACAAATTACCAATTAATTCAAAATACATATTACAATGTTTGGAAAACCCCATCTTAAAAAGTATAAATGATGAAATAACACATATACCATATCACTCTCGGTTCTCATGATCACCCTAATTATCTTCCAGCTTGCTTGGCATGATAACACTATTGTTCTCAAAAATATGTTTCGATCTAGGGTCATGTCTCAATACGAACCACCAATCCCGATCCAACACATTTGGGTAAAAAAAACACCTAGTTGCAGTGTTTGGGGAAAACATAGGGATCCTTAGCTTCATCCCACATCTTTCTAGAGTTGATACATATAAGCCTACTATCGTGATCTTCCTTTACATTATTCTGATCAAAGATATCCCACCACTTGCACCTAAAATAACACATTAGAAAGAAGATAAATCCACTTCAATGATCTCGTGTATCTTTTTGACGTAACCTATCATCCCTCATACTAAGTTTGATCATAGTGGCTAGATCGACTAGATTGATCGAACTCGACTTCCACTCCATAGTCTTGTGTCGTGTGTCCATAATCGAAATTTTCTGTGTGAAAACAATGTCCATATGCTCACATAAATGGGAACAAATTCACCTATAAAAAAGTTAAAAAATCATAATGTCATGTGTCTTATAATAACCCAATAGTTAAAATATGAAATATATATGTAATTACATTTCAAAGGTAAATTATTAAGTTTAAAATGTACATAAATATATTATTACCGAGTGGGTCAACCCAATCCCTACGTTTAGCACATCCTCTTCAGCACATAGCTAACGACCGATTGCATTGTATTTCTCTCTGACTTGGTCAACAACACAACCATTTGGGCATATTTTTGGCATATTTTCTTTTAAATTATTGGGTTAAAGCACACTTTTATCATTCAACCATCTGAATTATTTCCTTTCACTATCCCATTTCATCCTCTGTTGTTTGTATAATGCGACCCACGGTTGTGTCGCTTCAGAATTGTAAAGAAAGAATTTATTGATTGCTTCAATTTCTACATTTGCTGATGAAATCAAACCAACATATAGTACATGTGATATCAAAATATACATTATATCGAAGTTCAACATGAATATTTACTTTGTGTAAATTTGAAAAATAATAAGTCGCTTACTCTTTATCAAGTGTATTTTTCCATTTGTTTGGAGCAGCTCCCCTTCTCTTTTGTCTTCATCCCTTTCATTTTCCAAATCACCACACCTGGTTTTTTGTTGATCTTCTTGATATGCTCACTGTCATAATAGAAAGTCTCATACGAATCTGTGTACCCCTTTGCCATAGACCCCTCGGGTATTGCCCTTTGTCGAAAAAAAACCTCTCAATTTCTTGATGTACCTCTCTAAGAATAACATCCAACGACAAGAATCCACCTGAAATAATTCAAACTCATCTACTAGGTGGATTAGAAAATGAACCTGCAAGTCCATGAAACTCGTCAGCAGTTCCTTCTCAAACATACAAACAATCCCAACTATCTCTTGACGCCAGCTTGGAATGCTAGCCACATGAATCTCCTTTGACATGATCCAATGTACAAATGAAGATAATTTAGATATGGCACATCCTAAGTCTTGGGGGAATTCATGTTTCACACACCCACGCATGAAAAAAGGATAATGACACTACAAATTTATAAACAGATGCAGCAATATGAAAAATTAGTTATGTTTCATGAAACCTGCATGCGATATAATTTATTAACCAAAAAAATAATTAAATCATGCTTTTCATAGTATACGTACTCTTAGAAGATTCAAATGGTCATGCAATTTCAACCCCAAAAAAATTACATCCATGGTGAAGTAGCTCTGTAGCGAAGACCCCTATGAAGATGGAACCCTCACACCCATTATAACTTCCTTTGCCGAAGAAATATCATATTTTTTTAAAATCCATGGGACATCACCTTCTTTGAAATACAATGAAATAGAGGGAGCAACGCCTGCCTCTGATATTATACATTCTAATCGTATTGGCCAATGTTTCTTTTTAGTTTTTGAAGTAATAAGATGATTCCTAACATCCTATGTGTCACTTTGTTTCGATGATATGTTCCTCCATAAAGAAGATGAAACATTGTTACATGTATGCATGGGATCTAATAAGTGAATAATCTTAAGATGCTCCCAATATGGGAGGTTATAAATATATATTTCCTTTTCATCCCAATGGTAAATTTCTCAAAAAAAGTGTCAAAGAATTCTGCATCATCGAACATAAGCTCCTCATTTGAATCAAAAAATTCTATGAACTCCTTCTCCTTCTCTCTCACATATGCTCTAAGCCATTCAGCTGGTGTCATTATTGGAGGCCTTTGGTTTCTCTCTCATTTACCATTGAAAGAGGATGTTTCTCTTCTGTAAGGGTGCTTTTCTGGGAGGAATAACCTAGAGTAGTCATAAAATGGCTTTCGTATGTCGTTGGACCATATAGCTTTCAGAGAATGTCCTCAACATTTACATCTAAAATACCATTTTGTTACAAGACCTACGAGATTATTGCATACAATATATATGCATGGCACGTTAAAGAATATCATGAATATCAGGACAATTAAAATGAATTAAATAACTAATATGTGAAAGAATATCGTTACGTATATAAAATAAATAAATAAACATGTAATTTACCAGAGAAAACTCCTATGCCTATATAATCATGTGTCGTGTAAGAACATATGCCATACAACATAAAAATCCTCTCTACTACGATGGGTCTTGATATATGGTATACTCTAATTAATATTTTAGGTAACTCGGTATCCTTATAGAGTATTATGCATCAGGGTCATGTGGCTAATGCATTTTCCATGAGTAGTGTGGGATAAGATAACATCCTTTGGAATTATGATGGTCAAAACAAGAATTTCAACTTTAAAGTGGCATAACTTTTGCATGTGGACTATAATTGAATTGGATGTTGTGTCATTCAAAATGTATCTATGTATTGAATAGGAAAAAACAAATCATGTCACTTAGGTAAAAAAAATACTGCAAAAAAATTCCATTTTATTATTCAAGTTTCTCTTGAAAGGTGCTGGAGCTCAATTTTCCAAATTAGGTCTTGCCGATAAAAATAATCATATAATTTGATTCCTCCAATTTTTCCACTGTCAAAGCATAAATATAAATGAAAAAAAAATATGATCAAGATCATTTTCTTAGATGTTCCATATCTATGAGGGATTTTACTTTAATGTTTGTTTACATTCCTAGTGTCTAGATGTTAGTCTCTCATAAGTTTCTACTATAAAAATTTTGGTTGATAATATTTTTTTGTTCAATTCCAATATTACATGTGTCATATTTTATACTCAAAACTAATCATTTATATTTTAGAAAATAACTCTCATATTTTACCAATGCTCTCACTTCCCTAGTGGCAAACCAAAGGTAAACAAGAGGCTTTAAAGTATGTAACAATTTGGCTAATAAAAGTTTTTAATTTACCAAAATAAACCTAGGGTATAAAAGAAATCTAAGAGCATTTGAAATTATAAAAAGTTATGAAATTACATTATTCATATGATAATCATAAAACTATTTTCAATTTTATACACAATTATGTATTAGCACAAAATTAAATCTAAGGTTTATGAATATATTATGTATACATATTTTGAGGAACTCGTATAATGCAAGTTCCTAAATAAATCCATATCCTTTTCTCAATATTCCATCAAGAAAACTTGATTTAGGATATTGTACATTTATATAATATTTAAATAATTGTTTCCCGATATTTTTAACTAAAATTATATTATAAATAATAAAAAATCATACTAACAAAATATTTAAATATTCTTTTTATATATTAAAAAATAATATATCTATTTAAGTATTTTTATTAATATTTTTTTGTCCTTAGTAACCTCTTTAAATTGTATCCATTAAAAATATAACTACCAAATTAATTTATAAAGGAAAAGTTCTTGAGATGAAAAGTATATTTATATATTTAACTGCTAAAGACAATTAAGAATATAGTTAAATTACTTGATAAGAAAAATTTCTACTTATTTTTTTAATATAATGATAATATTGTCCCCAATTGAGTGACTATGCAAAGATATCCGAGGACAGTGTGGATGACCACTACTCCAACGATCCTCATACAAATCTAACATCAGGAGAATGGCACTCGAGTTGTTGAAATATGTAACTAGGTTTGGTCTTCATAATGAAATATGTAATGTTGATTTCATGTATTCAATGTAAATAGAAAAAAAAATTACTACTATTGTTCTTGAGGCATAAGTTTCATGCTCATTAAATTTTATTTTAGGTCAAGCTCCCATTGTAAGCTTCTAGTATTTGTCATTGAGTCTATAAAGTCAAAAGTGTCATTGCCATGTATGAATAACCCTGCTTGGGCATGTTAAATATTGTAAAAAAATGATTTGAGTCAAATTAGAGTCAAAACATTCTCCAAGGCCAAGTCAAAAATGAAAGCATCAAGTCGGCCTAAGGACTTGTCAAGTCGGCCTCACAGAAAGCTCAAGGAAACTTATAAATAGGGCACTCAACCTCATTTGGAGAAAACACTCTCACTCACATAAGTTCAATCATAAGGATGAAAGGAAGTGAAAATAAGAGGAAGTGGAAGACTAAGGAAGGATAAAAGGTCAAAGTTTTGGATCTATTTTTCGGATACTTCTCTCCACATGTGAGAAAGAATAAGGGAACATATCGTTGAAGTGAATCCGAGTTGTGGAAGTGAAATTAGGTCACCAAGAATATTTTTTTCTCAAATAAGAATTATCTAGGAGAGATAATATACCTAAGTGAATAAGAGAAGTTCTTGAAGTTTCAAGTTTGATTTTTTGTGGAATTCAAAGTTGTTGCTTTTGGGCAAGGTGAATTTTTAGTTTGTCAAGTTGTAATTACATAGTAGGTTGAATTTCCTGGAAAGATAAGCTATTAAAAACTGAAGCATTGACCTAGTTTTGTAGGGGTTCTTGGGAAAGGGTATAGGTATTGGAATTTGTCAATTGAATATTCTAGAAGAAGAAGAATTCTTATGGGTTTTCCTCTCAGGTTAGAGAGATTTTATCCCTAGCTGATCACCTATATCTTGTTTTCTTTGTCTCATTTTTCTTTATGGTTTGGTATTTGTTTGATGAGTAATAACACACAATAATAATCAATTACAAGAAAAAACTAATCAAGAAAATTAAAAAGTACTCAAAAGAAGCTATAAATGCAATAGAAATCATCTAATATTTATTCCCTAGATTTCTCAACAGGGTACCAGAGCTAAGGTAACAAGACAAGGAAGGGAAGGTTAATAAAGGAAACTCAAGCTATCAAAGATCAATGTTCTAGAAAGACATCAAGGTCGTCAAAGAATAAATAAGATCCTCTCATCTCAAAGTAATTTCTAACACAAGGAATACATCATCGTCTTTAATGAAGTTTCAAAACCAACGAATGATAAAATAAGAAGCCAACACTAGAATCATTTTTTGGGATCCTCATTCATCATGTAATCACAAGGAAGGACATCTAAAAAAGTATCTTATCTTTACACAAGCAAAATATTGAATAATCTCCAATTCTACTCATACAAAGGAAGCAAGGAAGTAGATGTTGGCATCGTCAAAAGATTCAAGGTGATCTCCCTCTCTTTGTAGTCAAGGTTCACCTTTGAAGATAACCATCTTCATTAAGAAAAAAAAAACGATCATCTATATCATCATCAAATTCAAGAAGGAAATGCGTTGAAGGAGCATATTCCCAAGTAAGTACATTTATGGCTACATTTGAATCTATCGAAATGTCCTTTTGCAAGGAAAGAAACAAGTTGGTTTGCAATTCAATCTTTCTAGCATGGAAGAAAAGGACATATCTGAACCTCATAGAAAATGAGTTCATGGAACATGTTAAGGGATCAATCGAAAAACCTAAAAAATAATATGCTCAGGCACTTGAAAAGTATATGAAAGGGGAAGTAAGGGCTAAAAGTATTCTTATGGAATACATATATGATTCATTCATTCCCTATGTATCAAAATTAGAAACATCAGAATAAATATATGAAAAATTTGTAGAGTTCTTCTTTGTAAACACTGTAGGTGGCATAATCTCATTAAGGCAAGAACTCTACAATATTAATATATCAAAAGAAGAAGGAATAGCCTCATACTCTATGAAGATATATGATCAACTCCAAGAATTGGAAGAGATAATGTTTAACAGAGAAATGAATACACTAGTACTCAATGCACTTCCACAAGAATGGGGAAAATTCACATCAATTATATATGTGAAAAAATAATCTAGGTCACTATGTCAAATTGAATAAACCAAGTTGAAGCCAAAATCTTATGTAGATCAAGTGAGAAAACACAAGCATATTTTTCTATGACAAAAATAAAAGGTAAGTTTGGGAAATTTGGTCCTAAAAAATGAAATAAGAATTTGGAAAAGGTTCAATTCTATGGATGTAAAGAAAATGGGAACTATAATAGGTATTTTCCTAAACTTAAAAACAAGAAAAAAATAGAGGAAGGGAATAAGCCCATATTACTGAACAAGCAGAAAACGATGAAAATAATAAATCCAAGATGGAGGAAGTAAAATATCTCTAACGTGATTGAGATAGTCTTCCTCACCTATTTCATTTCAAGATTCTATTTCAAATTTTATGTTGTATCATGGTAGGAATCATTAGAAGCGTGATAGGATGCATCATGTTAGGAGATGGAATCATAGAATCATACGATTGAAAGCAATATCTTGTAACATCATAATAAAGAAGAATGGAAGATAGATGAAATACAAGTTTGTGGAAGTTACCTATACAATGATGTAGATCTTGGTAAACTCATTAAAAGCATGAGGAGTACTTATGTGAAAAATAAATTCATCTAGTGTAGAGCTCATCATACATCATTCAAAATGAAATTTTTCAGGATGAGGATAATCAAGCTCCTTTGATGGAATCCTCATTGTAGGTTTCACCTACTAAAAGGAAAAAGTGTCTCACCAAGTATTCCAACTTGTATGATTTATGGGATGATGGTATGATGACAAAAGAAGTGAATTTGATCAACGAATTGAATTTGTTTCAATCAAGGAAGCTCTGAAAGGAATACTAGATGACCAAAATAAATAGATGAGGTATGCATACTTATAATTGATAAACTAGAGTCATGTCATATGGTTTCAGATATCATGAATAAATGATCTACCTAAAGAGCGTGATAAAAAGAAAGGATATCCTCCATGAGGGCATGGTTCATGCACTGACTAGATGAAATCAACATAATATGTCTTCATATGAAATATGAGGTGGTTGACAAAGTTGAAGGAACTATCATTGGTAGCTCTGCAAAGAATATCTGTGAATAAAGAAAGGAAGAAATCATGAAAAATGAAACTACAGCAAAGAAAATCAACATCCAAGGAATATAAGATTTTACTATGATATCTCCATGGGAAAGATATGAAGGTGCTCATAAATATTAAAAAAGAAAGAGACCCTTTACATTGTATGTATTTTTGGAGACGTTTCTATTTTTTGCAGTATTTTGATGCAAACAATGAGATGTCATGATGAAAGACCATCACAAATGTAATCCTAATTTAATGTTAATTTTTCTATTTTTAATAATATATGGATGGGCTAATGCAGGGATATAAAAGAAAGAATTGTAAATGTCTTCTACAACTAACACTAATGTGGTGGGATGAAATATCTTGAAGGAAACATGATGTGAAAAAGGAAGCAATGCATGATGGAAAGGTGAGATATGGACTAATGGACCACTTTCCAATGAAAGGATGACATGACTAGCATGATTCATGAATTAAAGAGATGGATGGTCAATGCCATACGAAGAAGTCGCAAAAAGATGCAGACTCCTGGATAAAGAGAAATAATTTCATGGCAGCAAAAGGAGGAGTTCTTCAAGTAGCTGCTTGTCCCATGATATCCACCTAAAGAGCTACTAGAAGCATGTCCCTGGTGAAGAGGGAGCTTGGTCAAGTCCCTTACTAGGAGGTTTTTTGGGTACATTTATTTTATAGGAATGGGTACATTCCCTCATTGGAATGGGTATGTTCTCCCTATTCAATAGGGAGAGATAGATGCATCATTCTTGTCTTCACTTGGGAAGAAATAATTTAGGATTGGGTAAGCATATGGAATCTTATACTCTTTGAGGGTGTGGTAGGGAAACCAATATAGGTGTGGTCAGAGAAGAGAATTATTATTTGAGGACTCGAACTCCAGTATAAAAATAGTTCCGGTGGAACATATTCTGACAGAAACTTGGTGGGGTATATTCTGATAGAGACAATGATGAGGGTTTCTATAAATCATTAGTCTCACCAGAATTATGCTCTGATCTTGTAGAGAGATATATTTATTAGTCAAACCCTTGCTATGTGAAAATTTGGATGATATTGTTCTATACAGATAGGTTACCAATCTGACTCTTCTTTTGAGAATTCTTCAAATTCATAATGTCCAAGTACCTTGCATGCATTATGAATACCTCCCTAGTTAAGATGGAGTGTTGAAATATGTGACTAGGTTCAGTCTTCATAATGAAACATGTAATTCTGATTTTAAGTATTCAATTCAAAGATAAAAAAAAAATTATTATTATTGTTCTTGAGGCATGGGTTTCATGCTCAAGGAAATTTTATTTAAGGTAAACCTCCGATTGTGAGCTTATAGGATTTTTCACTGAGTCTATCAGGTCCAAAGATTCATTTTCATGTATGAATATTCTTGGGCATGTTAGATATTGTAAGAAAGTTATTTGAGTGAAATTATAGTCAAAAGACCCACCAAGACCAATTCAAACATGCAAGCATCAAGTAGGCCTAATAGGAGGCTCAACGAAGCCTAATATAGGGCACTCAACCTCATTTGGTGAAGACACTCTTATTCACACAAGTTTTATCATAAGGAAGAATGGAGGCGTGTAGAAGAGGAAGACTAATGGAGGAGAAAAAATTAAATTTTTGGATTTTTTTTTGGGCTACTTCTCTCAATGAGTGAAAATGAATTAGGGCACATATTGTTATAGTGAAGCCGCATTGAAGAAGTGAAATTAGGTCACCAAGAAGAGTTGTTCTCGAAACAAAATTTTCTAGGAGAGAGAATCTACATAAGAGAAGAAGAGAAGATTAATTCCTTGAGAAAATCAAAGTTGCAGTTTCAATTTCAAGTCAAAATTGTAATTTTTGGTTTCATTCAAATTTGCAGTTTCTGGTTGCATTTTTTGTGCAAGTCGATGTTGCAATTTATAGGCTATTCAAAGTTGCAGTTGTAGAGTAGGTCGAAGTTCTTGGAAAGAGAATATATTTAAAAAGGAATCATTGACTTGGTTTTGGAGGGTTCTTGGTTGAGCGTGTAGGTCATAGAATTCGTTAATTGAAGATTCTATAAGAAGAAGAATTCATATGGGTTTTCCTATAGGGCTAGAGAGGTTTTGGCCCTGGATGATTGCCTATATCTTGTGTCCTTTGTCCCACTATTATTTATGGTTTTGTAGCTATTTTATGATGAATAACACATAATAATAGTTAAATACAAGAAGAACTTAATTAAGGAAAGTAAAAGGTCCTCACAAGAAGTTAATAATACAAGAGAAACCATCTAATATATATGCTCTAGATTTCTCAATACAGGTGACATGCACCCCTGTGTGAGAATTGAGGCCACAGTAATGTGGAATTTAATCTATTCAATAGTGTACATGTTTCTTTATGGAGGAAAAACATAATGGTATGGAAGGAAGCATGTTTGTTGGTTGTGGGTTGTAATATCCCTCCGTTGTAGTAATATTGTTTTGGTTAGATTAAGTTATGCTAGAAATAATGGTGGAAGAGCCATGAAGGATATTGGAATAATTATTTAAATGAATATTTATTAATAACTAAGTAAATGGAATGCATGTGCTTGGGAATGAGACACCTACAAATGAGATTCTTTCCAAAGAAAGACAAAAACAAAAATAAAATCACATTGGTAAATGAGATTGGATAATTCTTTCATGATAAGAATTCTAGATGAAATTATAGATAAAATTAATGGATGGGAGAGACAAATCCATTAAGTTTCTTAGCTAGGAGAGACAAATTATCAATGCTTTATTTTTTAAATTTATTTTTTCAATCTTTTTTTCAAGAAACAATTTTGTTTTTAGCATAATTTTATAAAATGTTGAAATTTGACCTTAAAAAAAAACCAAGTGCATTCTGGAATACACTTTTTTTTGTTTTTGGGTTTTTTTTCATGTATTTTGAGTCTTTTGGGGCTAGAGTTCCCGTTTTGAGGTCAGGTTATTCATTGGTAACAGTGTTCATATTTAAAACACTAGAAAAGATCATCTATCCACCTTCAATATAAACTGTTGTAAAAGTAGTTGAAGAAAAAGAAGTTAAATGAATATATATAGATGCTGGAAAGTCTATAAAGCTTGATAACTTAAAAGTTAAAGGAAGGGCATATTGATCTATTAGAGTTGGACAAAAATCTGAGGAACCGACCTAAGAAATACAAACAAGTATATATATATATATATAAGTCTACTAGGTTGATTGATAAGAATTGAGGTCAAGCCAAAATTTCTCGTGGGAAATCTTATAATAGCAAAAGTACCTGAAATTACCGATGAGAAATTAAATACATGATAAAAGTATGAAATTGTAATTGATTAACAAGAAAATGTGTGAAGGGTATCAGGTGAATAAAAGTAGAGTATACCTGAGTAAATTTTATGTGGATAAGAAGATGTGATCGTAAACT
Source organism: Pinus albicaulis (assembly GCA_034641835.2). Classification (NCBI taxonomy): domain Eukaryota; kingdom Viridiplantae; phylum Streptophyta; class Pinopsida; order Pinales; family Pinaceae; genus Pinus; species Pinus albicaulis. The sequence continues at coordinate 38,845 of JAXQQM020058255.1, read as the reverse complement.
GGAAAAAGAAAACAAGATTTTTTTTTTGTGTATGGGAGACATTACAAATTGTATCAGAGCACAAGTTGAAAAACTAGGCAAGTTATGTGCTCACAAAGAAACAATAAGCTGTTATAAATTTTATGAATATTAAAAATGTTACTTCAAGTATAAAAATATCTTGGATATACATTTAGGTATACTTGCAGGACAATCTAATATTAAAGATTAAAACTCACATGTAGAAATTTCGCTAAACCATTTGGCAAATCGTGTACTAACACAGAAAAATATACTATAGTTGAAAGAAGTTATAAAAGGAGATACATATTAAAATATGGAGTGGAATTCAACGTTAAACATTATTCCGAACTAGATATTTGAGTATAATAAACCATGATTAAATAGCTATATGAGATTTAAACATGGAAATAGGAGAAGGAAATGGATAGGGTGGTAAGAATTACCGCGAACCCTTAATTCTGTAAATGGAAAATTCTAGAACTAAATATATTTATCTGTTTTGTATAATTACATGATCAGTTTAGTTCTGTCCTAATAGTTAATACATAGTGAAGAATTTTTCATCCTATGTAATATCAGAAATACATATTATTGTTAGAATAGAAAAATATCGCATGTGGAACATAAATTAGATAAAATCAGAAACTTAAATGCAAAACAGTAGAACTTTCTGTGGTCTATGGTACTGATTTTATGAATATTATAAACGATGTATCTTACTCTATGGAAATTCCATTTAAAGAAAGAAATTACTTTATTTTATTAAATAATTTGAAAAGAACTATATTTCATTAGAGAAGTAGTAAACGGAAAAATTATGAGCTATTGTAGAGAAGAATAAGCAAGTTTCAAAGATATGTAAATACCAACTTATACCTTTAAAACTTAGATATGCAGACAAATAAATATTCCCAGTTCAGTACTATATAAAATTGAATAAAGGGGTAAGAAAAGTCATAGTCCCAATGAATATTATTACAATTTCCGTCAGTAACAATTTTTTTACAACACTTCTAACAATTGATCTTTGACATTCTACATGTCGTCAAATCGAGTGGAATAGTTCTCGCGAATTTTGGCCATCGGAGTAAGATGGTCAAGAAGGCGAAGTATTATCGATCTGTAATGCACAATGAAACTGATTAATAGGTCTCCTCGGGGCTCGAGGATGAAACATTTTATAAGTAAACCGAACAAAAAAAAAATTACTTGTATGAAAATGATGAAATAAAGTTAGAAGGGTAAATTTAAGTGAAACAAAATTAGAAAAAAGAGGAAAAAGTCATAGATAAATCTACTTATAAAAATAAAATAAAAAATGCCAACACTGACCTATGTGCAAGAAAAATTGGAAGTTAGGAGGAAAACATGAATCAGAATAATCCATGAGAGAAGAAAAAGGAAACAAACCAAAATGCATCTGGTGAATACCTGCATCTAGACAATAAAATGGTGAAATGAGTTAGATTCAAAGGGAGGGAAAATACATCTTAACTCGTTTTTAAATAAATGGGAATAAGAGGATACATCTCAATACCAGGGAAAAATCTTAATAAAGACATATAAAATTAATACCTGGAAGGATGCAGGCTTGAGAAGGAGAAACTGAACTCGAAGAGACTCGATTTCCCAGCACAAGGAGCATTGTTATATAACCTAGAAATAAATCAACCCCAAATCATGACGGTCATAACCACAGGGTAGTTGGGGTTTCAGTTAAAAGAAAAAAAAATATATAACTAGAATTTCAAAGACTGTAGTAACAGAGAACAAACCAAGAAAATAGCTGAAAGGGGTGAGGTAAATGCTATTAATGCTTCCAATGAACCCATTATAAATCCCGTCACAACCGAAAAGTTCTGAAGCAGATACAAGTAACAAAAATAATTAAACGATTTATAATACCATAGTTAGTAAATGTGAGATGAGGCTATCTCCGAATCAGAAACAGAAAAATGGAATAAATATTGATTTCATCATAATAGAGTTATCTTCTACAAATAGTTTATATAAATCAGTTGAAAGAATTAGAGATAAATGGGAAACTGAAACGGTTAACTTACCTGGCTGGCGAATAGTAGCATATGGTTGGGATACTCCGCATAGAAGGCTCAGCAGATAATATCAGGCGTAGTTGAGCAGATCTGGTTATGGAGGATGCATGTAGGTTGGAAAACCGAAGATCACCGAATGTTCATTCGCATCAAAAATAAAATGATTTTAAAACCAACAATCATACAAACGCCAGGTCGATCTAGTCCATCCATGCGTCGTTGGATGGGGGCATACACATAGATCGATGTTTAAAAGGTGAGAAGCCGAGAGGGATAATTAAGTCTATCATACGAAAACAAAAACATATCTCGTTAATTAAATGCAAAGGCAATAGGTGGGTACTGTAAAAATCTCTTGAGGATTTTCACGTAGCTCGAAACTGACAAAAAGTACATTAATTAAATTAATGGCCATCGTTTCTAAGAAACCCTCATTTGATATTTCAACTCAATTTAATGCGGGATACTAACTACCTGCAAGAGATATGTTTTAAGATCTTTGAATCACTGACAACGTAAGTGGAAATACAAAGTTCTCGATCGTAACAAAAACCCTAGGTCAAGGTTAACGTAATTTGGAAAAAGTAACGAAAATATTTTTCACAGTATTTTATTTTAACCTCAAAGTAGAGAAAATCTTCATCGTAGGAAAATTCGTAAATGTTGGGTATTCAATTTCATGATAATCATATTGAAATAAAAAGGCATGTGTAGGAAATTAATAATGGAAATTTTATATTAAGGACAGATTTAATTGAGAAGTAGGTTATAAAATCTAAGGTTAATATAGCTCTACAGCTTAATAAGGGTTGCGAATAAGGTAGGCATAAAAGTTTATATGTGTTTTAACTTGGGGATTAAAATAAATTCTCTTCCATATAAGTCAAAGGGTCAAGTGAATTCAATATGGTCAACCATATGGTCACTTAAGTTATGTAAGTATATATATATATATATATATTATGTGGTGAAATGGGAGATATTACAAGCACTTTTGTAAGTATAAGTCAACGTAACAAATAAATATTCAAGGTGGAAAGTTGGGTTAATAATTATATATATAATTATTATAATGGATTTGAATTAACACATAATTTCATATGTGACATATGAAATTTAGACTTAGTATATATATGGAATGATTGTTATGAAATTTTAAAAGAAAAATTCATATGTAGAGTTGGTTAATGATTGAATGGATGAAAATTACAAATGGTATAATTACACAGAGTAAAAATCAGGTATAATGAGATTATGTAAGTTTACAATAAGGATAATAAAACATGATGATTTTATTTGATTATTGTATATTGTTATATAGCCATTTCAATATACAAATATACAAGTATAAAAGAAATATATACACGGATAATGTGCCATTGTGGGTGTATATTACAATTGGTTACATACGTGGTTACAATAGAGGTTATAATTTAATACTAATTATAAAGTTAAAATTTTATAGTGGGTAATGTTCCATCAATTACCTCTTTAAAAATTGTAGGTATATTTATAGAGTTATAAACTTGGAAGAAATGAAAGTGGAAACATGATATGTGTAGTATATCAAGAGGCCAAAAACATAATTATATGTTTAAGCATTGATTTAAAAATACAAGCATAAGGATGAAGTGGAAAATATGATGTTAGTAAATGAAGAAACAAAATTATGAAGTATGGTTAAATGGGGAACATATATATATATATATATATCTTAAACAAATAGGACCCATTGAGTTATATGTTCTTTATGAAGGGTATGATAAAGGAGATTGAAATCACAAACAAATTTAAGGTACGTGGGACATAAGTCAAATATGCAGTATAAATATACAATTAACATCATATGTTAAAATATAGGTGATTTTGTTATAAGTTATAAAGTTAATTTTGTGGAGCTGTATGAATACAATATTTTCATACATGATAATCTATATTAGGTAAATAAATTTCAAACTTTATACCCACGACATTAAGGGAGAAGAACTAATTCACTAGGGAATATTAAAAGTGAATTCACCTTAAAAGTTTACAAGAAAAGTTGAATGACATATTTTACCATATGGATGGAATATTATTACTCTAATTATGGTTAAAGGAGTAATAAACACTATTGTGGTAGAAAAATTGGATGCTGGTATTTGGTAAAATTACCAGGATGATTTTCAAGTCATGTATATTTAAGTCATGACTAAAGTATTGTGTAATAAGAATATTTTGGTTCATGTATATCGAAAATAATGAAGTGGTTAGTTCATGACTAAAGTATTTGTCTCTCCCATGATAATTTTAAAAATAAAGCATTGAAAAAAATAAATTAAAATATATATATTAAATAAAAAATAAAATAAAAAACAAATTAATTTGAAAATATTAAGTTTAATTAAAAAAAAAATCTAATTTTAAATACACAATTTTAATTGAAATAAAAAATATATAAAATTTTTATGTAATTAAAAAAATAATAATAAAAAAATAAAAAATTTAAAAAAAATATTAAATTAAAATAAATTTTAAAAAAATACAAAATTTTTTAATTTTTTAAAAAATAAATGAAAAAACTCAACATAAAATTTAATAATTAAAAAAAAATTTAAAAAAAAAATTAAAATCACTTAAATAAATAAATAAATAAAATATACAAAATTTAATAAAAATTATTAACAAAATTTAGAAAAAAAAATTGAAACAAAAAAATTTAAAAAATTAAAAAAAAAAAAAAACAAAACAAAAATTAAAACAAATTAAATTTCAAATATAAAAATTAAATCAAAAAAATTAATTTTAAATTTTTTGAATTTAAAAAAAAAAAATCACATTTAAAAAAAAATATTAAAAAAAAAAAAAAAAAAAAAATTTTGATTAGTGGTGCCGCCCGGGAATGGGCCTCCCGCCCAGGTGGCAGCAGAGGCTACATGTAGCCCCCCGCCCGCCCAGCGGCCGACCTCCGCTACCACCTAGGCGGGAGGCCAATTCCTAGAATCACCCTCCAGCCCAGGTGGTGGCGGAGGACGGCCTCCGCTGCCACCTGGGTGGGAGGCCTATTCCCGGGTGGCGCCACCGATCAAAAAAAAAATTATTTTATTTTATTTTTTTAACATTTTTTTTAATTTGATTTTTTTTTTTTTTTTTAGTTTTCTTTTTTTTTTTTTTTTTTTTAATATTTTTTCATTTTTAATATTTTTTAATTTCTAACAATTTTTTTTTATTATTAATATTTTTTAATTCGTAACATTTTTTTTAATATTTTTTTTTTTAATTTGACTTTTTTCTTTTTTCTTTTTCATTTTTTTTTTATTTAATTTCAAAAAATTTAAAAAAAAAAAATTAATTCAAATTCTTTATTTTAAATTTAATTTGTTTTAATTTTTTTTGTTTTTTTTTTTTAATTTAAAATTTTAGATTAATTATTTTTTAAAATTTAAAATTTATTTATTAAACTTATTAAATTTTAATTTAATTTAATTTTTTTTTTAATCTTTTAGTTTATTTAGTTTTTCATTTTTAAAATTTATAAATTGTTTCATTTAAAAAAAAAACAGTGAATTTATGGATATTTGTTTTTTAATTATTTGCACATGGTTTTTTTCATATTTTTTGTTTTTTAATGATAGTTTTTTTTATTTTAATTTTCTTTTTCAATTTTAAATTTTGTTTTTTTTTTTTTAATTTGTTTTTTTTTGTTAATTTTAAAATTTGTACCTTTTTTTTCTTATTATTCTTATTTTTTTAATTTAAATTTTTTAATTTAATTTTTTTCTTTTTTGTATTTTATTTTTTTTATCTAAATTTTAATTTTGTAATTTTAATTATTTTTAAATTTTCTATTTTATTATTTTTTTTTTAATTATATGGTTTTTTTTAATAAGTTAGAAAAAAATGTTTTTGATTTTTTTTTTGGGGTTAATTTTTGTTTTTTTCTTTAAATTGTGTTTTTTTTTTTCAAATTTTGTCATTTCTTTTGATATAATTTTCGAATATTTTTGTTTTTTTTATTTATTTTTGTTTAATTTTTTTATTTTTACGAGTTAATTTTGTTTTTTTTTACATTTTTATTGTTTTTATATATATTTTTTTATCTAAGTTTTGTGTTTTATTACCAACAAGAAAATCACCGCTCTAAAAAAAAAAAGGTTGATGCTGCATCAATATGTTTCAAAATTAGCATGAAAATCACCGCTCTAAAAAAAAAAAGTTGATGCTGCATCAATATTTTTCAAAATTAGCATGAAAATCACTAACATTTTAAAACAAATATTCATACTTCATAAATAAAAATATTAGAGTGTCAAAAATGTGCACAAAAAAAGGGGTGATTCTGCATCACCACTTTTCAAAATCGAGTGCTTTTTATGCTACCAAAAAAAAGTAGGTAACAATGTGGTTACCTATTTCATTGGTAACAGTGTTTATGCTTTCACTCTTCTCTTACTCATATACTTTTATCACACCTATTTAGATTTTCAATAGGACTCTTTCCTTATATTATTGTTATAATTATTCAGCATATTTGTAATTTTGGTGTATATTAAACTCTTCCCCTCGAAACATAGAATATAGATTATTTTTCTGCAATCAAATGGAAGTAATGAAACCGAATTTTATATTTTATACTCACTACTTTCAGATCCTAGTTACTTAGTTAGGATGTAATTTCTGGTTTCGTATATTTAAACTTCCATGTAATAGAACAGTTTAAATTCTTAATTCTACAATTCTTGTCACTATAGTATGGCTATTATACTGAAATCAATACTTCTATAATAGGTTTAGTTGTTTTCTACCTGTTGTTCTTGTTTACAGTTTTATTAAAAAAATTTGCTTATACAACACAGCAACTTAATTTTCATTTAAAGACAGCAAGCTACAACTTTAAATTTGTTATTAGATTAGACATTCAGATGATCTATCATCTCTAAACTTTATTACTACAAGGTACCTATCCCCATATCCAAACCATCTTTGGTTTCGACATTCTGGGTGATGGTCCTACTTAATTTTCTCCCTGCTATTAAACATACTAAAATTTCAGCTATTAGATCTAGTTTGTAACTGCATCAGGTACTGAACAAACAATCAATCTAAAATTTGGATAAGAAATTCTAACATAACAATTCATATAACCTTGATATACTTAATACAGACTTAAAATTAATCTCCAAAATTATGCATACATACCGATACTATGACCAGTCATCCCAACCTTGGAGTTCTTCTATCCCCAGAACTCACCCCCGAGCTGAGATCCTCCAAGGATAGACTAACCTCAATCTGTTCTGGAGCGGCTTATTTAAGCTATGCTCTCCCCAAAGCCTGTTTCCAATTCTGCGTCTAGAATTTCAAGATGCTTTATTCATGTTTGCCTAGGCTTCCCTTATTTAGGGACTTTAAAGCTGCTTTCTGCTTTTCCAGCTTTTTACCTCTTCCCAACTACTTTCCTTATCATTGGGGAATTTAGATTTATCCTCTTCAATCTAAATTAGAAATAATTCCTTTCAAGGCTTTTTGGAAGGTTTTTGGGGAAAGTCTTAACCTTTTTCCATGACCTCATGGATTAGGCATGTGATCTCAAAATTCTCATCTGGTCATAGTGCACACATAACCATTCTATTTATTTTTCATAAATAAATAATTAATTACATCCACACAATAATTATCCATTGGGGTCCACTCCCTTTTGGACTTAAGTTCAAATGTCTAACTTGAAAAACATAAAACTAGGGGTGTTACAATGGTGTTGACCCTTTTGGATGCATGTGGATAATATTTTAAGTGAAGATGAAAATTAGGAAACACATATTCACCATGTATACAATTATGCTAGAAAAGGAGTGTGGCATAAGTGTAAGAGTATGTATGCTTTAGACTTGAGTCGTCACACTAGAAAAAATAAAGTGATGATTGAAAGCGTGAAATGTCAGAAGAATATTCCTTTAGTCTTAAGAAAAGATGAAATTTCTCCGAGAGTACGAAGAGCTTAGAAAATACTAAAACCATAGAGAACCAATAGAATGGGAACCATATTTTATCAATTTGTATTTCTCTTTTGACCCGTCTGTCTATAGTCTTTTAGAGAAAGGATTTAATTTTTCCTTATCTCCTAGAAAAATCTTGATTCAAGATATTATTTGTGACATAGAATTTGGGATTAGGGACCTGCTCGATTCCTCCAAGGACATCATTAGAGAAGATTGTGCGGTCATTTTAAGGAAAGACAAGCCCCCCAAGAACAACCTGAGTAAGCCCAAGTTTGAGGCTCTAAAATCCTTAAATAATAATAATGACATTGTTTTTCTTAAGGCTGACAAAGGAGGTGCAGCTGTTATCCTCAAAAAAGATGATTATCAGAGGAAAATGTTAGATCATTTGGAGAATATTGGGAGCTACAAAAATCTAACTAAAAATCCCTTCAAAAATATCTCCAAGTCTATCACTTTGGCCATTAAATCTAGTAGCTCGGTGAGCTCCCTGAGTAAGAAGTTGATCGAAAGAAACCCTCTCACTTCTAAAATTTATGGTCTTCCTAAGATCCATAAAGATGGTTTCCCCCTTCGACCCATTATTAATACCATAGGAAGTCTAATGTATCTTCTCGCCAAGTATTTAGCACATAAGCTTAAGCCTCTCATAGGTTGTAATGATTCATTTGTCAAGGATTCTTCCTCTTTTGTTAAATATTTAAATGACATGAGAATGGATCTAGATGATATACTTGTTAGTTTTGATGTTGTTTCTCTTTACACCAATATACCCATTAATGAGGCCATTGATTTCATTAATCAGTTTACTGATCGAGATAGTTCCATTTAGTCGAGATCTACCTAATGTCTAATTTCTTTAGTTTTGATGGGGAATTCTATGAGCAGATCTATGGTGTTTCCATGTGCTCTCCCCTATCCACGATTGTTGCTAATATTTTTATGGAGGAATTTGAGTCCAAGGCCCTCAGCTCTGTTCTAGCTAAAGCTCTGGAAAAGGTTTGTAGATGACACTTGTGTCGTCCGGCCTCATGGAAAGGAAAATTTAGATCTCTTTCTCCTTCATCTTAATATTCAATATTTCTCCATAAAATTCAACATGGAATATGAGGTGGATGGTAGCCTTTCTTTCCTTAACTTTCTTATTTCAAGAAAGGAATATGGTTCTTTCTCCCATCAATTTTTTTGAAAGAAAACTCACATTGAGTAGTATCTTCATGATATTTCACATAATTTCCCTACACAGAAATTAGGCACCCTCAACACCTTAGCCACTAGGGCATTGAGAATCTCGGATGAGTCCCACCTTAAAGGAGAAAAGACCCACCTCCTGAATTCCTTTATTAAGAATGGTTCTAGTAGGTCTGAGGGCCTTGGAGCTTTCCTTAAAGCAGAAAAAGGTCCTTCGAAAAGAAAAAAAGAGCCTAGTGTATGGTCTTGTAGTGCACACCTTCCTTTTATTTAGGGAACCACTGATAGGATTTTTAGGATCCTTAAGAAGCATAAAGTTTCTTCATATTTCAAACCCATTAACACTATTCATAGCTCTCTCAAATCTATTAAATATCCACTAAACCCTAGAGATGGGAAAGGTGTCTACATCATTCCATGCTCTTGTGGGACACCTTACGTTGGTGAAACTGGTCGGTCTATAAATAAAAGGATTTGTGTGCATGCTGCTCACATTAAGTATGGAATATCTCGGTCCTCTGCCTCAGTTGAGAATGCAGAAAAGACTAACCATAATATTTTTATCGAAGAGGCTAAGGTTATTGCTAGGATTGACCATTTTCATCATTGCAAGTTAAGGGAGGCCCGAAAGATCGAAAAAAGACCTATTAATCTCAATAGAGATGACGACTAGAATATTAGTAGGTGTTGGATCCATGCCCTATATTCTTAAGTGGTTTTAGTTTCCACCCTTTCCTACCTTAAATTATATATTTATTTATTTATTTTATTATTATTATTATTATTAATTAATTTTATTTTTTTAATTTATACTGGACTATATTTATTTATTTATTTTTATTTTTTATTTATTTTAGACTCGATTTGATTTGGTTTATCGTTGAGTATCGTTTTTAATTATTGACCTCATCTTCTAAAAAACAAAATTAATTCTAAAACCTTAGTAATATAATCCAAAAATAAATAGAATAAAAAAATTTAATATAAAAATTCACCAAAAAAATTTTAATAGTTAAATATTAATAATAAATAAAGATAAATAAATAAATAACTAAATGTCTTTATAAAATTATTATTTTAATAAAATTAATCCTTTTATTTAATTTAATCTATTCCCTTCAGAGTCAAACTAGTTGTTATTCTAACGGTTAGTTTAGCCATCTCTATAACTATTTAAAATCAATGCCTTGATCTAATCTCTCACCTAGTCATCATGATGAACCACATCGGTGGGATTGAAACGCGTCGGCAATGTTCTTTCGCATGTGATTATTACCAAAGAAAATTCTAAACATATTAAAAATAATAATTGTTTTCATGTATCGTTACTTAATAAATAGGACCATGATAAATTTCACCTAATTGAGTGGAAACTGCTAAAGGTAGTGTTGAAGGATAAATTCTGGTACAACCCCATTGTATCTTAGACCAGAGAGTGATTCAACTTTGGAATCGAGTCGTCGCTCTGGATAAAGTGCAATGAAATCCTTTACATCCGAAGAGATTACAAGAGAGAAAGAATATTAAAAAAAGAAAATTTATCCAACAAGGTTTGACGAAGAAGAAACTAGACAATGAACATTTAGGAGGGTGTTAATAAAAAGGGAGTATTTACTATCCCTATGTTGTTGTAATATTATTTTGGTTGGAATGAGTTACGTTAGAAATAATGGCGGAAAATTCATGAAGGATATTGGAATTATTATGTAAATAAATATTTATTAATAAATAAATGAAATGTATGTGCTTGGGAATGAGAGACCTAGAAAGGATATTCTTTCCAAAGAAAGAAAAAATAAGTAAATCTCATTGGTAAATGATATTGGATAATTCTTTCACGATAATAATTATGAATGAAATTCTAGAAAAGGTTAACGGATGGGAAAGAAAAATCTATTAATTTTCTTAGCTAGGGAAATATTCTAACCTTGAATAAGCATAAAGAATCACGAGAGATAAAGTCGAGATTTTAAGGTAAAAACCTAGGAAAGTGGTTGTAGGGGGTAAAAAAATGGGACACTGCTAAGGGAAACATCTATCCTAAAAGAAAGGTATGAAATACCTAGGAAGGGACTCATCCTAAAAGAAAGGTACGAAATACCAAGGAAGGGACTCAACAGAGGTTGTTTATACCTTAACAAGAGAACTAGAGGAAAATAGTTCTTGGTTGGGTGAAGAACATATTACATTATCAACTGTGTGCCATTTGCAGTGAGACCATAACAAGACAGGTTAGACTGTCTACTCTTTGATATATTTTTATCATGGATGGAAAGATGGGTAAATATTTTTTGATTTAAAGATGTTAAGTTATGCAAGCACTGGGGATTTGACTCTATATATTTAATTATAAGCACTTATGTGATTTGTTTAAAGTTAGGAACAAGTAAATATGTAATTAGGGAGTTAAATAAAAGTACTTATGTGATTATGGAATCAAGAAAAGATAAATTGTTGTAATGATAGTCGTAACTAAGTTTCAATGTATTTATTCAGGTTTATTTATTTACTCTATGCAATCAAGTAAAGCTAAACTTTCGTAATCTATGGAATCAAGTAAAGATAAACTTTTGTAATGATATTTGTAGGTAGGTTTCACTGTACCTACTCATTTTTACATAGAAATTATGACGATATGATCAATTAAATATAGATTTAATGCTACATATTTAGCAAGGAATATACTTTGAATCTACTAAGAAAATTGACTAGCAACGTGTTTTACTACTAACTTGTAGAAAATTTCAGAGTAACCATTTAGGTATTATGAATTTTTTCTGTGTGATATGTATGTTCTTATATGAGTATTATAAAATTAAGAAAACAGGAAAAAAAACAATTCATTCTAGAAATTTTCATCAATTCTAGTTATAACAAAGGAAAAGACAAGGAGATAGTCATTGAAGGGAAAGGATTAGAAAATGGTATGAGGAAGAGTGATATAGTTTTAATACTGTTTGAAGCTAAAGAGTACGCTAGTTTTGGTATATGGATTCAGAAACCTATGAGCTGATAAAGTAAAATTTTAGAAGCATAAATATATTATAACTTAGCGCCAGTTGTGCTGGTAGCTAGTTTAAATTTAAACTAATTAAGGGATTGTGCTATGAGGTCCTTACATGGGAGGAAATAACCATATAAGTCTGGAGAAAATAAAAAGAATAATTAATATCAATAATGGAACTGTAAGAGGTGCCTTCTATAGATCACACCTAACTCCTTCCCATGGGATAGACAGACTATTTCGTCTGCGGGATGAATTTGAGGGTTGAAAATGGGGTATCTCTAGTGCCCTTCTGGTTGGATTTATGAGAGACTATGGAAAGGGTAGAGGGAGAATTACACTTTGAAAAAAAAGAGCGGAAGAGACGATGCATTATTGTTTTTCTAGAGACTGTTAGCTTTTGGTTTAGTTTTGGTATTAACTGTCCCGGTATAATTCTGTCTTGATGTCTGTCTGGTCTAGTTCACTTGCAGGGTTGTCTCCCTCTAAAAGGCTTGGGGAGACGGAGTGTACCGGTAAGGAGTCGGAGGGGTGGTCACATTTTTGGGTCATTTATAGACCCTTCAAAATTTTAAAGATACAGTTGTGGGATAGATGGTGGAACTTCGGAAATATTCTATGTTGTTGCTATTGGAAAGGCCTAATTGTTCTTTCTGCTTCGGCTCTAGTTTTTCAAAGTGAGCATTCCCGTTTTTTTTCCTGTGCGTTAATTCAAAATTTTTGTGGGGATGGGGCTCCTGTCATTATGGTGGTGTGAGTTTTGTTTCTATGGGTTTTGATTGCAGTTGGAAGGTACATTTGTTTTGATGTACCTGTCACTCCACATCGTTTTAGTGGGGTTTTTGGCTATCATTTTAGTGGGGTTTTTTTAATCTCGACGACCAGTTGACAGATATTTTGGATTTGTATTCATTTGTCTTCCTTTTCACGTCGGCGAGTGATTGGGACCGATGCCCGGATGATTAGCTGGGACCCCCAAATGTTATTTCCTTTGGGCTGATGGTGTTGCGGGGTTGTTTTCTCAGGATTTCCTCTTTAACTTTTATCCGTTGGTGGGTGGGATAGTACATTGTGGGGTACATGGAGATGGCTGGTGGAGTTATTGAGCACAGGCTCATATTTCTAGATGAGGAATTAGTGCATGAAATCGAGCTAGCAGAAGAGAAAGCCTGACTTCTTCCACCCATCGTGCCCGAACCTCATTCCAAAAAAAGCTTGCGTTGGGGACTCCGGTCGTTGGTTCTCCACAGGGTGATTTCACAAGCAAGGGAAAGTGTAATATTGTTTTCTTAACTCAAGAGGGAGAGCCTTGTATCAAAATCCACCATAAATACCGGGAAAAATTTCATTTGAGACCCTTTAAGGTTGCTGCGATGCGGAAGGTGCTTTCATATAGCGCAGGGGACCTTGAGGTGTGTGTTGAGAGTTTGATGTCCCGAGCTCTGGTGGGATGGTATTATTTTCCTCAAAATGAGCTGGGGTTTCTAAAGAAGTGGCTCATGGCAACCTGGGGTAAAATTCTTGGTTATGAACCTCGAACAAGAAAGTTGACAAGTGGGTGCTTCATGTTTCATTTTCTAAAGGATGGGGACGCTGGTGAGATTTTGCAGAAAACTTGGGTTCATGGCCATTCATTCCTGCCTCTATTTTTATGGGAGGTTGATTTTCATCCCAAGGACAATGCCCCTATTTCTCATATGTTCTGGGTAATGTTACCTGGGCTACTGATTCAGTTTTGGTCACCTAGTTTTCTTACTTTAATCGGTGACTATATCGATCACTGTCGTTATGTGGATTCCAGTTCCATTGGAACATACAACAAGACGGTGACCTAGGTGTTGGTTAAATTTTATTTTGTGGGGGATTTGATGGAGGAGATTTATCTGGTCTGGCAAGGGAAGCAATATAGATAGAAGCTGGACTATTGGCGCACACATTTTCGGTGTCACCTGTGTCACGACACAGACCACCTCATGAGGCCGTGTTTGCGCTGGAGGGAATATTATCAACATGATAAGACTAAGTGCATCAGGACCACAGGCATCAGCATCGTGAACACGCGTCTAGGGGACCTGACCCCGGAGAAGAAATCCTTTCGAGTAAGCTACATGACTCTCTCGGCTCCACTTTACTTGAAGATTGTGATGTGGGTATGATATCAGGTGATGGGGGTCATAGGGTCATGTTAAAAAAATATCCCCATGATCAACTGACTAGAAATGGAACCCTGTCACATAAACCCAGCTTACTCATACCTCACCCCTCTTCTATTTTCTCCTCTGAGCCTTTGGCTTTACGGACTGCATCTCCCATATCCTCCCCACATGGGATTGTTCCCATTGATTCCTCCTCTGTGGATCTGGACCCGAGTTCTCCCATCTCTGTGTGTCCTTCTCCATCCCAACAAAATTCAGTGGGAAGTGACCTTGACTTGATGTTATTGGAACTGGAGGCATAATTTCTTCCTCTCCCTATCAGTGTGGGAATTCATACTCCACCCACCCTCCCCCCTCCTCCCGATGTTCAAGTATCCTCCTGATACATCAAAAGTTACCCTCAGAAGGGAGAAGGGCCATCAAAATCTTAAGAAAAAATCATTATCCTCTGTTGGGGTATTTGGTTATTTTGATGAATCCAATTTTCAGGATATTCCTGTTATGACTGTTATCAACAGGGTTCTTAGAGCGACTGAGCCCTCAAAGTCTGTCATATGATCCTTCTGGTTTCTATTAACATCTGGGGTCTGGGGGGAAAGGGGAAGTTCCTTTCTATTCATGAATTTCTTGTCAATTTAAAACCTAATGTTATTTGTATTCAAGAATCGATGCATATGGCTGACCGGTCGATTGTTGTTTTCCAGTTGATATTCTCAGTCTAGAATATTGCTGCACAGGACACATCGGGCCTCTCAAGTGGGGAGATTATTCTTTGGAACCCTGCTGATGCTTCTTTCAAAGCTTTCAGGTTCTTTGGTGGTATTCTTATTTCTGGTCACTTCTGAGGATACAAGAACCGGATTCCTATCATAAATTTATATGCCCCTTATTCAGATAGGTGGTCTTTTTGGGGGAGTATGGCTAGTTGTGGGATTCTATCTATACCAAATTTGATTATTGTTGGCGATTTCAACTCTACTTTACATCTGAATTAGATCTAGGGCAATGATGGACGGGCCGATCCTCTGGCAAGTATGCTGAGGAATCTCTTTACTTATTTTAACCTTTGTGATATGAACATGATGGAAAATGTTCCTACATGGTATAATGGTAGGACGGGAGATGCCATGATTGCAAAGAGACTTGATCGGTTTCTGGTCTCCAATTTTCTGTTGTCACAATTGGAAAAGTAGAAGGCTTATATTGGGAACGTAATGTTTTCGGACCACAGGCCGATTATAGTCAGCTGGGATTTCGATAAGGGTGCCAGGTGTGTTCCCTTTAAGTTTAATAGGGTTTGGCTCGCTAACCCAGACTTTGTTAAACTAGTTAGGAATAATTTATGTTCTAATGAGAGGGCACATGATGTATCTGCTTCGGAATATATCATCAGTTCATTGAGGAGCTTAAAAATGGAGGTAAAGCACTAGGAGAGGGCAAAAAAACTCCAATTGAAGCACCAATTTGCAGATATTGAAAAGGAGTCGGCTCACCTCATGAAGGAGATGGAGGTCACTGCTCCATCTATGGGAACTTGGCAATATTTGAAGGATTTGGAGTCAGAAAAGAGGCGTATTCTTCTCATTGAAGAACAAGCCTGGAGGCTTAAAAGCCAAGTGATTTGGCTTTGCAAGAGCGATATGAACACAAAAATTTTTCACGCCACTGCAGAGGGGCGGAAAAATTCAAACGCAATTTAGAGGATTGAGGAAAATGATAATTCGCATTTCTCCATAGCTGAGATCCAAGAGGCGGTTGTCAAAAATTTCGAGGATTTATTTAAAGTCCATGAGGATGTTGATTTTGATGATATTTTATGGGCCATGGATGCACTTCCCACTATGTTTGATGAGGGCTTAAATATGGACTTTTATAAATGGGTTTGCGAGATGGAGATTTTGGCGGTCTTAAAGTCTTTCACATTGGATAAGAGTCCAGGACCAAATGGCTGGACCCAGGATTTCTTCATCCATTTCACTAATATTTTGCTGCCCCACATTGTTGATAGGGTGGAGGACGCTAGATCAAATGGGAAGATCGGGGGGGATTTTAATTCCACTTTTTTGGTCCTAATATCGAAGAAGTCTGATTCTAAATCTTTTAACGATTTTAGACCAATCTCTTTATGTAACACGCTTTATAAAGTGATATCAAAAACTATTGCTGAGAGGCTAAAAAGGGTGTTGTCCAGATATATTTCACCTGAAAAGTCAGGTTTTCTGAAAGACAAGAGAATCCATGATGTTGTGGCTTCAACACAAGAAGTGATACATTCCATCCATACGAAGAAATTAAAGGATATGGTTATGAAGGTTGATCTATGCAAGGTATATGACCAAGTCGATTGGAGGCTTCTTCGAATGATTTTATTCAAGATCGGTTTGGACAAGGGATCGGTAAATTGGATCATGGGATGTGTCGTAAACACATCTATGGTTGTTATTGTAAACTGTGTCACTTCAAAAAATTTCAGACCTAGCCGCGGATTGAGATAGGGATGTGCCCTTTCTCCACTCCCTTTTATCCTTGTTATGGTCATTCTGAGTAACAATATTGGAAAAGTTGTTTCTAATGGTCAAATTAATGGTATTAAGCTATCATTTTCTAGGGATATTAGCCACAATCTGTTCGTTGATGATCTCTTACTATTTGGCTTGATTATTAGATCTGTTTGGAGAACTTTTCATGACATTTTCATCAAATTTTGTGCTGCCACAGGTATGGCTGCAAACAGTACAAAATCTTGCATCTTCTATAGTCATGGTGACAATGAAACTATTACATATGTGGGGGAATTATTTGATTTCAAACTGGAGCCTCTATTCTTGGGTTTTAAATATATGGCCTTTTATTTAAAACCCAATAATTACACTATTGATGACTGGACTTGGTTGATCGATAAGGCTGAAAAAATGATTAGCAAATGGAATACTAAATGGTTGTCACTGGGTGGAAGATTCATCTTAATTCAAGTGGTTATTCAACAACTAATGTTGTATTGGGTGCACATTTTTATCATTCGTAAAAATATTATGTTACATTTTAGAAGTACGATGTTGAAATTCTTATGGAGTGGAAAGGATAAGAAGGGAAAATATCATTTAGCTAGCTGGGACCTAATTATGAGACCCAAGGAGAGTGGTGGCTGGGATCTGAAGGATTTGGAGACTTTTGGGCGGGCTTTGCTTATGTAATCACTTTGGAGGGCACTGACAACAAAATGTATCTGGAATGAAATCATCAGTTTTAAGTATGTTAAAGAATCCAATTTGGAGTTTTTAGCTATGGCTGGTTGGAAAAATTGCAAGGGGCATCCACAATATGGAACGGATTTAAGAATATATGGCCTATTTTTTCCTCTCTTCTTCGTTGGAATTTTGGCACAGGGGACAAAATCTTAATAGGACAGGCGAGATTGAGTGGCAATCCAAAACATTTCTCTTGCGGTAAACATATTTTGAGCATTCTAAATGGGAAAGGAATTTTCTTTTTAAGTTAGGTTATGAAGGAATATGTTGATGGTATTCATGTTTGGTTCTCAACTAATGGTCTTCAATTACCCGACTCGCTGCTGCCTAAATGAAATGCTTTCACTACGGATCTCAAAAGCAGAGGTTTCTCTTGGAATCAGAGAGGCGATCGACTGACTTCGGAGGGGTCTTTGAAAAGTGATATGCAAGTGGTAAAAGACATTTATAATTGTCTCCATTTTCTATCAAAGTCTAAGGAGGAGGGATTATCGAGCATGGGCATATGGGAGACAAATGCCCAGTTAGAAATGAAGTTATTCCTCTGTTTGGTGTTAAAAATTAGAAATCTCACCTGGGATAATTTAATGAGAAAGGGTGATGCAGGAGCATCAAGGGTGTTTTTTATTTTGTAAATATGTTAAAAGGGGGTGTGACAATTTTTAATATTTTATTATTTAATTTGTTATTTTAAATAAAATAGGAGGAAGTGAGGATTTTTGTAAATATCCTTTTATTAATAAAAAGGATATGAGAGAATTTGGGTAGTTAAGGATAAAAAGGGATAAGAGTCTAGATAATAGGATTGTTGAGATATTTTAGTGATATTGAGATATTAAGGGGATTGAGCATTAAATTAGATTATTTTTAAAATTGTATAAATAGGAGGGGGTTTTGAGAGGAAAACACATTGAGATTGTGAGTGAGTGTGAGTAGAGAGTGAGAAGTTTTCTGCTTGGACGCCTTCGGGCAGTTTGTAGAGGGCCATCAATCTGGAATATCTGGCCAAGAAGGAAAATTTGTAAGTAATTTCGGGTTGTTTTATATGAAAGTGTTTTCCAAAGTTATATGTGTTGATCGATTGATCAGTTGCTGTGATTGATGTTTCAAATGGAGGTGTGCATGTAGACTATTGATGTAATTATAGATTTAAGAATCGAATTTATGAATCTAAGTGAGAGAAATTGAACTTTCCATTCTATACGGAAATACCACACTTGAATTTGACAGAAAGACGTTGAAATTCTTATGATAAGCTTTGTAGATAAAACTCTGCACATAAATTAGAAGAATCGATGTTGTTAATATCAGTATTCAGTTATTAATGGGATGCAGATAATGCATAGTTCAAATGAATGTAATTACCAAGTATTACACAGCAATCTGCAAGCATTCATTATGAATCAGAAGCAACAGGCACGTTGAAGTTCTGTTCCATTATTATTTTGCAGAGTTAGAATCTGAAATAGTGGTGATGTGGAATGAATATCAATTTATGCTGAATCGACTTCAATTTGAACACTTTTTTATGTCTGCAGAAGCTCATCTCTCTGCGTTCTCTCTTTTAAGATAAATGCATTTGTGTTAGTGTGAAGAAATTCTTTAAATTGCAGAGATCGAAATTCTTTAAATTGCAGAGATCGATTCTGACATCAATGGGAATCGTACAAGCATTCTGGGTTCGATTGGCAGAATCAATGAGATTCTGGCCTTGGAAGTTGCAGCAAAGACCCTATGAAACTTCTGAAATACAATCATAATGCAGAGAGAGTAGAAATTCTTTAACGCAGAGTTAATTTGCAGATTGTTGAATGAAAAACTATGGAGATCGATTTAATTCTTCAACGCAGATAGAAGTATGAGGAGACATTTTGTTTACTGTGACAAGTCGATGACTTTCAAGCCTGATATAGAGTGATGCATCTCTGGATCGAATCAAATTTAAAATCCTATGTAATTCAAATTCCAAGAAGTTGATTTCCAGTTCTGGTTTGATATTTGCAGAGCGCCATTATAATGAAGAGACAAACTTTTTAAAGTGTGAGTAATCAACACAGGACAATTGAATAAATGGGCACATTGAAGATTTGAGGGAACGGTAAGTAAGTTAATTTGCCAGTAAGTTAATTTGCCCATTTAAATTATGGTAAATTGTAAGTTTGGGAGTGCTGGCATTAAGAGGTAAGAAGTTTCAAGTGTGGGCGCAGAATGGTTGAAGAATGTATGAATTTGAATTGAATTCAGTGAATAAATTGAGATCTAGAATTGTTTGACAAAATCGACTGTAAATATTGAAAGGAAATACCTGTGTTGATGTGAGATCGTTGGGTACGCTGTAAGGGAAAAGACGCACAGAAACAATTAACTCAAAGTTGATCCTTGGCATTTGGGCTATTGGTGAAGTTTGAAATTATTAGTTAGATGAGAGGTAATGAATCCTGGTTAAATATAAAATGGAACGCTGGTATTCTGGCATTAATATCAAACAAATCTCATTGATATGTGGTGCATAAAATCGATATGTGTGCACGTTGGGTAAGAGCACATTCTTGAATCCAGTCATATATAAATGATAAGTTATTGGTTTTGTTTATGGGAACATTCAAATGTTTGGTTGGATTGAAGGTTTAAAAACTTATGAATTTTCCATGAAGGAGGAAACTCTCATATATAGAGGTTGATTGGTTTATGAACCATATGTTTAAATACTTCTGCTTGTAAAAGTGATTACTTGAAATTGCCGTGTATTGAGGTTGATTTGGGAAATTTTTTGAGGCGTATGTTTGTATATGCATGAGTGAGAAAGATCCTGGGTATTTGCAGGCTAGCCCTGTGTCATTTTGGTATCAGAGCTTGGCTCTAAATGAAGGTTTCTTGAAAAGTGTTGAAGACTGAATTTGAATTTATATCAAATCATGTGTGAAGAGATGTGTATGCAGGTAAGGGAGATCAGATTCTACTCTAACAGTCAAGCAACCAGAGTACAGCTGGGAGAATGAAGAAGAACAATTAAGTTCTTAGAGGCAAGTAAGGCAGAATTAAGCAGAGATTGCAGAGACAGAAAGAATCCACAGCGATGTTGAGGAATGGAAATTCACTTGGATCGTGCAGGTATTGTGTTTGTTTAATTTTGATTTGAGTTTTACTGACAAATAAATGGAATGAGGATTGATGGTTGCAGCAATGAAGAAACTCACCAAAGAAGGAATTATTGCTGACAGCTGAAGTTTGCCAGATAAAGCCAGAAGATTGGAAGAGAAAATCAGATTCTAAATCTGATTGACAGTAGTTGAATATCAAGAAATTGTGCAGCGGAAGCATAAAGATTTGCTGAAACAGATTTGCAGGAGTGGTGAGATTCTGAAGGTAATTGAAGTGCAGGTGAATGGAAGGACAAGATTAGATGAGATCTTGGAGGTAAGATGATATGGTTTTATTTGGATTTGAAGAATATAATATTGTAGTCTTTGCATTAAAGTATTATTGCAACTCCCAAAAGGCAATGTGTTTAGAATTGCTAACAGATAAAGGAAGCTGGTAAAAGTTTCTTAGTGAAAACATAGATGTGGCAGAACCTTGAGGAATTCCAATAGAGATTGGAAAAGGAGGATAGTTGTGTTCTTAGAACATGCAGATGAGTTGAAGCCGAGGAAGAGCAAAGAGAAGTGCTCAAAGGAGGTTCCAGAGATAGAGAACCAATTGCTTGCCAAAAGACTGAGTGAGGAGAGCTTGGTGAGGTAAGTGGCGGCAGGACAGGACTTGCTACTGAAGAGGCTTTAGTGCAACTCATAGTAAAGTGAGTGAGGAACTCATAGAGATGGAAAGGATGATGACTAGTGACAGTCGTAACAGAGGTTCTGAAATAAACCACAGCAGAGGAAAAAAGAAGAAGGATGCCAAGGCAATTGGCATACAGAGACAGTTAAGCAAAGAGGAATATGAGAGGGAGAAGGCTGAGATAGCAGTTCAGCTTGAGGTGTTAATGGAGAGGTTGCAAAGAAATGAGGTAGACCAGAAGCATGGTTATGTCATAAGAAAGAAGCTGAAGTGGAAGAGGCTACAAGAGAAGTGGAATCATCAGGTAAATATGTAGTTGATAAAGGAACTAAGGGAACTTGAACATGTTATTGATGCCAGACAGAAGATAGAGAAGCTCGAAAGAGTAGAGCTACAGCAAAATGAAGATGTTGAAGTTTCGATATGTTACCCAGAGAGTGGACCATTACTTTTTGAAAGTGATGAAGAGCTAGAGGAGTTGAATCATATGAATGATTCAAATAAGACCGTAAGGTCTTGTGATTTTAAAACTAATGATTTGTGTATGATTGCAGGTTTGGAAGAAGATAGACAGTCTTTTAAAGCTGACAAATATGTGAAAGAGTACCTTCCAGAAGATGAAAGTTTTGAAGCAGAGGCTGGGAAAGAATCAGTTCACTACAGTGGACAAATGCTGGAAGACATCCTTGAAATAGTTGATGAGAAGGGGAGACTAGCTGACAGTCTCAAGAGTTCTTTGAGTTTGGATCAGCATACTGATATGCTGACAGAAGAAGAGAAATCAACGCAACATACTGAAGTGTTGCTAAAGGGAAAAGAGGTGGATAGCCAAATGAAAGAAGGAGAGGAAGAACATCTACTGAAGGATGTTAAGGAGAGATTGCTGAAGAAGGATGACAAAGCAGTTGTCATAAATGATAATCAAGAAGAAGTTGCAGATGATGAGCAAAGGAATGTTGCAGAGGGACAGGAAGTTTGGGAGGCCGCAACATTTATAGTAGCAGCAGCAGAAAAGGTGATCAAAACAAGTGAAGAGCAAGCAAGAATGAGAGTTCAGCAATCAAGAGATGGAAACAATCAGCAGACAGAGGACATACTGGACAGAGAAATTGAGTTGATAAGGAGGTTAATGATAAAAACATCCCAGAGAAAGACAACCGAAAGAAAGAAAAGGAGCGACAACAAGAGAAAGACAGCGAAAGATTGCAAAAGCAGAGTAAGTGGAGCACTACAACACAAAATATGGAAACCTGGAAGACAACAGCAGATAACAACAGTAGTAAAGCAATCGACAAGCACGGAAAGATTACAAAATAAAATTTGGGATCCAGGAGGAAATATCCAGACTTATGACTAGGTGGTCATGAATTTTCTTACATGGGGAGTCTGATGCAGGAGCATCAAGGGTGTTTTTTATTTTGTAAATATGTTAAAAGGGGGTGTGACAATTTTTAATATTTTATTAATTAATTTGTTATTTTAAATAAAATAGGAGGAAGTGAGGATTTTTGTAAATATCCTTTTATTAATAAAAAGGATATGAGAGAATTTGGGTAGTTAAGGATAAAAAGGGATAAGAGTCTAGATAATAGGATTGTTGAGATATTTAGTGATATTGAGATATTAAGGGGATTGAGCATTAAATTAGATTATTTTTAAAATTGTATAAATATGAGGGGGTTTTGAGAGGAAAGACATTGAGATTGTGAGTGAGTGTGAGTAGAAAGTGAGAGGTTTTCTGCTTGGACGCCTTCGGGCAGTTTGTAGAGGGCCATCAATCTGGAATATCTGGCCAAGAAGGAAAATTTGTAAGTAATTTTGGGTTGTTTTAAATGAAAGTGTATTCCAAAATTATATGTGTTGATCGATTGATCAGTTGCTGTGATTGAGGTTTCAAATGGAGGTGCGCATGTAGAGTATTGATGTAATTATAGATTTAAGAATCGATTTTATGAATCTGAGTGAGAGAAATTGAACTTTCCATTCTATACGGTGATACCACACTTGAATTTGGCAGAAAGACGTTGAAATTCTTATGATAAGCTTTGTAGATAAAACTATGCACATAAATTAGCAGAATCGATGTTGTTAATATCAGTATTCAGTTATTAATGAGATGCAGATGATGCAGAGTTCAAATGAATTTAATTACCAAGTATTACACAGTAATCTGAAAGCATTCATTATGAATCGGAAGCAACAGGCATGTTGAAGTTCTGTTCCATTATTATTTTGCAGAGTTAGAATCCGAAATAGTGGTGAGGTGCAATGAATATCGATTTATGCTTGAATCGACTTCAATTTGAACACCTTTTTATGTTTGCAAAGGCTCATCTCTCTGTGTTCTCTCTTTTAAGATAAACACATTTGTTTTAGTATGAAGAAATTCTTTAAATTGCAGAGTTCGATTCTGACATCAATGGGAATCGGACAAGCACTCTAGGTTCGATTGGTAGAATCAATGAGATTCTGGCCTTGGAAGTTGCCAGCAAAGACCCTATGAAACTTCTGAAATACAATCATAATGCAGAGAGAGTAGAAATTCTTTAACGCAGAGTTAATTTGCAGATTGTTGAATGAAGAACTATGGAGATCGATTTAATTTTTCAGCGCAGATAGAAGTATGAGGAGACAGTTTGTTTGCTGTGACAAGTCGATGAATTTCAAGCCTGATATAGAGTGATGCATTTCTGGATCAAATCAAATTTAAAAGCCTGTGATATATTCAAATTCCAAGAAGTTGATTTCCAGTTCTGGTTTGATATTTGCAGAGCGCCATTATAATGAAGAGACAAACTTTTTAAAGTGTGAGTAATCAACACAGGACAATTGAATAAATGGGCACGTTGAAGATTTGAGGGAATGGTAAGTAAGTTAATTTGCAGTAAGTTAATTTGCCCATTTAAATTCTGGTAAATTGTAAGTTTGGGAGTGTTGGCATTAAGAGGTAAGCAGTTTCAAGTGTGGGCGCAGAATGGTTGAAGAATGTATGAATTTGAATTGAATTCAGTTAATAAATTGAGATCTGGAATTGTTTGACAAAATCGACTGTAAATATTGAAAGGAAATACCTGTGTTGATGTGAGATCGTTGGGTACGTTGTAAGGGAAAAGGCGCATAGAAACAATGAACTCAAAGTTGATCCTTGACATTTGGGCTATTGGTGAAGTTTGAAATTATTAGTTAGATGATAGGTAATGAATTCTGGTTAAATATAAAATGGAACGGTGGTCTTCTGGCATTAATATCAAACAAATCTCATCGATATGTGTGCACGTTGAGTAAGAGCACATTCTTGAATCCAGTCATATATAAATGAGAAGTTATTGGTTTTGTTTATGGGAACATTCAAATGTTTGGTTGGATTGAAGGTTTAAAAACTTATGAATTTGCCATGAAGGAGGAAACTCTCATATATAGAGGTTGATTGGTTTATGAACCATATGTTTAAATACTTCCGCTTGTAAAAGTGATTACTTGAAATTGCCAGCTATTAGAGGTTTTAATTTGGGAAAATGCTGAGATGTATGTTGATATGCACAAGAGATAAAGATTCTGGGTTAAGCAGGTTTAGGCCTGCGTCAAAGGGAATGATTAGGCCTGGAATATGCTGCTTATGCATGAAAGGGGGAGAAGATAATTAGCATCTCTTCTATTATTTCTCCTTTTCTCGAAATGTTTTACTAGAATTGGGTTGTTTATTTAAGATAAACTTTCCATTTTTTGAAAACATGATGGATTTCATTATATGGGGAAAGTCTAAATGCATGGCCTACAGAGTCTTGTCGACACTGTTCCATTGGTTTATATGGTTCAACCAAAACAAAGTGATTTTTGAAGGACTAAAATGCAACCCTGGGGGAACTACTAATAACATTATTTGTTTCTGGGAAAAACTGTGAAATGATGATAAACCTCTAGTGGATCTATCAAAGCAGCTACGACCTTTTGAGATACATTACCCTGCAAGTTTTTTTTATGGGGCTTCACAACTTTCAGCTTGTGGTTGGGGTGCATGGCTAAAAATATCACCACATTATCACTATAAGGTACACTGGTCTGGAGTTTTTGGCTCGAATATGATGGCGGAGGTATTGACCCTCTGGGGCTTGTTATGGTTTGCTTCTCAGCTGCACATTGATAACCTTTGGGTGTTTGGTGATTCGAAGGTTCTCATTGAGCACCTTAACAAGGACTCCAATCTGGCCCCTGACCATCTGATGACGTGGTTAGATCGCATACACACTCTAAGGACAACCTTTTCAAATATAAATTTTAGGCATATCTTCCGGGAAATGAATGTACAGGTTGATAGACTGTCAAAAAAAGGTTTGACCGGGGAATATGGAACCATGCATTATGAGTTGGTGGATGTTGAAGGAACTAGGGTTGTTGGTGCTGTGAGTTTCATCTAAATTTTGATTTACAGCTTACGATTGTTTTTGTTTATGACAATTACTTTATTGTTTTACTATATGGTGAGGTAATGGAGGCCACATCATGTATTTATATTCTTGTTGCTGATAATAATTTATGTTACTGGGTTGTAATGACTCCATGCATTTATACAGTTGCGGTCCTATGAGAGGGTGCCTCTGATATGAACAAAGGTTATTTCTTTTATTCCTGCTGTAAAGTGTAGGGATGATGTAACACGAACACAATTTTTTTCCCCAGAATCACATGTATATGTTGATTGACTGGATTACTATTTTTATTTGACTAGATATGTATTTTTTGGGTGGATACCTCAGCATATCCTTTTTAGATCTTGGATCTAAGCTGTAAATGTCTTTTTGGAAAGTTTCCATTTTAAATATTTCTGAATGGCACAGTATGTAAGCCATAGTTTTTTTCATCGTGAAAAGAAAAAAGAGGCGCCTTCTATTACACATGCAAGAAGTAACTTATTGTCTAGGCAATTAGTCAAACCAAATTAATGATGAAATATAGAGTTGGTAACAAACACCTTATGCCAAACTACATTTATAAATTGACTATTGTGGCTATTTTAGGGGATATCCAAATAGATATCCATAGTTCACTGCGGTCGAAATTAATGATTGGACAAACAATAATATTAATTTGTTAAAAACATCTAGACTGACAAAGTTAAAATGAAACGGTGTACAATAGTTATGTAGATAAGTCAAACATTGTGTACAAAGGTGAGAATTAGATTAATTATTACAAGCTACAAATCATATTGGTGTTAAAACCATATAACCGCTACAAACTCTACATTGAAGAAATGCAAATTATTCGGCCATTTAGAAAAACATAACCAGTAATAAAGGAACCCATGATGGGTAGTTTGGCCACATATAAATTCGAAATATGCACCAGAGTTCTAATGTGACAATAAACTAGAAACGTTGAAAACAAACTATACATGAATGATAACCTATGTGTCTACAGCCATAGAACAAATTTTATAGATAAAATATGACGAGATGTGTTTCAGTACATAAAGAAGAACTGACGGTTAAGAATATAGTGAAAATGATATTACGCCCATTAAATGTGGTTACCAACGGTAATAATTGGGAATATACAACAAGAAACTTATAAATCTTGATTCTTTTTTATACACAAATGTTCACAATACGTTTATGATGTTTTATTTTACACTAGAAACTTATCAGAAGTATCTAGGTTTAATAATCCCCGCTAAAAGTAAGTACCCAACCTGGAAAAACATGATAGTTGTAGCGATAGTTATCAGAAGTACCAAAACGTATTTTGAGAGTCAAAGACCACACTAAAAGCCAAAGGAAAAATGCTTTACTTACAAAACAAGGGAAAGGAACAGAAAATTAGTAATAAATATCATTTAAATCCAATCGTAATTATTAGAGAAAAAAAGAATCCTCTAGAAGAGGTCACAATTTAAATGGTAATCCAAAGGAAAACCCAGATGCCTGCGCCATGGGACTCTTCCACAAAACAGGGATATTTAAAAAAAAATGGGTGTAAGGTAAGACCATAGAAGCAGGGGAATTGGGAAAACAGGGAAGAGCACATCGAGTAAAATTTATTTTCCATACCTCTGTAGTGAACCAAAATCGCTTAGTTGCAATATTCCTCATTTCCACGATGGAGGAGGCTAAACTCTTGGTATTTATCTCAAAACCCAACAAAACATGAGAAAAAAAATCGCTTAGTTGCAATATTCCTCATTTCCACGATGGAGGAGGCTAAACTCTTGGTATTTATCTCAAAAACCAACAAAACATGAGAAAAAAATTATGGCGCTCGAGACACCGTACTCATATCGGATAATTAAACAAAGAACAATGAATAGGATGTAATGGATAGACAAGGGGGAGGGGGGTAACTTATTACCTGACAAAGACGTAGTTTTGAACGTAGAGTTAAAACAATAAAAATAGCACCATAAACTTTATACGTTGTACATGTGAATCGATCACAACAGAAACACACTAAAATTAGCAAATGCTGAGTAACCCTCCAAGAGAACCAATATATACTAGAATATAAACAATAAAGAATCATTATGCCGACATAGCAGCAGAATTTAGTTACCTGGATACAAGAGGCCTTGAATATAAACAATAAATAATCATTATGCAACAACACGAGAATAGGACCAAACTGATAACATAGGATCTTTGTAAGACACGAGAAGGTGTTACCCTACAGGTATCAAATGGAACAACACGAGAATTCCAATAGCTGTAAATAACAGTGGAAAATGTAGCATACTGCTCCACTGAAACGGTTGTGGTAGGTTAATATCTATCGTCGATCCTCTCACTCATCATCCCAACCATTGAATGTAGCCCAAGAGCCACATGCACTCCATGTCAGGAAGCTGTATGTGGCATAACTTGATAGGTTAACTGGTTCCCAAGGCGAGACCATACCATGACCATTAGAGTGGGATTTAAATAGGAATTGTACGTTGTACACATGGTTAGGAGCGCATTATAAATAAAATCAATGCACACCTAAATTATCAAAGGATTTTAATAATCCATATCAGGGAGACAACAAATGTAAGGGTATGGCGGTGCAAAGGTAGGTTATAACCCACAATAAAAACATAGAATAACATAACAAGAACGTTGGGATAATTCTTTATACCTATAAGAATTATCATAAATCCAATACCATATAGTATGCGAAAAGTAAGAATTAAAATTATTAGATCAAAAGGTTATGAGAGAGTAGTATGTTTCAATACAATGTCACCACTAGATAATGCGCCTCTAATGCAAATCCTATAGTGGGCGACCATATCCACATTAACTCAAGGAATGATATATATATATGGTAATAGGGAGGCATAACAAACAAATTGTTAGATTCATTCTATAAAACCTTAATTGAATGTCTAGGTATATACGAAGGAATGGGCATGAGATATCTCTTCTACAATTACTAAAAAGGTATAGTTGAGAACCCCATACGAGTGTTAACAGAATATGCACTATGCTAATACGCATAGGATGATAGGTAATAGCTATTTGTAGAAAAAAAAAAAATTGAACGATAGGAGTTGTTCCACATGGTATCAAAGCCTTAAGTTCAACCCTCAAGCCTAATGTGTTTAGTGTAAAGTTGTTATGCTATGGTAGTGCATAAATGGCTAAGATAGTTGTTGGGTGCTAAGTACTATGGCTTATTAGGAAGTATGTTCCTCCATTGTTCTATGTATTATGTCCTTCATTTAAAGGAAGACAAATATTCTTGGGGAAAATCTCTTCTTGGCTAGAAAATAAAAACAAATTAGTTACTAATTATCATGCTAGCCACACTTATGTTTAATATTAACTATTCACAAAGTGATTCTTACTAAGTTAGGAATGAAACACTTAGTACTCTATAAATTCGTAGAAAGAGTGTTTAGCATTACTATCGGAACAAAAACTTCATGTTTGAAAGTGATATATTATATGTTTAGCAACCTAGGTTCATGGAACATTGTTTCTGAGAATCATTCCTTATTGTCACTGGGAAATAAGTGACAGGAGAAAGATACATCGTACCAAGGAAGCAGGTCAAGGGATTGAACTTATTTCAATCAAGGAACCTGCAAAAGGAATACTATATGACCAAAAGAAGAAGATGAGGTATGTATGCTTGTAACCGATAAACTAAAGTCATGTCATATTGTTGCAGATATCATGAATAAGTGTTATATCTCAAGAGCATGATCAAAATAAAGGATCTCCTCCTGTGAAAGAATGCATGACTTACTAGATGAAATCAAAATAATATTTCCTCAAATCAAATATGAGGTGGTTAAAAAATTTGAAGGAAATATCATTCATAGTTCCTGGAAGAATATGTGTGAATAAAGAAAAGAAGAGATCATAAAATATGCAACTACAGCGAAGGAAATAAACATCTAGGGACTAGAAGATTTGACTATGTTATCTCCTGCGAAATATATGGAGATCATGTTAAATTCTAAAAAAGAAAGAGGCCCTTGACATTGTATATATTTTTGGAGATGTTTCAATGTGTGTGCAGGATGTTGATTCAAACAAGGATATTTCATAATGAAATATCATCACAAAGGTAGCCTTAATTTAATGTTCATGTTTATATTTTTGAATAATATCTAGATAGGATAATGCATGGCTACCAAATGAAGATCTATAGATTTCATCTACAACTAACACTCGTGTGGTAGGATGAAATATCCTGAAGGAAACATGATGAGAAGAAGGTAGCAAGGCATGAAGGAAAGGCGAGATATGGATTAATGGATCACATTCCAATGAAAGGATGACATGACTCACATGCTTGATGAATGAAACTTATGGATGGTCAATGACCTACAAAGAAGTACCAAAAAGATGCTGATTCCTGAATAAAGAAAAATGATTTCATGACATTGAAGCAACTCCCTAAAGAGTTGTTGGAAGCAACTCCATATTCAAGAGGGAGCTTGGTCAAGTCCCTTATTAAGAGGGATCTTGCGTACATTTCTTTTAAAGGAATGGATACAATCCTTCATTGGAATGGATACATTCCGTCATTAGAATGGGTATGTCCTCTCTAGTCAAGAGGGAGAGATAGACACATCATTATTTTCTTCACTTGGTTAGAGATAATGGATGATTGGGTGAGCATTTGGAATCCAGTACTCTTTGGGGATGTGGTAGGCAAACCAAGGTAAGAGTCTTCGTAGATGACCGATATTATTTGTGGACTCAGAATTCAAGATAAGAATAGTCTCGATGGAACATACTCAAAGAGAACCCGGGTGGGGTATGTTCCAAGAGAGATAATGATGAGGGTGTCTATAAATCATTGGTCTCACCAACATTGTGTTATGATATTGTAGAGATGTATAGTTGTTAGTGAAGGCCTTTCTATGTGAAAATTATGGATGATATGATGCTATAGAGATGGGTTTCCAATCTGACTCTTCTTATTATAATTCTTCAGATTGAGAATGTCCACGTACCTTCAATGGATTATGAATATTTGCCTATTTAATAGGGAGTGTTGAAACATGTAACTAGGTTTGGTCTTCATAATGACATATGTAATTTTGATTTTATGTATTTAATGTAAAGAGAAAAATAAATTTATTATTATTGTTCTTGAGGCATGGGTTTCATGCTCAAGGAAAAATTATTTTAGGTCAACCTCCCACTCTGAGCTTCTAGGTTTTTTCATAAGTATATAAAGTCAAAAGAGTCATTTTCGTGTATGAATAACCATTATTGGGCATGTTACATATTGTAATAAATTTATTTGAGTCAAATTAGAGTCAAAAGACCCTCAAAGACCAAGTCAAACATGCAAGCATCAAGTCAGCCTAATAGGAGGCTCAAGGAATCCTATATATAGGGAACTCAGCCTGTTGGGAAAAATACTGAGAGGGGGGGGTGAATCAGTATTTACTGCATATTCAAAACTTTTACTTTTTCATTCCTTAAAACCCATACGCTACTTTCCTTCAGTAAACTTGCGTATACACGCGGATTTCCTTCATGCAACTAGCGTATACTCAGAGATCTAATTATGCTAATAGTTCTTCACTTATATCATTCCATCATTCATTTATTAGACCTTCTTTAAACAGTAAGCATGTGCAGTAAGAATAGAATAAACCATCACACAAAGCATCACACATGAACACCAGGATTTTTAGGTGGAAACCCAAGTCGGGAGAAAACCACCGCTGCAGTTGCTCAGCCTTCAATATTTTATTATAGAGAAAACATATTACAACATATGTGCTGGCGCAGACTTGACCAGCACGCAGGCACCCACCTGCGCTCGTTTACCAGCCTCTCCTGGAAGGGAGCTCCAACCCCCTGACTCGTTTACCAGCCTCTCCTGGAAGGGAGCTACGACCCCCCGATCTCGTTTACCAGCCTCACCTGGAAGGGAGCTACAACCCCCTGACTGAAGGCTACAACCCTCAGCACCCCTTGGACCACGTTTCATCAATTTTCACACTGGATCCAACAACTTCAATAGAACACCACTTGCAGGCCACATTTCATCATATTTTCATACTGGACCCTTTCCGTACTTTTAAGCACAAACATACGTCACCAACAGATACATATCAACACAGATCAGATAGCAGAAACACAGCAGAACAGATCAGATATTTCATACCCCTTGCTTCAGCAAACCCTAGTTTGAATACGCGCTTTTACTTCACTGATATCGCGTATATACGCGCTTCCGTCCACACAAACCAGCGTATACCTCAGTGTATATTTTATTGCGCATACGCGCTTTCTCTTCGCTGAAGCCGCGTATATACGCGCTTCCTCCGCGGCGAAGTAGCGTATAGATCTTCAATCTTTACAGAGCAGCATACTTCATCAGATCAGATATTCAGTTCAGATCTACCCTTTTGCTTCAGACAGATGTTCGCCTAGATGCTCGCCTCATCACAGATCTAAGCCTTCCATAATCAGATCTAGCAAATACAAGAGCAATTCAGATCTAGATCCCCTTCTTCATCATTGTTGCATCATACATTCAGATTTATCATTCAAGTGTAACCCTTTCCATTCAGATATACTTCAGAGAGAAGTATTCATTCAAGCTCAGACATCTTGCACCCACACTCATGATTTGCACAATGAATTTCTTCTCCTTATATAGGTTTTCCTTTTTCAATACCATGAGCCCCTTTTTCAATACCATGGGCCAAAACAATACCATGAGCCCAAAACTACTTGGACGGGGTCAATTAGGCGGATCATTACCCAATACAATGGGTCAATACCATGGTGGTTACCCCTGGTTTTGCACTTTTTGAGCGCTTTTGCCCATACGCGACTTGGAACGTTTCTTTCCGCGTGCATACGCGACTTCCCTTAGACCAATCCGCGTATACCAAGAAACATACTCTTTTTCATCATAGAATTAGCACTTTCTGAATTCCTTTCTTCATTGCCTTCTGTTCACACTGTAGATACATCAGATTTTCTTTATCAAGGACATATTCTATCAAGCACAACTTCATCAAGTTGTCATCATCTTCATCAGGTGGGTTGCCTTTCAAGGACAACACTCAGCATCATATTGTCAACAAACATTATATCATATCAGATTTACATCATTTACTAATTCCATCAAGTCAAGCATAACTTCATCAGGTGGTTTGCCATCAAGGACAACACATGTCAACAGTCGCATGTCTTCATCTTCATTCGGTGGGTTGCCATCAAGGACAACACTCTGCATCATATTTCCAACAATCTCCCCCTTTGGACTTGATGGCAACCACGATGGTGTTTGGTTACCACAGCAGATAGATACCATGTCACTCTCCCAAATATGTCACTCTCAAATATTTGACATCATTAACTTCTCTTCATTCAAACACCATGTCACTCTCCCCCTTTGACATCAAGGGCAAAGGGGAAATCAAAAACCAACACTCTCCCCCTTTTCTCCTCATGTGGAAGAAACATTCTGCAGATCTGATATGTGCTGAAGTGGGCAAGCTCCCCCTGAGTTCATGCTGAATCTTCAAACATATTTTTCAATAAAGTACATGACTCTTCTTATCACCAAAGACTCATACTTACATCAAATATCCAACCAAGTGGATTTACATATAAGACTCAAGTACCCAACCAAGTGGGTTTACACATTTCAATTCAGCTACCCAACCAAGTGGGTTTACAAAATTGACAAGTCCTTACATGACTGAATATTACAATTTTACAACATTAGTCTCAACAAGACCTTTTCAAAAAATTACAAAGATGACCATTTAAGACCAACACCAGAAAGTCCTCAAGAAGGAGAACAAATTTCAGAACTATCATAATGCCAACAATGCATTATACTCAACAATGTCACTGCTCCCCCTGAATCTGTGCATCCAAGCATCCTTTTCATATGACTAAGGCTCCCCCTTAGTTTGTGCATCCTGAACACTTTCACCAACAAATCACATATCTTATCAAACATGAGAAGATAATTATGAGAATCGGAATACCACTGTGAGATACCAAATAAAGATCATAAATACCAAACCGTACTGTATGCGAAAGAGTCGACTCCAACTAAAGTTTGTCAGCAATCATCCATACGCAGTTTTCTGTGCAGGAATTTGCGTACATACGCGACTGTGTTTCAGGAAACACGCGTATCCCAAGCCATCTTCTAAATTTCAACCAGATCTGATTCTCTGTGAGGCAAAGATAGTGTTCAACATTTTTCTGAGATATTTGACTGCTTCCCTGGACTACAGATAGATAGAACACTATAGTTGTATCTTCAAGCGTCATCCAATGGTTGTAGCATAAGCACATTAGTAACCAAGCCTTCAGATTCTTTGCAGCATCAATACAATATTTCCAAGAGAGATTCTCATATCAGAACAACATCTTCACATAGGTGTCAAGCAATCATCCATGTGGTCCAACATCACCATGATCTTCAAGATTTAACATGAAATCACATAGGTGGCAGGCAAAAAGATCTCTCAACTATAGAAAACACTCGCATGATTTATTTCTGAATCAAACGACATCCAACTCATCCATGTGTGAGCATAAAAGATACTTATCAGCAACCAGGGCTCAAAATCTCATCATAATAAATCATGTACCAAGTTGTCATCATTTGAGCATGAGTATCACAAAGACCAAAGAAAAAGCAGTCATATTGCCAACAATGCAATCATTAGCATTCAACCTACTGATCCCCCTGAACCAGTGCTCCTTCGTAACTTGTGCAACCTGAATATGTTCATCAGCAAGTCATCAGCAACAATCTCTGCATGATCTGTCCTTATCTTCGAATTATAAGACTTCCAATCTCATTATCAAAAAGTAAACAGGACTCATCCATAATCTTCAACACAAGGCATCAAGTATCATATCATCATTACTTAGAACTGAGGAATTAAGTTGATACAGAGTCAATAATACAGTTATTAACAGTCAGACTGATGCTCCCCCTGAACCTCTGCTCCAGATCTTCAGCTATCATACAAATTCTCTTATCATAAATGCATACCCGACTGTGTCAGCTGGAACTCACGTGTATACGCGACTTTGTTTCATAGAACCCGCGTATGGAAACTGAAATATAGAAAATTTCACACCTTCATCTCCTCCTGCAAATTTACCTTCGTCTCGTCTCTTTCTTTACACGATGCAATCGTCTCAATTCATATAATCTAAAGTGAATCTAAATCAACTATGAGAGCTGTTTGCGATTGCTCCCCCGTGATGATACATTACTAAAACTCATAATATATCTCTATACATTATTCCCTTTTAGTCACCAATCGTAGAAGTGTTTTAAGCTGACATGATCGCAAAGAGAGGGCCTAACTCTCACGTTTCTCTGACATTGTCTCTTCTTTCCAAATCGCTTGAACTTATCCTGTGCTTCGGAAGTTATCCACTTTCCTGCATTTTGTTTATGTCGCATTCTTTTTTCAGATGTTCCATTTTGTTCTGCATGAACATCTTGTGGCCTAGAAATAAACATAAGAATCATAATGAGTATTTCTCATTCTTCCTCCCCTTTTACAATCACCGCTATGTCCACTTGAAATGATGAGAAACAATATCCCCTGAAGAAACTAGAGTACCTTTCTGAGTAGAGCCTGTTTGTTTGTGGCTGAAATGATCTGCTCCTACAATTTGCTGCAACATGCCCATAGTTATGACATTTAAAACATTCAACGTTCTTGAATGAATTACTTTGAGAATTCATGATTGTTGGTTGATCTTTTGACTCTTTTAACACTTCAGGTTTTACATTGACTTCCTCTGAATTTTTTAGCACTTCCTTGTGAGCTAGATTCACCTTTAACAGTTTCATGGAAACCAAGACCAAGTTTGATAGCAGGAGACCTTTGATTACTTAGAATATTGTCCAAAATGTTAGTACTATCATGAAACCTCAAAAGTTTAACCTTTTGTTCTAATTTACCTTTGAGAATGTTTACCTCAACCTCCAAGGCTTGACATTGCTTTGTCATGCTTTCTTCTTTTCTTCTTCCATCTTCAACTTGATCCTTTAGATTTAGGATCCCTTCTTTCAGCCAATTTTCGTTTTCTTCACATGTTTGTTCCAGCTCTTCATTCTTCCTTTTTGATTTTTCCAGATCTTCTTTGAGAGAGATAATTTCTGCTTCAAGGCCTTCCTTTTCAAAGGATTGTAGAGGTTCCTTATTTTCCTTACTTGATGCTTCTAGCTCTGCTTGCAGACAGATGATAGCAGCTTCAAGTCCTTCATTCTTCTTGCTTGATTTTTCAAGATCTGCTTCTAGATATTTAATTTGATTGGATGCATAAGTAT
Organism: Pinus albicaulis; assembly: GCA_034641835.2. Lineage (NCBI taxonomy): Eukaryota > Viridiplantae > Streptophyta > Pinopsida > Pinales > Pinaceae > Pinus > Pinus albicaulis. The sequence goes on along the minus strand of JAXQQM020058255.1, from coordinate 2,656 downwards.
GAAACCTTTGATACTTGTCCACCTGTCCATTCAACATTTCTATTTGATCTTTCATTTGTGAGATCATCTCTTTGTAGACAGTTTCTTGCTGATTGTATGAACTTTGTAGTTCTTCAACTTTAATCTTGAGAGCTTCTTCTAGATCCACAACTTTACTTTCACTATCTTTACTATTGTTTGCACAAAGAAGAGTATTACAAGTGGCCTTCTCCCTTTTCTTCTTTGCCATACTTTAGAGTCAAATTTTGAAGTCAAGGATCTTAAGACCTTTTCCACCAGAGTAGTATCAGTTATGGTTTCACCCAAATTTCTCATTCGATTTACAATATCATCCAGATGAAGAAAGAAACCGGCAACACTCTCATCACTATGCATCTTCAAATTTTCATATTCAATTCTAAGAGTTTGGAGTTTTGCACTTTTTACCTTTGTGTCTCCTTCATAGCTTAGAATGATTTTGTCCCATATTTCTTTTGCTGAATGTAGCTGCATCACTTTAGCAAATTCTGATTCAGACATGCTTCTCAATAAGACATTCACTGCTTTGGCATTGATTTCATACTTCTTTCTTTCAGCTGCATCAGTAGGAATACTTGCCGGGTATTGATAACCTTCTTCCACGATTGCCCATACATCTGCACCAAGACTTTGCAGATATGCTTTTGTTCGTACCTTCCAGAATATCAGATTGCTTCCATCGAATAGAGGTGGCTTTATAGACATTACTCCTTCTTGACTTCCCATTGCGACGGATCTCCTTTAAGCGATCAAGCTTCTGCACAAGGACCTGCTCTGATACCAATTGTTGGGAAAAATACTAAGAGGGGGGGGTGAATCAGTATTTACTGCATATTCAAAACTATTACTTTTTCATTCCTTAAAACCCATACGCTACTTTCCTTCAGTAAACCTGCGTATACACGCGGATTTCCTTCATGCAACTAGCGTATACTCAGAGATCTAATTATGCTAATAGTTCTTCACTTATATCATTCCATCATTCATTTATTAGACCTTCTTTAAACAGTAAGCATGTGCAGTAAGAACAGAATAAACCATCACACAAAGCATCACACATGAACACCAGGATTTTTAGGTGGAAACCCAAGTCGGGAGAAAACCACCGCTGCAGTTGCTCGGCCTTCAATATTTTATTATAGAGAAAACATCTTACAACATATGTCTTTGTATCGAACCCGACCGGCACGCGAGGGCACCCACTGCGCTGGTCTGACCTCTCTGGAAGGGAGCTACAACCCACGGCTCTCGTTTAACCAGCCTCTCACGGAAGAGAGCTAGACCCCAGATCTCGTTTGCAAGCCCTCACACGGAAGGAGCTACAACCCCACGGCGAAGGCTACAACCTCGACACCACCTTGGATTGCGTTTCATCAGATTTTCACACTTTGGATCCAACCACTTCAATAGAACACCACTTGCAGGCCACATTTCATCATATTTCGGACGGACCCTTTCCAAACTTTTAAGCACAAACGTAATCACCAACGGATACTTAACAACACAGAATCGGATAAACGGAAACACGGCGACGGTCAGATATTTCATACCCTTTGTGACAAACCCTAGTTTGCATGCGCGCTTTCACTTCACTGATGTCGCGTATATACGCGCTTCCGTCCACACAAACCAGCGTATACCTCAGTGTATATTTTATTGCGCATACGCGCTTTCTCTTCGCTGAAGCCGCGTATATACGCGCTTCCTCCGCGGCGAAGTAGCGTATAGATCTTCAATCTTTACAGAGCAGCATACTTCATCAGATCAGATATTCAGTTCAGATCTACCCTTTTGCTTCAGACAGATGTTCGCCTAGATGCTCGCCTCATCACAGATCTAAGCCTTCCATAATCAGATCTAGCAAATACAAGAGTAATTCAGATCTAGATCCCCTTCTTCATTATTGGTGCATCATACATTCAGATTTATCATTCAAGTGTAACCCTTTCCATTCAGATATACTTCAGAGAGAAGTATTCATTCAAGCTCAGACATCTTGCACCCACACACATGATTTGCACAATGAATTTCTTCTCCTTATATAGGTTTACCCTTTTCAATACCATGAGCCCCCTTTTTCAATACCATGGACCAAAACAATACCATAAGCCCAAAACTACCTGGACGGGGTCAAATAGGCGGATCATTACCCAATACAATGGGTTAATACCATGGTGGTTACCCTTGGGTTTGCACTTTTTGAGCGCTTTTGCCCATACGCGACTTGGCACGTTATTTTCCGCGTGCATACGCGACTTCCCTTAGGCCAATCCGCGTATACAAAGATACATACTCTTTTCATCATATTTTGAGCACATTCTGAATTCCTTTCTTCATTGCCTTCTGTACACACTATAGAAACATCATATTTTCTTTATCAGAAACATATTCTCTCAAGCATAACTTCATCAACTAAGTTGTCATCATCTTTATCAGATGGGTTGCCTTTCAAGGACAACACTCAGCATCAAACATTATATCACCTCAGATTTACATCATTTACTAGGACCATCAAGTTAAGCATAACTTCATTAGGTGGGTTGCCATCAAGGATAACATATGTCAACAGTCGCATGTCTTCATCTTCATTTAGTGGGTTGCCATCAAGGACAACACTCTGCATCATATTTCAACTTTA